>JAODAL010001549.1:0-226220 GCA_025379985.1 Phyllomedusa bahiana | reverse complement strand
GAACAGCGGGTTGGGGCCAAGCTTGCTGTCCTCACCGGGGGGGCAAAAACTAGTGAGTTTCTCTTTAAGTATAAAAGCAGAGAAATCCGTATCAGGCAATCCTAATTGTTTCCTCATTGAAATTCTGCGCTTGCCAATGTGGACTTGTCGACAAGGAAACAATGCGTTTTTAGCCCCCTAAGGGTATGTTCACATGGCGTATAGTGGCGCATTCCTGTGCGCGCCACTATACGCCTGCTGTTGAAAGTATGCTCTGACCAGTAACGCTCTGGCCCACTCCCATTTACTTTCACTTTTTTTATGGGCACATACTGTGCGCCAAGCAAAACGGCAGGTAATCATAGTACTCAAAGTGCACAGCGAAGCAGCCTACTTTGGTGTTTTTATTATAGTCTACAGCCCAAATTTAGTTCAAAAGAGATGTAAGAATCCTTAGTGATCTAGGGCAGTAAAGGGGTTAATTATGGAATCCTGGTGGAGATGAGGGGAAGGGTTAATGCTGCATACCTGTTGGACATGGGTATTGAAGGGGTTAATGTAAGACTCTCTGGTGGTTAATATAGGATAATCCCTAGTGGTCTAGGGTAGTTAAGAGGTTAATGTAAGCATCTTCGGTGGTCAAAAGTAGTGAAGGAGTTAATGTAAAGATTCCTGTGGCAAACAGTGGAGTGGTTAAAGGGGTTGTCTCACTACATAGATTCATCTTACCTCAATCCATTTTTCTCGGTTTCATCTTTTAATTCAGGGGCGTGTTTACTGGCTACTACTGGCCTTTGAAGAGCTGCTGCGGACACCAGGTCTGTAGCTATAGCGACCAGTGCTGGCAGCCTATCTGGAGAGATTGAACAGGTCTGTAGCTATAGCTACCAGCACTGGCAGCCTATCGGGAGAGATTGAACAGGTCTGTAGCTATAGTTACCAGCACTGGCAGCCTATCAGGAGAGATTGAACAGGTGTGTAGCTATAGTTACCAGCACTGGCAGCCTATCAGGAGAGATTGAACAGGTCTGTAGCTATAGTGAACAGTGCTGGCAGCCTATAGGGAGAGATTGAACAGGTCGGTAGCTATAGTGACCTGAGGAGCTGATGCAGCTCATACAAGAGGGGATATCTCAGAATAGGTAGGACACTGTTAATCTACAAACAGTATATTGCAAAGTGACGTGTTTTTGCAAGATCTTTAACATAAAAAAGCAATCCTTGTAGTGAAACAACCCCTTTAATGGTACATATGTGGGGTCCTGTGGTTACTCCCTTCTACAGGCTCAAGTGTTGCCCTAGCAGTCACTTGCTGTTTTCATGACAGCAACAATCATTGACCTCCGGGGAATCTCTGATGTAACTGTCAAAATATGCTGCTTTTTTTTACAGAGCCTGCTCTTCACAGCCAGCTTCAGGTTTCCATCTCCTGGTCAGGCTGTGGGTGGTCCTACAGAAGTGATTGGCTTATCAGCTTTGCCACTCCTAGCTGAGCCTGTTAGAGAGACATTGGTAATAGAAGGGTTTAAACAGAAAGGCAGAAGGTTACTATCTTGGTCCATGCCGCGGTTCCTGCTTGGAACCGCGGCCATGCCCGTGTCTATGTTGTGGCCCTTGTCCCCTCTGCCAGCATGTACTCACCTGTCCTCACTCCTGCTCTGGTCCTTGCTGCTGGTGTCCTGCACATGCCCGCTGAGATTTAAAGAGACAGTACATAATTGCCTGGCCAATGATCTTTCACCACATGGGACTTAAAAGGGTTGTCTCACTACATTGATTCATCTGACCTCAGTCCTGTTTTCTTGGTTTCATTTTGAATTCAAGGGCATGTTTACTGGCCTCTACTAGACTGCAGTAGAAGTCAGGTCTGTAGCTATAGCAACCAGTGCTGGCAGCATATCATGAGAGATTGAACAGGTCTGTAGCTATAGCAGCTTGAGGAGCTGATGCAGCAGATACAAAAGGTGATATATAAGAATAGATAGGACACTGTTAATGGACATATATTGCAAAGTGACTTGTTTTTGCAAGATCTTCAACATGAAAAGTAATCCTTGTAGTGAGACAACCCCTTTAAGAAACTTCCTGCTGGTGCTCTGGGTCAGTGTGTTGATGTTTCTACATTGATCCTGACCTCTGGTAGCTGCCTGGTTACCTGCATTTACTGATGTCTGGGTTCCTGCATTTACCAGTACTACAGTTACCTGCCGATACGCCAGTCTGCTACCTGCCTGGGACTCTGCTACCTGTCTTAGGTTGCTACCTGCCTGTGACTCGTCACCTCTGCCTATTCCACAGTCCTAAGTCTGGAACTTCGGCTGTCACAGCGAGTAGCCACGTCAGGGGTAGCGAACTGGGAGTTCCCCACAGTTTGGTCTGTCTGTCCCTGCGGCGGGCTTCAGTGAAGACCCCGGTGGCCCCTTAGGGCCGTGGTTCGCATCTCCATCTTTCACGGTGACCCAGGGGATCTGCATATACCCAGCTACCCATTACAGCTTCAGAGCTCTAAATGGTTACAGTTTGTCAGTAAGAAATGTAAGCTCCAGTTCTGCTGATAAGACATATCAAGGACTGATGTCAACATCCCGGCAACTGCTGCTAGATCAGAGAGAGGTGGTTGGTAACCTGGGGAAACTGATGTACATAAGCAGCAGATAAGAACTGTTCTAGCTCTGAAAGGAAGCAAAATCAAAACAGCAATGCATTTGGTAATAGTTTTTATTTACCTTTGTCTGTATGTTTAAAGCTGATCAATGAATCGGGAATACCCCTTTAAATTACCATACACTGTCCACATATGTTCACTGTTTATATATGGAAAATTACATCAGAGCTTCCCCTGCGTAAGCCAGTCAGTGCTCCCGTCATCTTCTGCAACTCTGACATATTTTATATGTTGGGTGCCTGCAACAATACCAGGGCAATGTATCCAACTGTATATCTTTACAGTGGGATAGTTTGCTCCAAGTATGTTGGGAGTCTTTCTGATCTTTTTTTCCCACTCATGGTTAGTGGTTGGGTGAAGCCATTTATTGTCAAACTACTACTACTAAAGGAGAGATGAATGCAGCACATGATTGGCAAATACTGGAGGCAAATGTGCACTCATCAGCTTGGAAGCTGCGCATGGGACCTACTTGGATGTTCCAACATGACAACGATCCAAGACACAAGGCCAAGTGGACCTGTCATTGGCTACAGTAGAACAAAGTGATAGTTCTGGAGAGGCCACTCAGTCTCCTGACCTCAATATCATTGAGCCACTCTGGGGAGATCTCAAGTGCGCAGTTCATGCAAGAGCCCAGGAATTTGAAGTAGCTGGCGGCTTTTTGCCAAGAAGAATGGGCAGCTTTACCATCTGAGAAAATAAAGAGTCTCATCCACAACTACCACAAAAGTCTTCAAGCTGTCATTGATGTTAGAGGGAGCAATACACGGTGTTAAGAAAAGGGGTATGTAAACTTTTGATCAGGGTCATTTGGATGTTTTTGGTTGTCATTATGATTTAAAAAGAGAAAACACAGTAGTTTGACAATAAATGGCTTCACCCAACCACTAACCATGAGTGGAAAAAAAAGGTTTTGTGTTATCATTCATATTCTCTGAAAAAAGGCCAAGAAGGCAAAAATTCTGCCGGGGTATGTAAACTTTTGAGCACAACTGTATGTTCGATAGAAAGTCACAAATTTAATACCAATACTGCTATCCTGATAGAAATAGCAGCTGGGCTGGTGGTTTGCTGGCCATATGGCAACCATTAAGGGGTAGATGTGGCTGAAGAGAGACAGAGGGAGAGAAACACACAAACACACCGCTCTAGTAAGTATTTTTTTTTTTTTTAATAATTTTTATTGCGAAGAGTAGCACATTTGGTACAGAAATATCATGAACATCACAACAAAGATAAGACATATGATTCCTATCTGTACAGGATGCAGCGACAACATTATATTGATATTCTTCTCCATTTTTCAATAATAACAAACTCCCAAACTGAAAACGTCAATGCGAAATTATCAACAGTTGAAGCTGGGAACCCTCTTATGTAACCTCTAGATTCTCTTCCTCGCTCTACCCCTCTCCAGGGCCTACCACTCCTCCTCATCTGCAGAGCTCTGCCATGAAAAATTTGAAAAAACTTATTCTAGGCATCGTAAGAGTTGTCAATTCTTTGAGTTTGATCTTTCCCTCGCTGATGAGGCTCTCCTCTGTCCTTGTAAATTACCCCCTATCTCGGTCACCCTAAGAATATTAGCAGTTGTCTTAAATATCTCCACTTCAAGAGTCATTTCCTATCTCCAATCTCCCCACTGAACCCGCCATTTTTTCCAGGAGGTCGTAGGTAGAAGTGCGGAAATGATCCATCAAATCTTTAATATCCTCGTCCGCGAATGATTTAACAATAAATCTCTTCCATTACTGGAAAAACTTTTTTGTCAGGCCGCTTTTGTTTGTTTCCATCTCTATCCTATCCATCATCAACAACTTCCTGGTCACAAGATCTATTTCTTCCCTGGTTGGGACACTTTCCTGTAACCAATGCATTTCTTTGCCACTAAAAGAATAATGTGAACCCCCTTGTGACTAACTAACGCCTGCTCCTCCCCCCTCCTAGAATCCACATATAGTGGAAAATAGTACCCATCGGGTCACTAGGCACCTCTACCCCCCCATACGTCCTTGATAGCCTGCAAAACTCCCTCACAGTACTTCTTCAGTTTTGAGCAATGCCATATCCCATGAAGAAGATCAGCTTTTTGTAATTTGCATTTTGGGCATTCTCTTAAAAAGTGAGCTGGGGCATTCCTGTATGGAAGGTCAAAAGCATATGTCGCCTTGTGAGCCAGGCGAAAGACCATTTCCCTCCAATTTTCGTTTACAATGGCCCTTCTGACTTTTTCTAGACCTTTTCTTATTTTATGGCTAGCTTCAAGCTCCCTTTCCCAAGCCCTGAAGCAGAACTCTTTAGTTGAGCAAAATCCCTTTTCACATAGCTTCCTGTAAATACCCGATAAGGACTCTAGTAAGTATTATGTATCGCTTTAGTGCTGGATTCCCAGCTTAGGACATGTCCCCACGGCACAGGTTTTCGGCCGGTTTTTCAGACGGTTTGCGGTTTTGCAGACCGCCTGAAAAACTGGCCGAAAATGAGCACAATGTGCTCCTATGGAAAATCCGTGCAGCAGTCCCCACTGCACGGGTTTTCCGCCAGGCAGTTTTTCCACCCGCGAGCCGACCGAAAAACATTCTACATGCACATTCTTCTGTCCGGTTTTCGGACGGAATATGTGCAAGTGAATGTGAAGAGGGAAGGTTTTTCTCCGCTCATCGTAGAGAAAAGCCGTCCCCCCCGCAGACAAATATTATTATTATAATTTATTTGTCCTCTGCCGTGTGAACGCAACCTTACACTTCTCAGTTCTTCTGTAATATGTCCTCTGCTGCTGCTTCTAAAGTGTGCTATAGAGATACAGTGGAGCAGGATATCCTCTTCTGTGTGTGTAGTATATGGAAGACTTCATAGTAGCTAATCTCCACCCACTAGTGCATGGACAATTGAAAATTAGAGACCGAGCCTGAAAAAGGGAAAATTTGTAAAAAAAAAGTCCATATACAAGTCATATAATCACCACATATGCAACTCCTTATATACACACATATGATAACTTATCATGAGACATTATCTGAAAGTTCAGGTAGGTTTAATGCAGTTTGAAAATAACTTAATCTTCTATAGAAGGTTGAAAGATTGCATCAAATTCTTGGGCAAAGGTGGAGGGTGGTTTTGAGAAAATCTCCTGCCCTAGCTTATAGATTGTCACCAAGTTTATATGCATCATATAAATCAAGACAGGCATGGCCATAAGCGTTTTTTTATTGTGGATCTCAACAATGTAACGTGTATAGATGCTTTTTCCCTTGTAAAAAGTTTATAGAATTAGGAATGACTCATACATTTAACATCAAAGAGTACATTAACTGTAACAATAGTCGTTCTATATGTAATAGGATATAAAGACTGAGGTTATGTGTGGGATGTGCTACTACGTCATTAAGGAAAAAGGATCTTGGAACATCTAGGAAACATTACTAACCCAGTCAGTCACAATACATCTAATGCAGCAAGACATTTTACACGGATTCATGCAAGTCATAGCATTGAAAAAATAAGGCCATACATGAAGGTGATTTGTAACAAATTTCATTAAAGGGACGCTTCCATCAGAAAGGCTGATTTTTGTTAAAACCAATATTCCAAGAAAAAAAATAATTTTTTATTTTTTGCAAGTATGTTATTTTTATTTGGACAGTCCTATGCAATTAAAATGACATACAAAATCTTGTCCTTATTTAAAGTAGCTGTGATAGTAAGAACATAAAACTCCTGAATGGTAGGACTAATTTAACTTTACTGTAGGTGCTGTTAATCCCTATGTAGCTTCATTATATAGTACTATATATTAGCTATATATTAACTATATACAGTATCTCACAAGAGTGAGTACACCCAGAGCCATCTTAACAGCATTATGGGCCTCCAGGCATAACCCTGTAGTGGGCCCGCCCAAATACATAATATCACACTAGCCACCCCCAAGCACACCCATAATATCACACCACTTATTGGGCCACTGTCTAGTGTGCCCAATGGAAAAGATGGCCCTGAGTACACCCCTCACATTTTTGAAAACATTGTGTTATAACTTTTCATGGGACAAGACTGAAGATATGATACTTTGATAAAATGTAAAGTAGTTAGTGTACAGCTTATATAACAGTATAAATTTGGTGTGTCCTCAAAATAACTCAACACACAGACATCAATGTCAAAATTTCTGGCAACAAAAGTTTGACATCAGTCCCTTATGTGTTTTATCAGCAGAACTGGAGCTTATGTTTTTTACTGACAAACTTTAACCATTTAGTGTTATATAGCCTCTCTCTCTCTGCGCTAGCAGCAGTGGCCAGAATGGTCAGGATGGTGACTTCATTTCCTACTGTATCTTAGCAGCAGCACAGAACTTTGTCTTTATGTTTCTTTCTGACAAACTGTAACCCTGAGGGCTCTGTTGCCTTGAGTCCTGCCTCTTTTATCAGTGTGCCTCTAAGGCTAAATCCCCACTGCAGCGGACAAAAACCGGCCGAAACGCGACCATTTTTTGTCCAATGCACGACTGCGGTTTTTGTCACATTTTGCCCAAAAAACATGGTCAGTTCTTGATTTTTTGCCATCAGACCATACAATTGATAGTATGGGAAGATGACGTAAAAACTCAAAGCGTTAGTATATTATACAACATGTTGCACAACACTCTGGCACCAGAAGATGAGTAGAGAGAAAACGATCTGTGTAGACTACAGGTCGTTTTTTTCTATTAATGTCTTTGGGCTGCCTGAACGATCGTATATGATTAGGCTAAGGCTATGTTCACACGGCGTGCTTTCAGCACACATTTCACCACGTATTTGCGCTCTAATACGGATGAGATGCGCGCCGAAATTAAGGTAATCCACAGTTCTCATAGAGAACTATGGATTTCGACTCCTCTCCCTGCTTGTACAATACGATGGTGTCACTTATTCGCGGCGCGAATGGGGCCGGCGGGCTGCCGTCCCCCCCACGCCGTGGGAGTACACGCTGATCAGCACCAGCTCCCGAGGCACATGATGTACTGCAGCGCGTACTGTTCGCGCCGCATTACATCGTGTGAACATACCCGAAATGTGCATAAGCAAGTCAGTGCTTGAGTATAAGTGGTGCAGCATTGCAACAAGAGTTGAGTAAGGATGAACTACATCCGAAACGCTTCAATCTTGATGCAATGATGCACCACTGATACTCAAACACTGACTTGATTATGCCGTTTACCATGCTGTGATGGATTTTAAAGAATCAAAATTAAGAAATTATTATTTTGCCGGACATTGGCTCCGCCGTCTCTGCTCTTGCTGGGTGGAACTACAGTGAAGATAATAATTATTTGATCCCTTGCTGATTGTGTAAGTTTGCCCACCGACAAGGACATGAACAGTCTATAATTTTAAGGATAGATTAATTTTAACGTTGAGAGATAGAATATCCAAAATAAAATCCAGAAAATCACATTGTATAAATTATATAAAATTATTTGCATTCTGCTGAGAAAATAAGTGTTTGATCCTCTACCAACCATTAGCAGTTCTGGCTCCTGCAGACCAGTTTGACGCTCCTAATCAACTCTTTACCTGCATTAAATACAGCTGTCTTAAATAGTCACCTTTATAAAAGACTCCGGTCCACAGACTCAATTAATAAGTCAGATTCTAATCTCTGCAACATGGGTAAGACCAAAGAGCTTTCTAAGGATGTCAGGGACAAGATCATAGACCTGCACAAAGCTGGAATGGGCTACAAAACCATAAGTAAGACGCTGGGTGAGAAGGAGACAACTGTTGGTGCAATAGAAAAAAATGGAAGAAATACAAAATGACTGTCAATCGACATCGATCTGGGGCACCATGCAAAATCTCACCTCATGGAGTATCCTTGATCATGAGGAAGGTGAGAGATCAGCCTAAAACTACACGGGGGGGAACTTGTTAATGATCTCAAGGCAGCTGGGACCACAGTCACTAAGAAAACCAATGGTAACACATTACGCTGTAATGATTTAAAATCCTGCAGTGCCCTACAAGTTCCCCCTGCTCAAGAAGGCACATGTGCAGGCCCATCTGAAGTTTGCCAATGAACACCTGGATGATTCTGTGAGTGATTGGGAGAAGGTGCTGAGGTCAGATGAGACAAAAATTGAGCTCTTTGGCATTAACTCAACTCGCTGTGTTTGGAGGTAGAGAAATGCTGCCTATGACCCAAAGAACACCGTCCCCACTGTCAAGCATGGAGGTGGAAACATTATGTTTTGGGGGTATTTGTTTGTTAAGGGTACAGGACTACTTCATCGTATCAATGGGAGAATGGATAGAGCCGTGTAGCGTAAAATCCTGTCACAACCTCCTTCCCTCCACCAGGACATTAAAAATGGGTCGTAGCTGGGTCTTCCAGCAAGACAATGACCCAAAACATACAGCCAAGGCAACAACGGAGTGGCTCAAAAAGAAGCACATTAAGGTCATGGAGTGACCTAGCCAGTCTCCAGACCTTAATCCCATAGAAAATTTATGGAGGGATTGAAACTCTGAGTTGCCAAGTGACAGCCTCAAAATCTTAATGAATTAGAGATGATCTGCAAAGAGGAGTGGACCAAAATTCCTCCTGACATGTGCTCAAACCTCTTCATCAACTACAAAAAACGTCTGACTGCTGTGCTTGCCAACAAGGGTTTTGCCACAAAGTATTAAGTCTTCTTAATTTCTTATTTCTCACTGCAAAATGCAAATACATTTATATAATTTATAAAATGTGATTTTCTGGATTTTATTTTGGATATTATATCTCTCAATGTTAAAATTAATCTACCCTTAAAATTATAGACTGTTCATGTCTTTGTCAGTGGGCAAACTTACACAATCAGCAAGGGAGCAAATAATTATTTCCTTCACTGTACATTGAAGTCGGGTGAGCTGATTAACACTTGCCGAGTGTTTCTTTATCTTTTATGCAATCCCAACACTAACCCCAATGTCAAAATATGATTCAGGCCAACCCGTTTTGAATCACTTAGCTTTGTGTCCAGTTTGACATTGACCCAAATCCAAAGCGTAACACTACTTTTTATACAACTTTTGAACACTGTGAAGTAGGTCCAAAAATCTTTTAATTTTTGTGGAATTTTCAGTATTACCCTTGATATTGTAGAGTATATAAAAAAAATATTGATAGAGAAATAACTGTGTCCTGCTGTGCTACAAGTACATCTAATAGGAAAATGTGTTCTCACAATGCATTTATGTCAGAAATCAATGATTCCTATGGTAACAGTGCCTGCATTCTTGTGTGCCAGAGAGTACATAACTAGACTAAAAAGAGCACAGACTCAATTCTATTTTCAGTAGATATACAGTATATGACGTATGATCTGCAAGATCTACTGATCCACACATATGTATTATTTGTTGCAATGGGATTACATTTGGTCATGTAACCATGGGGCTTCATAGCAAAACCTTAATTCGAACCCCATTCCACAATGACCACATTAAGCAGCAAATTCAGAAAAGTGTATGCATATTTTGATCTCTGTAATGCACAAAAATAGTGGACATAAGTGATATCATATGACAGCGATAATGCACAGTGAAGTCACAGTACAGGGATAACGCTCTCAATAATATTACAGTACAGGGATAATGTGCATACTGTTGACATAATAATAGTGAGATAGTGTGCATTATGATGTTTTAATGCAGGGATAGTACACACAGTGATGTCACAATTTTGTCATACTGTATGCAGTGATGTCAAAGTACGGGGACAGTCTACTTAGTGATATCACACATTATACATAAATTGAACAAACAGTGAAAGCAAAGCAAAGGATTAACACACACAAAAAGGACACCCTATACCAGAGACCTCCGAGCAGCAGAAGTAAATAAGCAAATCATCATCAGTCATTCGAATCTAGAATGACACCTTTCAAGATAACTCATATGTTCTAAGATGGTTGCGGTCGGAATTTGGATTTTCCGCTGGCCCAGTGCATGGCTGCATGGGAATCCGGTGGAAGATAGAACGTGTTATTCAGTAGAAAACCCGTACTGTGTAGACTACACAGCGCCGGGTACAGTTGGATTTTTGGTGGATTCAAAATACTGAGTCCATTGAAAATCCGATGAAAATCCAGTGCTGTGTAGACTTAGGCTATGTTTACACGGCTTAACTTGGGACATATGTCGCTCTGTATTTCGCAGCGTACTGCGCTCAATACGGGGAGAGATACGTCGCAGTCTTTACGGTAATCCACAGTTCTCATAGAGAACTATGGATTACATCTCCTCTCCCCGCTCGCACAATCCGGTGAGCGGGGAAATAAGTGACATGTAAATTACTGGCGGCAAATATGCACCACTCGTAATGAATGTCTTTGGGGCCGGTGGGCCACCGTGCCCCCCCCCCCACCCACACACCCCTTGGCCCGTGCTACCGAGCACTCGGCGTAATTGCGGGCGAAATACGTCCCGCAATTATTGCTGTGTGAGCCCTGCCTTAGGCTTATTGGAGAAGCAGTTTGTTACCGTTGGGTTATGCGGTGCCATAGGGACTGAACGATGGCCACTGCTTTTCAGTTTGCAAGGTTGATATTTGACTTTTTTAGGGTGGATCTTGACATTGCCTGAATAAATTCATCTAGCCACACCGGGTTCCTGGCCTCATCTCAGTTGAGGGTGGAGAAATGATCTGGGAGACAGGTGTTGGGTACTTTTATGCAGCTGGCTACCCAACAGAGTTGGTTCTGCCTTACAAGGCCGCAATACTGGTCATCTCTGCGTCAGTAAGGTTACTACAAGTGGTGTGCTGATCCTCCCAGTTACAATGCAGAATCTTCTCCAGAGAGCATTGATGAAATCTCTCGAGTGTTCAGGTGGCAATGGTAGACAACACAGGTCTCACTGATGTACAGAAGAGTAGTGACACAAATTTAAGGTCATGGTTCTCAAAGACTCGACACCACAGTTACTTGAAAGACGTGCTGGCACAACTGGTGTGGTGATAAACTTTCTTCTCAATGGCTTTTGGAATAGGTGGCTGCTGAGGAAGGGGAAGTGCTCAACAACTTCAGTAGTTTCTCTAGCGATGGTGAATGCTTGGAGCTTAGTTACCTCAAAGGGGGCATCTTGATTTTTTTTCATGTTGAGCGATATTTTTAGGCTCTTGTAAGCCTTGGTGAAGAGGTTAAGAGTGGATAGAGGTTTCTCAGTGGAGTAGGAAAATGTGGCACAGTCATCTACATACTGAAGGAGTATGATTGCCATTTTGGTTACTTTTGCCTTGGCCTTAAAGCGATGTAGGTTAAACATCCTCCAGTCAAACCTCAGTTTCAACACAACAAGGACAGCAGGTAAAGACCAGAAACAGAAAAAATGTGAAAAGGGTTGATGCTATGAGACAACCCTACTTGACCCCTGTTTGGATAGTAAAGGAATCTGTTTCCGTCCAATGGCAGAGGACATTTGAGGAAGTGTCTCATAATAGGAAACGTGTCCTTCCCATGTAAAATAAAGTCTTCAAATGATTTGAAGTGCCGAGCGCTAATTCCATAAGCCCCACAAACCTAATTAGCCAATTAGGTATCGATTGGTAAAATAAATAGTGGAAAAATTTTGCTTCAAAGTTTTATACCACAGGGATCTCGTGTTATATTGGGCTAAGGGAGCATCTGTCGCCTCATCGAATACCTGCATTAAATTCTCAGGCAGAGAATTCAAGTGAGCGGAGAGTTGTGCCTCTAAATATCTAGCACAACATACACAGGTGAGCGGGATCGCTGTTTTCTTATAATATAATTACATATCACACGAGGAAGCGCCGCGGTCTCTCTTCCTATTTTTGTCTTCTATACAGCCAAATCGGACAACTGCTGCTTTTTGATATGCTTATCTGCAGCCAAATTGGTGATGGTGACTGACTGGTTATTATTTAGTAGAAGAGTGAAGAAATCAGGCGATACCTTTTTGAGGCTAACTGAGTATATTTGATGGTGAGCTTTCGGGAGTACCAACTCTCTTCTTCAGACATGATGTTATACAAGAAACTGAAAAATCACAGACTTTTTATACACAATAGACATGGACCTTCAAAAGAACTTAGAATCTTTAAAAATAACAAAATGCAATAAGAAGAGGGGTTATTAACAACAGATCAAGAAATAACAATCTGGAAATTTGTGAGGTATGACTGAGGGATCCATGTCTATTGTGTATAAAAAGTCTGTGTATTTTCAGTTTGTTGTATAACACCATGTCTGAAGAAGAGAGTTGGTACTCCCGAAAGCTCACCATCAAATATACTCAGTTAGCCTCAAAAGGTAACGCCTGATTTCTTCACTCTTCTACTACTTTCTATGGTTAACACGGTACAACATTATACTGCTGGTTATTATTTAGATAGAGGCAGAGGGTCATGAGGCACGTTAGTCGGCTGACAATCTTGTTCTTGATAGCAAAGCCAGCTACAGGTTATTGGCAAGCAGTCCTTTCCAAAAGAAGATGTTGTTGCTATGTTATTGTTGTGTTTGAGTTCTACCACTGGGGAGATGCAACTTGCTTATGGCCGTGATATTGATTTCATACCTCGCAAGTTCCTCGATGACGACAGAAGTAATTTGTTCTTAAATCTTATTAATGTCCACAAGTGACACAAATGTTCCAGCTGGTAAATTTCATTGTTCTGGTTCCACCATAGAAAAGTATATCCACCAGGTGTGATGTTCTGGCCTCAACAGAAATACAACTTATGTTTAGGGCATAAACCCTCCTCTTATAGGGTAAGCAGAGGAGATATTAAAGAGCACTGCTCAGTTGCGGACATAGCTGCCGAATTGTACTCCTGTCTTAGTCCAAATGCCAGACAGCCATCTATTAACGGTCATCTATGTGCAAGTTCATAACCAGGAACCCCTGGATATTAGGACCCTCTTCCTTACACCAGTAGGCCATCGCCACTAGACTCTATATGAAAAGAATGTCATATACAGGATAAATGCACACATGCTGTTGCAGTACAGGAGTTATGTAAAAAGTAATGCCACAGACAATAGATAATACACATAGCAGGAGTAGCCAAAGGAATCCATAGTAAGGGAAACATTCATGCCCATCCTCTACAGTCACCACTATCTGCACCATAGCAGCTGCAATGCCTACTGCCCTGGTACTTGGTGATATTTGCAGCACATATTGAGCCTTATGTATGAAAACCGTCTAGCAGTAAGACTTTTATTTAATATAGTGCTCCGGAAAAATAAAATCTGAGCTCTGATTGCTATGGGCAACAAAGACCGTCTTACTGCTAGACAGTTTTCATATATAAGGCCAATTGTTTTGATCCCTAATGCAAAAATGTAAACCCAGTGATGTCTTAACACCATAATGCTGTTGGTATCTGGGATAAGAGATAATGTAAATCCTGGTCAATTAACTACAATGCCACAGTCCATGCCATCTGAGCAGAAACTGGTGCAGTGCCCTCTTTCGTTACCTGATGGCCTGCCCTAATTGTTCAGTTACCATTGTACTCAGGGGCCCAATTATCTTATGTTACTGCTCGTAATAGACTATACTAGGGGCAGGATGTAATAGGAGATATACTGTAGCACCGTAATATATTCCACTAGAGATCAAGCATTGCATATTCAAATCCCTTAGGGGGAACTATAAGTAACAGTCAAAAAGATAAAAGTAAAAAAATAAAAAAATCTAAATTTATCATTATTGTTTTTTGGGCAGTAGTGACACTTGCTTACAGATATTACATTGGGGCAGGGGTGTCGCTACAGGGGTTGCAGGGGTAGCAGTCGCTACCGGGTCCTGCAACATGAGAGGGTCCAAAAGCCCTTCTGTCACATAAGAAGACACCAGTATTGTAAATGGCGCAAGGTAATTTCACTTTTTGCACTAGGGCCCAAGAGCTTGAAGTTACACCTCAGCATTGGGCCTTAAGTTAAAAATAAAGGTTTTTGCCAGTGTTGGCCTGAAGTTATTTGGGCCTATGAGAGGAGCTTATTAGGACCCTTTTTCTATCTATACATTTACATGGCCATTTTTAAGTATTTTTGTAATTCCACTTTAAAGTAATCTCTACACATGTTTAGTAGAATATCTGGTGCTTGGTACTAAAGACATCTCCAAATGAGGTTTGACCTATAGAAAAGTAATGTGGGACATGATTTTGCAGATGTAATAACTCAGGAGAATTAGGGTACATTCGCGCAACAAATTTGGACACTGATTCTAAGGGCGGATTTAATGCTGAACCTGCCTCAGAATCAGCGTCCAATCCGACCGTAAACCGGCCTTCATTATACCCTATGTATACCCTTGAGTGTTTTACTTGGGTATTCGCCAACCATTACTAAGTATAGAAGGCAGAAAATCTGCCTTGGACATTCAGCATCGTTCCCTCATTGGAATTCTGCACTTGATTGGAATTTCTGACGAGGAAACAACACTGTTTCACCGCTGATACTTTCAACTGCAAAAATCTGTCGTGTGAATATATTCTAATACAACACTGATGCATCTAATTTTTTTTCTACTTCAGGCTGATGATGATGGAATCTCAGGTCTCACCAACTGAGGGTGCCATTCATGCTGACTCCGAATGTGATTCCATTGATGTGGTTGGCAATTCACCTGTTGGCAGTAAAAAAAAGGTAATTCTCTATTTGCGTATTTGCAGATATAACAAGATATATCAAGGTGCAATGCATCATCTATGCCTGCTAAGAAGAACCCAAAATGTTGAAAATTGGCCAATATACACTATAGGGTTAATGCACACTTTTTTATGTCTCAGTACAACCATTAAGTGGTATGCTTCTAGGGGAGAACTCTGTCATATGGATCCAAGTGGAGGCACCATATGGTTCCAAAGTAAGGCTGTATGACACTACTGCCATGTGCAACAGGCTCCAAATATGCTGCAGCTGTTCCTGCACAATCTCAGAAAAACAACATCTAAAGGGGTTGTTCATTACATGATTCTCTCTCCTTAGTCCTGTTGTTATTCTTGGTTTAAAATTTTTTAAATTCAGGGGGTGTTGTTTTACTGGCTTCTACTGGCGGCAGTAGAAGCCAGGTCTGTAGTATAGCAACCTTGTGCTGGCCAGCCTATCATGAGAGATTAGAACAGGTCTGTAGCATATTGCGATCCTGAGGAGCTGATTCAGCCCATTACAAGAGGGGATATTCAGAATGGTAGGGGTCACTTGTCACACGACCGCCCCCTGCGACCACTGTCCCGGGTCGAAGGGTGGGGTGCGCGCCCGTGTCCGGCACCGAGCAGTGCCCCGTCCCGCACGTACGGGCTTCGGGGTCCGCTGCCTCCCCCCAGTCCTCCCGCCGCGCATGCACTTAACCAGGGCCACGCTCCTGCTCAAGGCTATTGCTTCCGGGGGTCCGGCGCGTAGCCTACCGCCCCTAGGGCGGGGCGGCGGCAATTTGAATTTTAAAAGGGGCAGTGCGCCTGGTAATTGGTTCTTTGCCGTGGCACTGATCCTATTTAGTGCCCGGTAACTTCATGCTGCCCTCGCCCGGATCCGTTGGTGTTATTTACCCATGGTGATAGTGTTCCTGGAGCGTTCCAGTATTGCCTTCCTGTGTACCGACCCTCTGCTACGGGTCTAGCGTGTACGAACCTTGCCAGCCTGCCCCGCACCAACTGCTTGTCTACGTCCACGAAACAGAGCGCCTGTCATGGACCTTCTGTCTGTCTCGACTTACGAGCCTGCCTGCCGTTCCTGTACCTCGTCACCCTTGGCCGCCACCGCAGGCAAGCCACCAGTTGGTAGTGACCTGGTGGACCACACGCCGACAGGCAAGACCTAAATCCCGCTTTGCGGGCGGGCTATGGTGAAAAACCGGGTCCACCTTAGATTCATCCTAGGTAGGGGCTTACGCTCCATCGCCTCTGGCGGTGGTCACAGTGGATCCACCTCCCGAATCGTTTACGTAGGATCGGCCAATGGATCCCGCCAAGGTACCCCTTGCAAAGATGTTCGCCAAGCCATCACCAACGTCGTGGTCGAAGCAATCCACAGATTGCGACTGCTACAGCGCAGCAGATATCGAGCAACATCTCCTCCTTGGTGCCTGCAGCTCTCACCGTCAGCAAGCAGCACAACCGACATCTCCAGATTCGCTCCTGCCTCAGCGGTTTCCCGTGATGTCCTCCAGGTGGTACCTCCAAGGTTCGGCTGTCATCCTTCCAAGTTCAGCCGGTGACCGGAAAACTATGCAGGGGGTTTATAACCCCAATGCTCTATTCACGTGGAGCTGATGACCGGACCCAGTTCCTGTCCGATAAGTTGCGAAGGTGTGCTCTTCGTGGTCAGGCATCCTCTCCTGGGATGGCCTGGCTATGGGCTACACCCCTATGGGACAGAGGATGATACGGTGACGGCGGAATATTATCAGTCATTCCTCAGTGAGTTCCGCAACGTCTTCGCAGGAACCAGCACGTTGACTCTCCGCTGAGGACAGACTCCGTAAAATCTACGCCAGGGAGACGTGTCTGTTGGAGACTACGCAGGTTTGCAATCCAGTACGCTGGCCTCTGAACTGACATGGACACGACGGCCGCACTATGTGCTACGTTCAAGAAGGGACTCTCAAGTCGAGTTAAAAAGACGGTCTTGGTACGCTAACGAGACATCCGTCCTCCCTTAGCAACTTGTTCGGTTTGGCGACACGCATCGATAATAATACGCTTACATTTGAACGGGAAGGAGGAGCTTCTGCAATGAGACGCCTGGTCACTGACCAACCTCGTCCGGTATTCCTTCGCCTGGCAACCGGAGTTGTTCCAGGGGCCCTTCCGGCGCCACAGACTCCACACACCCCCACAGAAGAGCCATGAGATTGATCGGGATCGCTACTCTGAGCAAAGAATTAGGCCCCCAAGCAGCGGCGACAACTAGGCTTGTGTCTCTACGTGGCAGCCAAGAGATTTTTCGTGAGGACTTGTCCCAAGCGCTCCCAAGGCTGCGGGTAACTCCCGCACTTAGGATCTGTGGGAGAGGCATTCCTAGTAGCAACATCCTCCTCCTCCACGACTTGTTGATGCCTGTGCAGGTGTGCAGAGTTGGGTATCACATTAAGGTTCCGAACGTTACTGGACTCGGGATCTCAAGCTGGAACTTCATCCAGCAGCCTCTAGTGAGGCATAGGTTTTTATCGGCTTCCTGTGGTACGTACTGCGAGGAAACCGCCTTGTAATCTCATCAGTAAGCGGGGAGCTGCTTAGCGACACAATCCAGTTCTTGTCTCCCAAGCCACTGTCTCTCCATGTGGGGGCACTGCATAAGGAAGGACGTTACGCTTCTATGTGTCTGCCTTCGCTCCTAGACGAGCGATCCTCTCGGTCTCCCATGGTACGGCTCACCGTCTCCTTCCTGGAGCCTGGTCTACTGGAGAGGTGATTCGTTGGGGTCCAATGTCGGGGGCGTTGTTTGGTGGAACCTCGCACGGTGCTTCATGCTCTCGCTTAAACCTCCAGGAGCGCTGCCCGGGGCTGCACGCCCGGAATATCGGCGTTGCCGATGTGTTCTTATCGAGAAGAGACAAGCGCGAGGAGTCTTCCGCCGCACTCGTCCATACAGATGGCCCGATCGAATTATTGCCGGGTTACAGTTCCCGTGGCGGAGTTACCCCTGTCTGTTCTGAGACCCAAGCATGTCGGAGTAATTTTTTCAAGGAGAATCTCAGAAAGGGGTTTCATCGGAAGTACGGGGTCTCTTTTTCGTTGCATTGACTAACCCGGGGGCTTGAAACAAGATCACGGTGTAAAGAACCCGGAACCCCTTGCCGATGATCACATGAAACTTTGTTGATCGCCCTGCCAAGGCGCCAAGATTTTTCTCCACGTTGGATTTGAGAGGGGGGGGGGGGCCTACAACTTGGTACGATTCCGCAAGGTGATGAAATGGATGACGCCTTAAACACCAGGGATGGGCCCACTACGAGTAACATGCGTGATGCCCTTTGGACTTGTAATGCGCCAGCCGTCTTTCAAGGAGATCGTGGTATGACGTCTTCAGGACTCCTCCTCTCCTGACGTGGGTAGTCTACCTCGATGACATATGGTGTTCTGCCCTGACTCGAGGACCCACCGCAGCCATGATCCGTCAAGTACTTAGCGTCTCCGGGCTGAGATACCAACTTGTATGCCACGCTAGGGATGTGCCTCTTCAATAGACTAGCCTCCCGTTTTGGGGTTATGTCATTCTTCTGGGGGACCAAGGCCTACGGATGGACCCTGCTTAAACAACTGTGTGCCGTATTGCAATGACACGACCCCGTAGGGCGCTGCGGGGATATCCAGACGATTTCTTGGCTTCTGCAATTACCTTATCGCCAATTCATCCCGCACTTCTCTACGATGGTTGGCCCGATAAGTGGCTCTCACAATGAAACAGCCAATCCACGCAGTTGACTGTAGAGGCCGAGGAGGACGTTTTGTGAAGCTCAAATCGCCTTTCACTCTACGGGTTCTACACTTGCATGTCCACGACCCCGCGACAAACCTTTCTCTTTGGAAGTGGATGCTTCGTTTCTGTGGGGGGGGGCTGGAGCAAGTCCTTACCACAAATAAAAGGGACTACGGGTAAGTTGTGTTGTGCGGCTTCTTCTCCAAGACGTTCTATTCGCCGGAGGAATTACACGTTTGGCGAAGGGAAGGTACTGGCCATCCTCAAATTGGCCCTGGAGGAGTGGCGTTATCTGTGGAGGGGGTGCCCGTTTTCCCATCCGTACTGCACTCGGACCACAAGAACCTCCAATTTATGCAGGGACTGCCTCACGCGACTTTATCCCACGCCAGGCAGGTAGGTCGTTTCTTCTACCTGTTCGACTTTTCAGAATCCATTTCAGGCCAGCCGAGAAGAAAATGTGAGAGCTGATGCCCTCTCCCGTACTTCGATGTGTGTGGGGTTGAAGAGACCTCTCCTGAAAACATCATACCCCCAGAAATCGTCTCTTTACGGCAATGCTCCAGCTGGACCTCCGTAAGGTCCCTCCTGGAAGGACGTTGTGCGTCCTGTTCCGCAGTGTATCTTGTAATGGGGACATTGCTGTCATTGGTGTGCCATCCGGCGCCCGACCCATCCGTAGAACCAATTCCACATGAAATCCAGGTTACCCTTATTGGTGGCCAGTGCTGGAGAAGGAATACAAGGAAACTTCGTTGCGTCCTTGCGACTCCTGTGCCCGGAACAAGAAGCCACGTCATCAAGCCGGCAGGCCTTACTTCAGTACTTCCCGTTCCACTCAACACCTGGACCAAATTTCGAGGGGACTAGATATAACCGTACCTCCCTCCGTCGTCTGGCAAACCCAATTATCTAGGGTGATTAACTTGATAGCTTTTCACCAAACATGGCGCACTTGTACCCGTTGCCCCAGGGGCTTCAATCGCATCCAGGCTAGTGAGTTCATTCTTTCAAATTCCCAGTGTTCCGGCTCCAATGGGACTCCCATCAGCCAAATTGTCTCGGACCGGGGAGTTCATTTGTCTCCAGGTTTTGGCGAGCTCTAGTGCAACCAAAACTTCAAGTGAAGCTCGACTTCTCTTCCGGCTACCATCACAGACGACACGGCCAGGTGGAGAGGGTCAACCAAAGTCCTGGGTTTGCTTACCTTCGTCATTTCGTCTCGGCACGCCAAGATGATTGGCCAATTTACTGCCGTGGGCGGAGTATATCCTATATCTCCCTTTGAGTCGAGTTCCGCGGGGGCCTCCCCTTCTGCATCGTGTATTGCACTTGCATCCCGCCCCCCTCTCCCTCTGGCATCCTCCTCCGAGGTTAGGCGGGCGGACGCACTGCGTTCAAGGATATGAAGGCCATCCTGGTCCCACGACCGGTCAGTCGCTGCTCCGCACGTCGAGCGCCATGAAGTCTCAATCGGACAAGAGATAGAATCCCTCCCTCCGGTGTTCTACCCCAGGTGAAAAGGTGTGGCTCTGGTCTAGAAATTGTCGCTAAAGTTGCCGTCTCTCAAAACTGGGACCCCGTTTCAATAGGGACCCTTGAGGGTCATCAGCTCGCATTCAATCCGGTCTAGCATACAAACTCCGGCTCCTCCTCTGTCCATGATGAGAATTCACACATCGCGTTTCATGTCGCCTTAATGGATACCTCTTTGGTACAATTAACCATTTTTCCGAGAAAGCCGCTCTCCTCTCGTCTGTGGCTGACGCGCCCAATGTCTTCAAGGTACAAGGCAGATTCTGGCATTGAGGAAGAACTAGGGGGAAAGCGGGTACTTCTTGGTGGACTGGAGGGGGTTCGGCCATGAAGAGACGGGCCTGGGAGCGGTGGAAGGAACATCCTGAACCGCAATCTCATCCAGAGATTTCTCCTGTCTGTAAGAGGGGGGGGACCATAGAGGGGGTACTGTCCACGGACGCCCTGCGACCACTGTCTCCGGGTCGCAGGGCCGCGCCCGTGTCATCATGCACCGAGACTGGCCAGCCCCGTCCCGGCAAGTCGGGTTCGGGGTCAGCTGCCTCCCAGTTCCCCGCCGGCATGCACCTCACCGGCCTCGCCCTGTCAGGCTGCTTCCGGAGTCCCGGCGCGTGCCTCCGCCCCTAGGGGCGGTGCGCGCGCCGGCAATTTGAATTTAAAGGAGAGAGGCAGTGCTCGTCACGGTAATTGGTTCATTGCCGGGCTTGATCCTATTTGTCTGTCACTTCTGCCGGCCCCTCAGCCGGATCCTTGTGTGTTTCATACCCATGGTGAAAGTGATTCCTGAGCGTTCCAGTATTGACTTCATGTTGTGTACCGAACATATGCTAGTCTTCAGTCTACGAACACCATGCCGACCTGCTCTGACCCTCCCTGCTTGTACGTCTTACCGTCCACGAGAAACCAGAGCCGCTGTCCTGACTTCTGATCTGTCCTCGACTACGAGCCTGACTTGCCGTTCCTGTAACCTCGCACCCTTGGCCCGCCCCGAGGCAAGACCGCAGTGGTAGTGGGACCTGGTATGGACACCCCGCCGCAGCAAGACCATCCCGCTTTGCGGCAGGGATCTTGGTGAAAAGAGGGTCCCACATGATTCAAACTCCTGGTTAGGGGCTTACGCCATCGCCTGCGGTGGTCCAGTGGATCCCCCTCCAGAATCGTTACAACACTGTTAATGAACATATATTGCAAAGTGACTTGTTTTTGTAAGATCTTTAACATAAAAAACAATCCTTGAAGTGAGACAACCCCTTTAACAAAGACACATTTTAAAAAGAAAATTCATATATTTCTACTTTCCTTTTTGTAGGTAAAAATACTGGACCCCTTTGAGTTTTTAGATTCGTCAGAGGAAGATGCCAGTAAGAGAGAACGTCATCCATATAAGTGAGTATAGTGAATAAAGTGAGTGTAGTGAATAAAGGGGTTTTCTTAGATCATAAGGAACTAAAACAAAAGAAATAACCGCTACTCCTCTCTATAGTTGCTGCTGAAGCAATGGCGTTCCCCTGCTGGTTCCCCCCATGACTGTGTCACAGTCACTGGCCTCCAGTATCTGCTTGCACATATGGCCATGTGACCAATTAAGTGACTGGCTTCACATCACGTGAGCGGTGTACGTGGCATTACTGCTGGAGGACATCAGGGAACACCGGAGCTCTAGCAGAACATGAGTTACAGTTTTGAATAAGGAGCTTTATGTTTGAACAAGGATGACCCTTTGACAGCTGTTCGAATTGGATCTTATTGTAATAAAAATGCTTTGAACTAATGAAAAGAGTTATGGGATCTAATTTTACACTTATAATAGTTTAGGGGGATCAAATAATACTCTATAATGCATCTTGGATGTGTTTTTTGTACCAGGCTGATGACAATGGAATCTCAGGTCTCACCAACTGGAGATGCCTTTAATGCTGATTCTAAAACTGATTCCAATGAGGTGCTCACTAGTTCTTCTGCGGGCTGTAAAAAAAAGGTAATTCTACATTCATGAAGCTGCAGATCATTTCATAATGAAAATAATATAACAAAGCATGTCAAAAGTCCAGTGCATCTACTAATACTCCTTAGCAGAATTTGCTCCCAGAATGTTAAAGCAGGCCATAGATTAATAAATCAGAAGCTAGCAGTTTACTTAGAGTGAGGATGCAAACATGCAGCCAGGGGTCCACATACGCCTTCCAACCATTAGGACACAAACCTGCTTTGTCTCTGTTTATACTCAGAAAAATAATATTCATCTTTTGACAGCTGGCATTCAACTGATGGCACTGGTCATTGTGTGCATCTTATGGCCTGCCACTCTTATGGGGGGCGCTGTGACTGTCACTGTTATGGTGAGCACTGTATGACTGGCACTGTTAGGGTGGGTACTCTTAATGGCTGGTACTGTTGGGGGGGGAGGGGTATTGTATGCCGGTCACTGTTATAGGGGGCACTGTAGCTGTCACTGTTGTGGTGGGCACTGTTATGGGGAGCACTATACGTCTGGCACTATTATGGGGGTCACTGTGGCTGGCACTGTTATGGTGACAAAAGTTAATTAGGCTGTGCACATCTAAAATATATTTTGAAAAACGTAAGCATAGGTGCACACTGAAAAGGCAATAGTATTGTATTAGATATAGGCACTGTTATGGTGGGCACTATATGGCTGGCACTTTTATGGTGGGCACTATATGGTTGGCACTATTATAGGGGGGCACTGTGGCTGGCACTGTTATGGTGGGCACTATATGGCTGGCACTATTATGGGGGGGGGCACTTTATGCCTATCACTGTTATAATGGGCACTGTAGCTGTCACTGTTGTGGTGGGCACTGTATGGCTGGCACTTTAGTATGTATATGGTATTTTAAGCAACGTAAGTGAACAGTGTAGACAAAACTCTTTTTATATTATCTCTGGATTACTTTCTCAAAGGAGGATTTGTTTCTCATGGCACATCCACAAAATATACCATAAAAATGTCTGATAGGTTCAAGACTCCAAAGAGGAGAAGATGAGTTGGGGAGGTGGCTATATATGTGTGTTGTTCTCTCTAGTTATAGTTGTGAAGCAGCCACCTTTGTAACCCAAAATTTCATTGAATAGCAACTCTACACTCCCTTTCTAGAGTACAGAGCAGGG
Organism: Phyllomedusa bahiana; assembly: GCA_025379985.1. Classification (NCBI taxonomy): domain Eukaryota; kingdom Metazoa; phylum Chordata; class Amphibia; order Anura; family Hylidae; genus Phyllomedusa; species Phyllomedusa bahiana. The sequence goes on along the minus strand of JAODAL010001549.1, from coordinate 202,488 downwards.
GACCCCCAGTCTGATCTTTGGACGTCCCCAACGTGGAACCAAGACCTCTCAGCCATTTTGGGTATTTACAATTGAAGTGCCATAAAGTTCTAAGAGAGAGAATACCCGCTAATATCTACTGCTGCCCTGGGGAGAGGTACAATATGACAGTATGGCCCTTGGTCACAACAACTTCTTTTTTGCAATAAAATTATTTTTAGTGGTTATTCAACAGTCCATACAAGTTAGACCATAAGACACCTTAATAAATGTTGAATCACAGTTGTATTAAGGTGTCTTGTGGTCTAACTTGTATGGACTGTTGAATAACCACTAAAAATAATTTTATTGCAAAAAAGAAGTCGTTGTGGCCTTTGTGAATAGAAATATATATAGTGGAGAGTTAAGGTGAAACTCTTCCCAGAAGGCTTATTTATATGTACAGCAGTAATTTAAAGGTACGTGAAGCGGACTTTGTGTTATTTTGAATGTGGCCCTTGGACCAAAAAACATTGTGAACCCCTGACTTACAGAGTGAAACTGGTATTTGTCCGCTTTGTTGCAGCGTCCATTTAGGCAAAAGTGAAGACAGGAAGTGCAGCCATATTGTGCACAATACACCAGCGTGGCCTGAGTTGTAACTCCCCGAAATCTTCTACCTTTTCCTCCTTGGCTGCTGATTGTTACTGTAGGTGCGCGTTACACACGGGTTTGCCCGGGCCGGGTTCTCTGTCCTGTTTTGCGCCGTTCACCACGGCGATGAGCGAGAGAACAGCTACCCCCTCTCCATTGAAGCAGAACATCTTCCTTCCGGAACTGGACGGAAGATAGTGCATGCTGTCAATGTTTTTCCGCCGGACCGCCGCGATACCAAAACCAGCACCGGCGGAAAAACCCGTGCAGTGGGGGGATGCTGCCGGGTTTTCCATAGAGCACAATTGTGTAATTTTCGGCCGGTTTTTCAGGCGGTTGTCTTGAAAAATCGCCCAAAAGCCGGAACCGAAAACCCTTTCCGTGGGGACATGGCCTTACAGTCGTACTAACTCTACTCCTGACTGCACCCTCTTGCTCATAGTGATGTTCCATGGTATAAGACAAACAGTGCCTGCACTGTAGATACAGCTCTGTTTTCTTCCCGTGCCACTACACTATGTTTCAGCTCATTGAGCAGTCAAAAAAAGAAACAATGGGCATCACAAATTACAAAAGGTGGGGTGCAGCCAGTGTGAAGGATACAAAGAACAAAGACAATTGAAAACAATTCAAAATAGTCCAAAGAGCAGAAAATTAACTAACATGAGATATTATGCCTAATATAATGGTAGATGATAGCAGCACTAATAATGTATGACTATGCATGTGAATTGGCGTCAGGTTTATATACAGTATCTCACAAAAGTGAGCACATCCCTCACATTAGTAGATAGTGTATAGCCTGTATAACAATGTACATTTGGTGTGCCCTCAAAATAACTCAACACACAGTCAACAATGTCTTATGCTGTTATGCAAGCTATACATTGACTACTTTACATTGTATCAAAGTTATAGGGTCTCCCCTGGAGCAGATTGGTTCTTGACTTGTGGGTTTCAGGGCATTAACCAGTGGAGAGGACTGGGACTTAAAATCTTGTCTCCTCTTCAACCACATTTTCCCCACCCTTGGTTGAACTTGATGGACACATGTCTTTTTACAACCGTACTAACTATGTAAAGTGTCATATATTCAGTGTTGTCGCATGAAATATTATATTTACAAAAATGTTAGAGGTGTACTGACTTTTGTAAGATACTATACATAATCCAATAAAGCATTTGTATATAGTATAACAGAACCTACCCTCGCTCTTAATGGTAAACACATGTAATATGGCACAATGTACATCTCACAAAGCAAAACGCAGTAATATAAAAACCGTAAATGATGGAAGGTTGCAAACAGGAGGTATGGAGCACCAAGAATGCTGCTAAGATAGAAAGCCTCATGCATATCGCTATGTTCATGTAACCTTCTCAGGAGGTGCTGTGCCACTCATTGAGCAGGCACAGTACATTCCCACAGTAGGATTACAAGATCTGTAGTCCTCCCAAAGCGAACAAAACAAGGAAGAGACCCATTGGCAGAGATGAGCCACCTACTCCTCCTGTGAAAAGTTAAAGAAGTTAAAGAAGAAACCTAGGGCCCCGGGAAGAAAATATACTACAGTGGTCCTCAAATGCAATATAATTTGGAAAACTGGTAATTTTTTTCAAAGCCCCAAAATGTCACCAACATAATGCAAAATGATGATCAAAGAAAATGAGAGCTGACTCTAGATAAGCAAGTCATTACATATACTGATTAGAAGCTGCTGGAAGCTGGAAATCCCTTTCTATGTTGAGCACAGGAGCTTCTTTGGGTCATGTACTTTATACACAATGTACCAGAGAAAAATAAAATGTGATCCCCTTCCTTTCCTAGTGTACAAAGGAGCCGCTCATCTTGGCACATGTAAAGAACAATTTATGGACGTTTGTAACCGCACTGTACTGTAGAGAAGAGCTGATATCTTGTCCGCCAAGTCCCGCAGTGACTTCACTAATCCGAGGATTCTTATAAGTAAAATGTTCCTGATAATTGGTTGGATCTTTCAATTACATGAGCTGCAGATCAGCAGTGACTGATATTGCAGGGTGAGTGAAGTTTAAAGATACAATATCCCAAAAAAGACTGTTGTATGGTGGAAATATTGTATCCTGAGGCCTTCTTAACTTCAACAATGTCATAAAAAATATAAAATTCATTGAGGTTTCAATGCGCTACCCAATTGCTTAGTTCTGGAAATCAGTGCTGGGCCTAGACCACAGTTTTTACCAATATGAATTCATTCACCATTATGAAATCTACTGGACATATTCATGAAGATTTGTGTGTTTAACTAGATTTTTCCCCTGGAAAACAGTCATGGTAGACTATCTGAGAGAACCGTGTTATATAGACTGCAAAGGACAATATATGTAATCAGTGGCGTAACTACCGGGGCAGCAGGGGTAGCAGTTGCTATGGGGCCCCTGCGCTTAGGGGGCCCCGGGGCAGCTGCTACCGCGTCCGCTACCCCGGTTAATGGACGCTCTGTGACTGGCGCACTGCTAACTCTGACGCGCGGGCCCTCCAGGCTCGAGAAGTTCAGATGGCAACGCTGCCCGTTGAGGTAGAAGAAAGGAGCGACACTCGCTCCGCCCTGCTACTTCCCCTGCCGGCGCTCTGTGGTCACAGTCCGGGGCGGGCGCCGCGTAGGTGACGTCACCTCACAGGCGCCGCCCCGCGTGAGCGCGGAGGCTGCAGGGACACAAGCAGCAGAGCGAGCGAGCGGAGCATCGGGGGAGCGTTGGACGTGGTGAGTAAACTATTTATTATCCTTTACCCTGCCCTATTTTTGCCTGCCTATACAGCCCCCTATCTATGCCTGCCTATTACTGCCCACCATAGGACACATGCCTATAAAAGCCCCCCAAGATGCCTGCCTATACAGCCCCCTATATGCTGCATATACAAGCCTCACTAATAGATGCCTTGCATATACAGAGCCCCCTATATGCCTGCTATACCAGACCAAACTACATGCCTGCCTATACAGCCCCTATATGCCATGCCTGACTATTACAGCCCCCTATATGCCTGCTTAATGCTTATACAGCCACTCTATATGCCTGCCTATTACAGCCACCCTATTATGCCTGCCTGCCTATTAAGCCCATATATGCACTTGCTATACTGCCCCCGCCTTCTACTGCCCCATTATGCCTGGCCTATTACAGCCTCTATAGGCCTGCCCGCTGCTGCCTATACAATGCCCCCCTATATGCCTGCCTGACTATACAGCCCCATATATGCGCTGCCCTATACAGCCCCCTATTTCATGCCTGCCGTAACAGCCCCTATATGCCTGCCTATACAAACCCTATATGCATGCACTATACAGCCCACTATATGCCTGCCTATTCAGCCCCCCTATATGCCTGCTATACAGCCCACCTATGCCTGCCTATACAGCCCCCACATGCTGCATATACCCCCACAATGAATGCCGATAAACCCCACACACAAGCTCTGCCTGTTATTTATTAGGGGGCCCCTTTAGAACTAAACCTTACCTATATTTTTTATGGACCCCTAATAGCCCACCTAAACCCCTGTCTACCTGTTATGGGCTCTATAGCTACTAACACCTGCCTGCCTATATGGGCACTCATTTGGCTACCTAAACCATGCCTTTTTGGGGCCTCTATATATCCTATCTAACCCTCGTATGCTAAATGGACCCCATATAGCCAGGGGGGGCAGGTGCTGGGAAAAGTCAGGATTCTACGATGTTGTGTAGCTAAATCTGCAGGTACAAGTAGGTCGGGAGACTGTCATAATGGCGGAGCTGGACAGGAGCAGAGACAAAGGGGTAAGTAACGACTGTGTCAGAGATATCAGTCTACCTGGTGAGTCACAAGATATGTAACTACAATGTAATCAACATAGTCTGATGTAGCACCACTGCTATCTTCTACACTATTGAGTCACTGTTATGGAGGTAATTACAGTCTGCAGATGCTGTGTACACTGGTTGGGATACCCTATTATGTCACTGTATGGAAGGTAATATACAGTCTGCGAGCCTGTGTGTACATGGTTGTCTACCACTATACTGAGTCAATGTCATGGAGGTTAATATACAGTCTGCAGTAGCCTGTGATTACACTGGTGTTCTACCAACTATCTATAGGTACTGTATGGTCGGTTAATAATACAGTCCTGCAGTGCCTTGTGAATACACTGGTATACTACCACTATATCGGTCACTATGGAGGTTTAGATACAGTCTGCAGAGCCTGCTTGTACATGGTGTCTCCATTATTTGGTCATGAATGTGGTTATATACTGTCTGCAGAGCCTGTGTACACTGTTATACCACTATAAGGTCACGATAGTGTATTACTATATTATTATTATTAGACCAGTATTTGGTATTTGTGTAGCTGATCAGTAATAGTGTAGGGGATTTTCAGTCACTATTTGGTGGTAATAATTTGTGGTCGTGTTCTGGTGGTATAATAAGGTCATTATGTAATAGCGTTTTTGCTAATGCTGGTCTTAGTATAGTGGGATTTGGATTGGTAGCAGTATGATAGTGAGATGTACGGATAGTGAGGTATTTGCCCCTTTGTAGTATCTACAATTATCTAACCAGCATGTACTCTGGTACATTGGTCGATGGTCAGGCGAGGGTGGGCAGGGGGGGGGCAGGGCCAGGACCCGGCCCCATCAAAAAAGTTTGCTTTGGGGCCCTGAGCTATTTGTTATGCCACTAGTATGTTATTTTATTCCAAAACTGTATTGTGATATAAACTTCTAACCTTGGAAGAATAAGCTTGTTTCGGCACTAGCTAGATTGGATCCTCCACCAGCACACAATGACTAACAGTATCTTGGGTATAGACTTCTATGCAACCATTCTGTGAGCAGGAAGGCAGTCGGACAGACATTGATTATACATAATTATTTACATAATGGAAACCTATGCAATAAAATAAATTAAATACAGATACTCAAACGCCAGCTATTTTCTCCTCTACAACATGCTGTCCCAAATAGGGCACCGTGAAGCCTTGGCAAGTACTATTATTCCACTTTCCTAACTTCTTCCGAATCATGTTTTAATATTTCAGTTTCACATAGGACCTATGCAACACAGCTCTTCTCAGTGGAGGAAAAATAATGTATTTGACTACATGGGGATTTTGCAGAGTTTTCCCTCTACATAGAATGAAGACAGGTTCTATCATTTGTTATGTAGGTACACTTCAACTGTAAGAGAGACAGAATCTAATCAGTCATAAGACCATGTTCACACCGGCTTATTTCAGTGTGAGCGGATTGGAGCCGATTTAACCTGAGGCGGATTTGGCGGCCCTGATACAGTACCGGCGCCCAATCCATCTCAGTACATAAACAGCGATAATCCACTGCATCTCATAGAGAACTCATGGAATTCCGTTCTCCTCCTCACTCAAGCGAATCACCGCCGTGCGGGGGAAGTAACTTCTCATAACGTTGACATGTACATTATCAAAGGCGCATTAAGTAACAATTATCTGCAACAAAAAACGAATTAAAACAAGGAACAGCTTTGGAGGTGAAAGCTAATGGGTATGTTGTGGAAGCCAGAGTTCTTGTTGGTTGGTCCAGTAAACTAGCGTCATCATTTACTTATTTTCATGCAAGTTAATAATGTCAAATTAATTATTTAAAAATCATACAATGTGATTTTCTGATTTTTTTTTTAGATTTATCTCTCACAGTTGAAGCAAACCTACGATAAAAATTACAGACCTTTCCATTTTTTGTAGGTCGGAAACTTGCAAAATCCCCAATGTATCAAATACTTATTTTCCCCGCTGTATATTATGGCTCAATACAACCTCAAAGTTGTATCCTTGTATGCTAGGAGAGAACTCTGTCATGCGGATCTAAGCGGAGGAACCATATGGTTCCAAAATAAGGATGTATGATGCTGTACTGTCATGTGCAGTAGGCTCCAACTGTACAGATATACCTACTGTTTAAACAGCTGTTCCTGCACCGTCAGTGACATTTTGAAAAGAAAGTTAATTTATCTCTACATTCCTCTTTGTAGGTAAAAATATTGGACCCCTTTGAGTTTTTAGAATCACCTGAGGCAGCTACCAGTAAGAGAGAACGTCATTCATATAAGTAAGTGTAGAAAATAGTGGATAAAGGATACGCGCCACCAGTGCTAATTATCATAATTACTGTGGAGCTCCACTTTCTCTGGATAATTGATAAATGTCAGATTGCTGGGACTTTCACTGATCACTAAAACAGGGTTCCTGAAGTCCCTGTCCTGCTTCACTGCTTTTATGAAGCAAAGATGTATTTAAAGGGAATGTGTAATCAAAAAATTAGTCATTGTTTAAGTCCAGTTTTTATGTTAAACACATTTTTTGGGAATTTTTGGTTGTTTTTTTAATTTTTCTTATCACTTTCAATATTTTTTAATAATTCTTAAGTCTTGCAGTTTTCACTTTGGCCACTAGGCCTTGTTTGCACTGCTTTAACAGCAGTCAGAGAGATGCTTTACAGTAGCTTCATGCACATAGGAGACTTAAGACTGACTCAGTCCCATTGATTTCTATAGGAGAGTTTCCTAGTCATGCTCTGTGACCTGGGAAGAAGTCCGTGTGCAGGGAGGTGAAAGGGTGAACTGTGACTATCTCCTCTTGTGAGTGGTGGATCCTGTGTTATCTATTCACACTGGTTTCACCTTTCAGTTTGACCCTCTTTGTGCTGATAATGAGCAGGCAACTGAGAATCTTTCTCTACAGAACAGGAAGTGTCAGACTATTATTAGGCTTAGTGGCCAAACTAAAAACTGCAGGACTTAAGAATTATTAAAAAATATTGAAAGTGATATAGAAAATGAAAAAAAAATCTAACCAAAAATTCTTAAAAAATGTGTTGAACATAAAAACGTGAGTTAAACAATAAGTTATTTTTGATGACACATTCCCTTTAAGTGGAGCAATGGCTGAACATATGCATTGTTGGTTTATTCAAAGTCTATGAGACTGATGAAAATAGATGAGCACTGTACTCACCATCTTCTTCAGTCCCATATACTTTGAATAGCGCAGCAGTGCGCATGTTTGACCACTGCGCCATTTAAAGACTTGATTGCGCAGTGAGGAAGAATGGGGAACTAGAGAATCCTGTTTTAATAATCACTAGGGGTCACCCCAGTGATCACACATTGGTGAACCGCAATGATCAGACATTTATTACCTACCTACACATCATTTCTAAGGATCTGTGTTGCATGAACAACACCCAGAAAACTCCTTCAATTTCATGTAGTTTTTTTTTTTGCTTTTTACAGAGGTTTTCTCCCCTAGAAGCATTGCTGTAAGTAGGCACCATATGGTGGTTTGTGGGGTGCCTACTGCTCCATAATTAGAAACCATGGGAAAGTTCTATGGAATACGCTGCGCCAGTTTTCTAGCGTGATGTCCAACAAAAAAAATGTAGTTGGCAATGTCCGACATACATATAAAAGATTTGCGCCAAAAACAGGCACACAGTACAACATCCTTGACACCTTTGTCTGCCTCAATTCTTAGACGGCATGTTGCAACACATTCAGAAAATTAGACACATTTATGAATGTTGGTCGAAAGAATAATCGCAAAAACAAACCGTGTACTAATCCATGCCATTTTCAAAGTGGCGAGACTGAGGCAAAATTTGTCTCAAATATTTTTTTGCCGCACAAAAATGTGTCTCCCAATAGGACATATTTATAAAGTGCTGTGAGGCACTTTCATACATATTGATGAGTGTCAGCATAGAGTGAGGTGGATCCGCTGGTCACCAATTAGAGTTGACGTAGCCTACGCTGGGGAGCGAAGTCTAAGGGGCCGCTAGGCCGGATGGGCTTTGCTGCAGGAAACCTCCAGGTCGCTAACCCCGACACAGGTCCTAGCAGTGACAGCCAAAGCAGGAGATGTGGAACACCAGAACAGGCCCGAACAAGGAGCAGCAAATTGGATGGACAGGCACGAGCCGGAACAGCACGTAGCTGGCGGAGGTCAGACAGGCTAGATGTAGACAGGGTCAGCAGACACAGACAGTAGAGTAGTTGGATTTGCTAGAGAAAGCACAACGGAACGTCACTAGGGAACAGACACCAACAATTGGGTGCAGGCGGCAAGAGTGGGAATCCCTAAAATGTCCCCACCCAAAGGGCATTGGTAAAGAGAGAATTACCTGCGGCATGCTGGCTTTTTAAATCCAGGAGACCTGTGTCAGCAGATGAAGGTGTGTCACATAGCAGGAGGAAGCGGAGAAACGCACCGGTCGAGGAGGAAGCAAGACGAGCTGAAGCTTGAAGCAGATTTTGATGGGCAAGTTGCTAGATTTGAAGGAAGTCGTGTACTAGAACATCAGCTGCAGGAACTTCCAAGGAAGTAGGGAGCGACAGAGGAAGACGCAAGTGCTGTCCAAACACTACGTAGAAGGGAGACTTCCTGGAGGTTTTGCTAGGATGGTTATTGTAAGTGAACTGTACCCAGGGCAGCAGAGACACCCAGTCATCTTGACATGCCATAGCAAATTGGCGCAGATAATTCACCAGGATCTGGTTGAATCGCTCCACTTGGTCATTAGACTGAGCATGGTAGGCCGACGAGAAATCCAGTTTAATTTCCAGATGAGAACACAAGGCAATCCAGGGCAGTGCCGATGGGAGACCTGGCAGAGGTGTAAAATGTGCCATCTTGGAAAAAAGGTCCACCATGACCTAGATAACACAACATCCAGCGGAAGACGGGAGGTCAGTCACAAAGTCCATCGCAACGTGGGTCCATGGTACTTCTGGCACCGGCAGGGGCAACAGGATACTAGTGGGTTGCAGACGGGAGCTCTTATTCCGGGCACAGTTCAGGCAGGTGGACAGAAGGTCTTTGACGTCAAGGGCCACCAGTAATGCCGGGCGATCAAGTCAAGGTACTTGCAGTATCCAGGATGACCGGCAACCTGAGAGGCATGGCCCCAGAACAGAACTTGTTTACTTAGCGTAGAATCGAGCCAGATGGAAGGATTAAGTTGACGGACATGGTCGAAGGTGGAGAGGTAGTTCCTTGCCCAGGTTCCCCACTCCCACAAAACCTAGGCTCTGGAGTTTCCTGGAAGGATCGGGCAATCTCTTAATAGATGTTTGGGAGACCCACAGTAGAGGCACAGGCCCATATTCCTTTTGTGGGTCTTCTCTTCCTCAAATAGAGGAGATCTGTCAACCTTCATAGGCTCTTCACGAGAAGCAGCAGAGAGGGGTTGAAGAGGCCATTGAAAAACGGGTGCCAGATGGGGAAATTGATGTGGATGTCCAGGGCGATGGTCATCCAGACTGGTGGGCAGGTCATGCCCCATTAACCTATCTTTGATTCGACTGGCCAGTCCCTTCCAGAAGGTCGCGACCAGGGCCTAATTTAGTTCCATGACAGTTCAGAAAACAGGGTCTGGAACTATACATCATACTGTCCTACTGTGGAATCGCCCTGTCGGAGCCGGAGAAGTCTACACGACAGACCAACACCAAATCGACTTATTCTGCAGACATACTAGACTAAAATTCTAGCAATATGGCATCACAATCTATAGTGGGAAAACCCCTTTAACGAAAGCAGAGTCCATCTTCAGCTGTTATGGGACATTGCCGTACATGCAATTTCTTTTCACTACGCAATAGTAATTGGGAGACTGGATCTAATTTGCCGAGCACAAAATGCTAGTTCTTACTTTCCTCGTACCTTACATGATGGTCCGTCTACATACTTTTTGCATTATAGAGCAATTCCCCCAAAACTCTACATTAAATATAAATCATTTGGTTTTCAACATTTTCATTCAGTTATGTTTCTAGTTGTAATTGTTTGTGGGAAGCTTATGATAGACATACAGCACCTATTACAATTTTTTTCCCTAGGGTTCTTAAATCAATGTGAAGGTGGCCATACCACATAAAAATAGGATCAGCCACACTGCGGCCTGTCAGTCGTACATTGGACCATTAATGTGCCAGACTTAACCTGCAGATAAAAGACACTGTTAAAACATGGGGAGAAAAAAAACATAGGGGCAGATTTATCAAGGTAGTTGCGCCAGAATTCTGGCTCAATTTGCGGCAAAAACAAGCTTTTCACCACATTTACTATGTGTTTTAGACAGTTTCAGACGCTTCTGCGCCTCGTCCGACAAAGGGGGTGTGGCTTCAGACAGTGGCTTTGTAAAAGTAAGCCAACTTAAAGATGGTACAAACTTAGAGACTTAGACAGTTCTAACCTGCGCCATATTTATCAACACTATGATATATGTGGCGCATTATAAGACTGTCTAGTCTAAGTTTACACTGTCTAAAAGTAAGACACTATTGATAAATCTGCCCCAATGGGTTTCATTTATCAAAGCTGTCTAACAGTAAAACTGTCTTTGTTGCCTATAACCAATCAGAGCTCATGTATTTATTATACTGCTCTGGAGAAATGACAGCAGAGCTGTGTTTGGCTACCATGGGCAACAAATAGTCTGACTGGTAGACTGTAGATGGCCCCATGCCTCCAATAAACCACGCCAACTTGTCTTCTCACTTTTAAAGGGAAACTTCCACCAGAAAGAAATATTTTGTGAAAACCAATATTCCTGGAAAACATTTTTTACAATTTGTCATTATTATTTTATTTCGGCAGCCTTGTGCAATTAAAAATTACATATAAAATCTTGTCCTTTTCTAACTGTGATTGAGGACACTCCTGAATTGCAGGGCGGACTAATCTCAGTTTACTATAGGTGCTGCTTATCTCTATATAGTTGCATTACAAATAATTGGTAATAATATAATGACAGCTCTGTTGTTCTCTCGAGCGGGATAGATTACACTAGAACCACAAGAGCAATACATGTAAGGATAATGGGTTAATCTTTTTGCACTGGGGAGGTTTCCAGGTTTCTTCACGCTTGTTAGGTGCTGCTGATAAAACTTACACCTCTCAGACCAGAGTCGGCCTAGAAGAGAACCGTCAAGTGATCCTCACTGCTGTGCTATCACAGCTCACAGAGTGGAAATAAGAGAGGAAAAACAGAAAGTCATGTACATAGGGGAACTTTATATGAAAAAATAACCACCTAATTCAAAAAATAAATCCAAATATAGTTAAATGTTGCTTGTCAATCTGTGAACAAAAAGATTTGAAGTAGAAGCGCAAATATGATGTGCACCAAAATGTGTAACATATACCCACCAGTTTTGAGTTGCTACATTTCTCCCATAGCTTCAGCTGATAATCGGCTAAAAAATTCAACATGACCAATTACATTTTGGTACATATTGATTACAGACGGACAGAATTATAATCAGCTACACTTTGCAATACAGTTGAAGCGAAGGTTTCTCACACGACAGACCAACACCAAATTGACTTGGAGTTTAGTAAGAAAGCTGGGTGAAAGGGCTAAAACACTTTTATAGTGACTTTAGTAACCTAGAACATATACTTCTGCATTGAATAACCTTTCATAATAAAGAAGTTTCAATTTTACTGATTTTTATGTGTACTCCTTGCATTAAAGGAGTTTTCTCACTACAAAGATTAGCTTTCAACATAAAGTGACAGTTAAATGAAGACTTTTTTAAAATACATTGGCCAATACATTTTACTTTAGTAATGAGATCAGAGTGTTTTTATGTGCTCACAGGTTTCTATGGTTACTTGCATACCAGACGGACATCTGTTATCTGATTAGCTGAGATCAGGGAGTGATGTCACCCACTGATAGACAGAGATGGAAGCACACTAATTATATCTAACAAGATTAGCTTCACTAAAACAAAGGGCACATGAGCTGTGGGGACTGAAAAGCTTGGCTTTATCTGTAATCTTATTACAGATAACAATCTCCTGCACTTCAGAGTAATGGCTCCCTAGAAATTTAATATGCTAATCACTGCTGTAGAACCACCCACAGCCTGAGGAGACAGAGTAAGTGCAAAACTACTAAACCTCAGTAAAGCCAGGTGGTGAGAAAATGAATGGCTACATCTCCAGCATTTGGCAATGTATTTTAATGAGATGCTTGGCCTTCTTGCAAAGACCATGGTCAGGGACAGTTTTGTTTCCTCTCATATATATGTAACTGAGATAAGAGTGTTCATCTCATCCTAAGCGCTGCATACACAGACATGTTTGCCTATTAGAAGTTATGAATCTGTGTATATATAATTAAATAATTTCTTGTCTGTTAATTTGGAGCATATTGAAGGACCTGCCTTCTGAAGATACTGCAATCCTAGAGACTGTCCCACAATGTAAAGAAGAGAACGAGATTCAATCCAACCTCCCCTCGATGGCTTGTCCTTCACAATGGCATCCCCTGTCTGCAGGTAACATCCTCACTGTCCATCAGACACTTCTTCTTTGTCAATTTATGCTTCGACATTCATACCTTTATTCAAAAGGAAATGAGTTAAAGGGAACCTGTCACATAGGTTATGCCCCCCTTGCTGAGGACAGCACAAGCCAGTGTCAGACATGCTGTTTCCAGCGCTGTGTCCCTTATTCTGCAACATGCTGTAGTTTTAGAGCATTTAATGCTCAAATCTTATTCATGAGCAGGTGTTAGCCCCGCCCACCAAAGGCTAGCACCGCCCACCTGGCAGTTATTCACATGTTTCTACCTATTCAAAGTAATAATCTCGCTTCTGACACTAAAAAGTTTTTTTTAACGGAATTTGGCGCAATAATGCGTTTTTTTGGGAGGATTTTTCTGCTAAAATCCTTTTCTTTACAGATTTTGACGCTAATACAGTTATCTTGCTGTATGGAAAGATAATGTGGGTTTTTGTGGATTTTGGTGTGAAAATCTGGTGCAAAATTTAATGAAGTAGCACGCAGCAGCACACAATGGACAATGTCCTCAAAATGGCTACAATGATCTAAAGGAAGTGACTACTTAGCATGTTAACTCCACCTGTAGGGTCTAGTTTACATCCAATGGTTTAATTTGTGCATACATTAAAAAGCAGAGCAAAGACACTCCAAAAAACGAAAAACGCACCAAAAAAAGAAAAACGCGCCAAAAAACTGACTTTTTTTTAGCTGCTTTTGACAGGCAGTGGACAGTAAACTCAGTTTCATGAACGTTTTTAGTAATTCGTTTTCAGGTCGTTTTTTGTCCACTGCAGTGTAGACATAGCCTAAGGGGGCTGAAAACGCATTGTTTCCTTGTCGATAAGTCCACATTGGCAAGCGCAGAATTTCAATGAGGAAACAATTAGGATTGCCTGATACGGATTTCTCTGCCTCTATACTTAAAGAGAACCTGTCACATAGGTTATGCCCCCCTTGCTGAGGACAGCACAAGCTAGTGTCAGACCTGCTGTTTCCAGCGCTGTGTCCCTTATTCTGTAAGGTGCAGTAGTTTTAGAGTATTTACCCCTCAAATCTTATTCATGAGCAGGTGTTGCCCCGCCCACCAAAGGCTAGCACTGCCCACCTGGCAGTTATTCACATGTTTCTACCTATTCAAAGTAATAGGTTTGTCAGTTATAAGGTGGGTGGGGCTAACCTCAGATGGGCGAGGTTTGAAAAAACAGACTCTATAAATGACTCTTTTCTGGCTGAAAACTGCAGATTTGAGCATTAAATACTCGAAAACTCCTGCATCTTACAGAATAAGGGGCACAGTGCCGGAAACAGCAGGTCTGACACTAGCTTGTGCTGCCCTCAGCCAGGGGGGCATAATCTATGTGGCAGGTTCTCTTTAAGTCCAAAAATTATGAAATTGAGGACGTCAGCATAAAAAGCTTCTTTAATGAAAGATCAGGAGTACAAAAAAGTGCTCAAAAAGCATGCTTGCAAAAGCCTCTGCTGATACTCTTTGAGCCGAAACGTCACACTTTTTTGTACTCCTGATCTTTCATTAACCCCTTAAGCCAAACGCCTGAAAGTAGTTAATGACCAGAACATTTTTTTTATTTTTGCCTCCTTGCGTTTCAACAGTTGTAACTTTTTTATTTTTTTCAATGACGCAGTTGGATGATGGCCTCGTTTTTTAGAGACGAGTTGTACTTTATGGGGAAATAATTAAGTTCACTTTTAATAATTGCAGAATTTTTTTTTAAAATTTTTTTAAACCATTCACATTTCACACTTATAACTTTTAGATTAATTCTACAGGTTATTACGGTCGTGTGGATACCTAATATTGTCTGGGTTTTTTTTGTGTGTAATATATGCACAATTCTTTTTTATTAAATGTTTATTTTTATTTATTATTATTTTATTTTTTTTACACTTTTTCAGTTTTTTTTACTTTTTTTTTTTTAAATCCCTGAAGGAGTATCTGTTTTACCTTTTTTTTTCTTTTTTTTTTATACACTTAGTAAGTATGTAACATATTCATATATGCTATACATTATAATCTGTGTCAGCTGCCACAGACAGTGATCAGTCAGCACACAGCTGCCCTGGTCACTGCTTGTTACACAGACAGCTCTGGGGCCACTCTACGTCCCCAAGGCTGACTGTGAAGTTGTTCCCCAGGCTCTGTTGGGTCACCGGGTGTTCTGATCACCCGACAGAGAAGAGGAAACCCTTTGATGCGCGCGTGACGATCCGGCCAATAAAAGGGTTAAAAGCATCGGGTTGCGAGTTTCCTCTGGCTCCGGTGCTTGCAGGGGATGCTCTGGGATCAGGGCTGTGTAGTACAGCCCTGATCTCAGCGCTGCTACGGTGCCTGGGCGCCGCAAACTCCAGTGTCTGCAGCGACGTCGCTGCAGATGAACGACCTGCACCAACGGAGTCGTTTTAATGTTATAAGAAGCTTTTAATGCTGATGTCCTCATCATTTTTGGATCATTGGAAGGGAGGTTTTGGCTCCCTCACCAGTGGATGTTCTGTTGCATTTTGCTTCTATGGTTATTACGATATAGGACTCCAGTGCTGGCCCAAACTTTATTTACTTTTTAAGGGTCTTTTTTTCAATGGAAAGATTGCATTATTTCGAGTGACTTTTAAGCAGTATGACAATCCTGCCATAATGTTAGGTCACATAGAAGTAGTGATTACTTCTAATAATCTCATACACATACATGCTCTTGCAGTGGCTTATCTTTTGCTGGGACAAATGACTGGGCATATTGAGTATGTAATACCTTACATTCCCAATCAATTGTTTGCACAATATCTGCCATTGGAGAGTAAGGCCTCGTTCACACGGCTTATTCTGCCGTGGATTGGCGCCGTACTGCGCGCCGGATTTGCGCTGCAAATACGGCGCCAATCCGCGGCAGCAATTACGGTAATCCACTGCTCTCATAGAGAACAGTGGAATCCGCCGCGGGGGAGAAAGTGACATGCATTGTCTATGGGCCGGAGCGGCGCCCCCGCGCGATCCGGCCCCCCCCCGTGCCCGCCCTTATTCACGGGATTTGTGCGCTCAATACGGGCCCGCACAAATTCGTCGGAATAAGCCGTGTGAACACGGCCTTAGGATAACCCATAAACAAAATCAGCAGGTTTGCCCAACTATAAATTCATGTGAATTGTATCATTTATGCATTATAAGGTATACCCTGTGCATATAAACAGTCACCCTAATGTGTTTACTCCTTCAATAGGAAGAAATAAATTAGCTTCTGGTGTCACTGTCATTTATTTAGGAAAAATCAAAAAGATTGGCTGGGGCATAATTCAATATGTACATTTCTGCTAGTGGAGAATATGGCTTTTTCCGTTGACTACAACAGGGAAAGATACGAACATAAGAATAGTATATTGACTCCTTGCCATTACGTTTCTCTAACAACTTTCCTGTAAGTGTGAGCTATGAAATCAATTAGCTCAGCTTCTTCCAAGCAATCTAAAACACCATAAGATACAATTATTATTATTATTATTATTTATTTTAAAGCGCCATTGATTCCAGGGCGCTGTACATTCGAGGGGGTTACATACATTACATAAGTCAAACGAGTATAGTGATAAGGGATAATGACAATTGGCACGACAGAGGGAGAGAGGACCCTACCCGCGAGGGCTTACAATCTACAAGGAGGGGGAAAGGGACAGGAAGTGAGGGGCAGACTGTTCACGTCTTTGTCAGTGGGCAAACCTACAAAATCAGCAAGGGATCAAATACTTACTGTACTTATGCACACACAGTGGTCAATGTACAATAATAATTGTATACAATATTAATTGGTTCCAGGAGGACCATTGTATGCTGAAAACATAACTCTATGGAAAAACTTGTAATTTGTTCTAAAGCCCTAAAATGTCATCGAACATAATGCAAAATAATTTCGAAGAAAGGGTTTTAATGTAATGTTGAGGGGACCCTCCAAAATGGGTTTTAATATTTTTCTAAATATATGTGATTACAAAAAGTGAAGCTGTGAAGCTCGCTTTTGCCATCCCCCTTAATGAAGATCATAACAGCTTCTAAACTGTAAGTTTGGGTTTGCCCCAAAGATAACTCAAACACAGCCCACAATTTCAAACCGTTGGCAAAAAAAAGGAGTACCCCCAAGTAAAAATAGACAAATTTGCCCAAAATGTAAATTTTTTGTGTGGCCACCCATTATTTTCCACACTCCCCTTTAACTCTCTTGGGGCATGGAGGTCACTAGAGCTTCACAGGTTGCAGCCACTGGAATTCACCTACACTTATCCATGACGACATCATGAAGCTGGTGGATTTAGAGACCTTGACCTCCATCACCTTATATTTGAGGATGCTCCACAGATGCTCCATAGGGTTTTTAGCGCAGTTGGGTTTTTGGAGGGAGTTTATTAATTTTGTTTGGGAATATTGCCCCCGTGGCCCCGAAGGGGGGGGGGGATCATGCTCTGCTTTTTTCATAGCACATGTTGGCATTCATGGTTCCCTCAATGAACTGTAGCTCCCCACAGCCACAAGCCCCAAACCATGACACTCCAAGCACCATGCTCGACTATAGGCAAGACACACTTGTCTTTTAACTCCTCACCTGGTTGCCGCCACACATGCTTGACACGATGTGAACTAAATACAGTAAGTTTATCTTGGTCACATCAGACCTCAGGACATGCTTCCAGTAAATCATGTCCTTAGTCTGCTTGTCTTCAGCAAACTGTTTGCGGGCTTTCTTGTGCATATTCTTTATAAGAGGGATCCTTCTAGAACGACAGCCATGCAGACACATTGGTGGAGTGTGCGGCATATGGTCTCAGCACTGACAGGCTGAACGCCAACCTCTTTTACCTTTGCAGCAATACTGGCAGCATTCATTCATCTATATTGAAAAGACAATCTCTGGATATGACACTGAGCACATGCACTCAACTTCTTTGGTCGATCATGGTGAGGCGTGTTCTGAGTGGAACCTGTCTTGTCAAACCGCTGTATGGTCTTGGCTACCGTGCTGTAGCTCAGTTTCAGGGTGCTGGCAATCTTCTTGTAGCCCAGGCCATCTTTGTGTAGAGCAGCAATTCTTTTTTTTCGATTCTCAGACAGTTCTTTGCCATGAGGTGCCATGTTGAACTCCCACTGACCAGTATGAGTGTGAGATAACACCAAATTTAACACACCTGCTTCCCCTTCACACCTGAGACCTTGTAACACTTATGAGTCACATGACACCAAAGAGGGGAAAAGGCAAATTGGATACAATTTGTCTGTTTTCACTTTGGGGTGTATTCATTTTTGTTTTCAGTGGTTTAGACATTGATGTCTGTGTGTTGAGTTATTTTGAGGGCACAACAAATTTACACTGTTATACAAGCCGTACACTGACTACTTTACATTGTAACAAAGTGTCATACAGGTATCTTCAGTCTTGTCCCATGAAATGATATAATACAATATTTACAAAAATGTGAGAGGAGGACTCACTTTTGTGAAATACTGTAGATAACACTAGGCTTAGACTGGACCACTGTGGAGCAAGGGGAGTCACTGGTGGGCCGCTGAACAAGGCAGGCCTATGGCTGCCCTTTAGGGGAATTACAGAGAAAGAGTTGCAGAATGCAAGAGGTATATCCAGTATGTGCAATAGCTGAAGGGTGGGCCCTAAGAATCAACTCCACAGGTATGCCCCAGTCCGACCGTGGAAAACACAGGTTCTCAAAATTCACACTAGGCGATGGTCACAGCTCACCTCTCTGCACATTGATCTCTACAAAGGTCACAGAGCATGCCCACAACACTCTCCCATAGATGTCCCATGTGGATGCTATAGATACAGTGGAGAAAAAAAGTATTTAATCAGCCACCAATTGTGCAAGTTCTCCCACTTAAAAAGATCAGAGAGGCCTGTAATTGACATCATAGGTAGACCTCAACTATGAGAGACAAAATGAGAAAACAAATCCAGAAATCACATGGTCTGATTTATAAAGAATTTATTTGCAAATTATGGTAGAAAATAAGTATTTGGTCAATAACAAAAGTTCGTCTTAGTACTTTGTTCTATATCCTTTGTTATCAATGACAAAGGTCAAATGTTTTCTGTAAGTCTTCACAAGGTTTGCACACCCTGTTGCTGGTATGTTGGGCCATTCCTCCATGCAGATCTCCTCTAGAGCAATGATGTTTTGGGGCTGTCGCTGGGCAACATGGACTTTCAACTCCCTCCAAAGGTTTTATATATAGGGTTGAGATCTGGAGACTGGCTAAGCCACTCCAGGACCTTGAAATGCTTCTTATGAATTCATGAATTCACTCCTTTGTTGCCCTGGTGGTGTGCTTGGGATCATTGTCATGCTGAAAGACCCAGCCACGTTTCATCTTCAATGCCCTTGCTGATGGAAGGAGGTTTGCACTCAAAATATCCCGATACATGGCCCCATTCATTCTTTCATGTACACGGATCAGTCGTTCTGGTCCCTTTGCATAGAAACAGCCCCAAAGCATGATGTTGCCAACCCAATGCTTCACAGTAGGTATGGTGTTCTTTGGATGCAACTCAGCATTCTCTCTCTTTCAAACACAATGATTTGTGTTTCTACCAAACAGTTCTACTTTGCTTTCATCTCGCCATATGACATTCTCCCAATATTCTTCTGGATCATCCAAATGCTCTCTAGCAAATTTCAGACAGGCCCGGACATGTACTGGCTTAAGCAAGGGGACATGTCTGGCACTGCAGGATCTGAGTCCCTGGTGACGTAGTGTGTTACTGATGGTAGCCTATGTTATGTTGGTCCCAGCTCTGTGCTGGTGATTCACTAGGTCCCCCCATGTGGTTCTTGGATTTTTGCCCACTGTTCCTGTGATCATTTTGACCCCACGGGGTGAGATCTTGCATGGAGCACCAGATGGAGGGAGATTATTGTATGTCTTCCATTTTCTAATTATTGCTCCCACAGTTGATTTCTTCACACCAAGCTGCTTGCCTATTGCAGATTCAGTCTTCCCAGCCTGGTGCAAGGCTACAATTTTGTTTCTGGTGTCCTTTGATAGCTCTTTGGTCTTCACCATAGTGGAGTTTGGAGTGTGACTGAGGTTGTGGACAGGTGTCTTTTATACTGATAACATGTTCAAACAGGTGCCATTACTACAGGTAATGAGGACAGAGGAGCCTCTTAAAGAAGAAGTTACAGGTCTGTGAGAGACAGAAATCTTGCTTGTTTGTAGGTGATCAAAGACGTCTCTTCCATCATAATTTGCAAATACAGTCTTTCCAAATCAGACCATGTGATTTTCTGGATCTGTTTTCTCATTTTGTCTCTCATAGTTGAGGTCGACCCATGATGTCAATTATAGGCCTCTCTCATCTTTTTAAGTGGGAGAAATTGCACAATTGGTGGCTGACTAAATACCTTTCCCCCCACTGTATTTATCTTTAAATGCTATTAATAGCAACTTATGCAAAATAGCTACCCCATAATCTTGTATTAAAAACATAATAAATCAAATCTTAAGTCAATGAGAAAATAGGAACACATTAAAAAAAGACATAGGGCGACACGTCCCATTAGGGCTGTGCAAGTTTTTGGTGTATTTTGCACCAAAAAAAACCTGTTAACGTCCTATTCTCTATATAAATGAACTGTTGTACACCAAAACTAGGTGCATTATACGGCAGACACAACACGTTTGAATGCGCCTAAAGTAGGCACATCAAATATGCTAGATATGATACGCTATGCGCCTACATTTTGCTATGTGCCTAAATTAGGCGTATCAATTATACCATGCAAGGTATACCACACGCCAGGTTTTTGACAGGTTCATTCATTCAGGCGCACTATACGTTCATTTAATGCGCCTTAAAACTGGCGTGGCGGAGCCTCTTTTCTGACATGTCGCCCTATATATCTTATTTTAACCAGTGAAAAAATATAGGTGATCCATTCCCTTTAGCTGTATAAGGCTATTGGTGTGGAATCAGCATCAATTTCATGCTAATATCCATGTACTATGCTTTGTTATGGAGCATTCCATTATAAATCAATGGGAATCAGTGCCATAGTTCATATGGCATGGATTTTTTTCACTAGCTGATATGAAATCTGTGTCATGGAAAAAATGCAAGTGATGTGTCACTTATCAATGTGGATTCCATCACAGATAGTCCCGTACTGTGGTAGATCCACAATTAATTTCCCCAACCAAAATATCCGTTGTGGAACGGAGCCTGGAAACGGTTTACATGAAATCAAAAATGCCTTTACAAAAAATTATATTTAAAAAAAACAAAAAAACACTTATTTGGCCGATTCTCTCCCAATCCTGCACGACATCGCCCCCGTAAATCCTTGACACATAGGGGACGTTGTACATGCATGTAGTTTTTTTCTACTATACATTTGACTGAATTCATAATACAGTACACTTATAGTGGTTATCCATGAAAAAAAAAATTATACTGCATTGGGCTAGGGTGGTCCAAAAAATGAATAAAACATGATATGTTCCTAGCTGTAACCCGGCTGCTGTGGTTCCCGGCAATCCACTCCTTTTGACTCCTTGGTTTTCATCCTGACACACTGGAGAGGCTCGCGCTTCATTGTAAAGAAATGGAGCACAATTCTCTGCTCCGTGTTGGGACAAGAACCTGGAAGTCAAGAGGGGAAGCCTGTTGGGAGCTCTGGAGCAGTAGCAGTGGGGGACAGCTAACTATCAGGTTTTTTTTTCATTTTTGGATGACCCCGGTCCCAAAGCAATATAATTTTTTTTTCTTTTTATGTAAAACTTTTTTTAATTAAGCCAAAGGATGGCAACATGGGCTTTGTTTTAGGTGCTGCAGAGGTAGCAGTCGTATCCAAGCCTGAGTGAATGACTCTCTGCCACCTAAAAAGACACCAGTATTATAGGTAGAGGTCGTCTTATGCATTTTGCAAGAAAAGGGATCATTTTTAGGCAACAAACAATTAATTTCTACTAATAATTTTTGAAGTTTTAATCAGTTAATTTTTTTTACAATTGGCAATTATTGTTACGGTTGATAGGGAGCTTTTCTGGCACATTTTTTAGTGGTTTTTTTTTCAGGAATACACAGTAATTAATGCTGTGCACTTCTGAAAAAAAAGGCATCAAAAATGCACCAGAAACGCTCCATGTGAAAGCACCCATAGGATGACATAAAATCATTAGCAGTAATAGCTACCCGTGACAGGGCATTTACTTGTTACTGGAGATCTTTATTGTAAGTAGTCATTTTGGACAATCTATATTCAGGTTAGTAATGTTATTACTACGGTGTGACATCACTGGACCATGAGGTAAGGTTTTATTTTACTTAGCTCATCATTGGCTGCTGTTTACCATAGATTGAGTCACACTTGCTGACATGCGAGAATATAGTGGGGGGTGAGAAGACCTGCTGGATGGCTCGTAAATAAATTACGACAGTACTATTTCAGTCCTTAAGGCCTGACAAATTTTATGGCAGGCGGACAGAATAACTGGTCTATTAATGGCCTCAGCAGTGCTGAAGGAATGAAATAAAACCTGTCCTGATACTGTCAAGGCTGAAAGAGAAGCCGACAGAACATACAGAAAGAGAAAACCTACCCAGAATGCAACTGCAGTGCAACTCATGTTAACCACTGTTTGATATTTGGTAATATGTGTGGTCATGCCTATTCTTCTCTTCTCTTTTAAGTTATTCCAAATTGTAACCCAGGACCAAATGGAATGCAGGAAATAAATGCTTACGCTCTGCCCAATCCAGGCGCTCCTGAGGCCGGAGCCATTGTGCCATATATGGGCCTAGATGGCACACCATTCTTCATATCGGGCAATGGAGTTTTTGTTCCAGGTAACATGGATCCTTCTACTCTGTTTTCTTGTTAGCATTTATCCATGTGTACTTTAATGTGAACCTGTCTCCAGACGTAAAGGGAACCTGTCACATTGAAAATGCTATCAGATCTGTAGAACAAAAAAAGTTGGGCAGACCAATATATTTTCTGTGGGGAGAGTTTGAGTAGAACATGAATCTTATTCATTTAAACTCTTGCTTATTCTGTGTTAAGGAGTCCAGCAGGTGGTTTTATCAGTTATTGACAGCCTTATATGCAGGGCCGCCAACAGAAATTTCAGGGCTCCATACAGCTGTAGCACCTGGGCCCCCCCCTGGAAACCCCGCCCCCAGCAACCCGATCGCCCCGCCCCAGCAACCCGATCGCTCCGCCCACAGCAAAAAAAAAAACGGCAACTAGGACATAAATGCGCCCATTTTACCACATAATATAGTATGCAAAAAAGAATTGTATGGTGTAGTACACCGTACCAAGAGAGTCACATATCTGTCTGTCTGTCTCACACATCTGTCTGTCTCACATATCATAGACACAGGGCTAAGTAGCTCCATCCATATCCCCTCCCCAGCCCACATACAATATCCCCTCCATGTTTCCCTTGGTCACGCACCTCACCACCTTCTAAAATAATCACCAGCAAGAAAGTACAAGTGTAACTCCTATCACAGGGTCAGCTGTTCCCTCTTTTCCAATCAGGGACACATGTACGCTGCCACTATACTAACGCTGATATAACACCACCATATGGAGACCACATAGTGATCTGACACCAGCTCGGGTCACATCACATTACAGTGAATACAGCACTGATCCAGTATAGAAGTAAAATAACCCCTGAAATCAGGGACTCACCGAAGACGTCCTATCTGAGGAGTCGTTCTCTTCTCTCATGAGTCGTTCTTATTCCCTTTTCTTCTGCATCCGTTCCACACCGCCATGATGACTTGTCCCGGCCACCACTCATCCCTGCAGAAATTACACACAAATATCTTAGAATCCTCAATTTTCAAGCATTTCTTTACCTATTCCCAGCTCTGTACAAACTTCCCAGGGGTGAGAGAGCAGGTACAAGCCATAACCTAGAGGCCTAGTATCCTAAGGGGTTGGAGGGTGGGGAGAGGACTAACCCCTGGAGATAATGCTACAACTATGGGCTGCTTCCCTCTCAATTATATTACCAGGTAGGTAGTCAAGACTCTAGGTAGGTAGGCAAATGGGCAAGGCCCCCGGTAATTAGACAGGCCCTATTTAGGTAGGTAGACCCCTGCTGGATAAGTTGGTAGGCCAGCCCCAGATAGGTTGGTGGGTACCTAGCCACGAGTCCCCTTTAGTTTGTAGGCGGCCAGGGCCCCCTTTATGTTTAGGTAGAGTCAGGGCCCCTGTAGAGTTAGGTAGCCAGGGCCCCCTTTAGCGTTAGGTAGCCAGGGCCCCCTTTAGCGTTAGGTAGAGTCAGGGCCCCCTTTAGCATTAGGTAGAGTCAGGGCCCCCTTTAGCGTTAGGTAGAGTCAGGGACCCCTTTAGCGTTAGGTAGAGTCAGGGCCCCCTTTAGGGTTAGGTAGAGTCAGGGCCCCCTTTAGGGTTAGGTAGAGTCAGGGCCCCCTTTAGGGTTAGGTAGAGTCAGGGCCCCCTTTAGCGTTAGGTAGAGTCAGGGCCCCCTTTAGCGTTAGGTAGAGTCAGGGCCCCCTTTAGCGTTAGGTAGAGTCAGGGCCCCCTTTAGCGTTAGGTAGAGTCAGGGCCCCCTTTAGCGTTAGGTAGAGACAGGGCCCCCAATAGCGTTAGGTAGAGTCAGCGGCACCGTTAGGGTTAGCTAGTTAGCCAGGGCCCCCTTTAGGGTTAGCTAGGTAGCCAGGGCCCCCTTTAGGGATAGCCAGGTAGTCAGGACCCCCTTTAGTGATAGCCAGGTAGCCAGGGCCCCCTTTAGTGATAGCCAGGCAGCCAGGGCCCGCTTTAGTGATAGCCAGGTAGCCAGGGCCCCCTTTAGTGATAGCCAGGTAGTCAGGGCCCCCTTTAGTGATAGCCAGGTAGTCAGGGCCCCCTTTAGTGATAGCCAGGTAGTTAGGGCCCCCTTTAGTGATAGCCAGGTAGCCAGGGCCCCCTTTAGTGATAGCCAGGTAGCCAGGGCCCCTTTAGTGATAGCCAGGTAGCCAGGGCCCCCTTTAGTGATAGCCAGGTAGTCAGGGCCCCCTTTAGTGATAGCCAGGTAGTCAGGGACCCTTTAGTGATAGCCAGGTAGTCCGGGCCACCTTTAGTGATAGCCAGGTAGCTAGGGCCCCCTTTAGTGATAGCCAGGTAGCCAGGGCCCGCTTTAGTGATAGCCAGGTAGCCAGGGCCCCCTTTAGTGATAGCCAGGTAGCCAGGGCCCCCTTTAGTGATAGCCAAGTAGCCAGGGATCCCTTTAGTGATAGCCAGGTAGTCAGGGGCCCCTTTAGTGATAGCCAGGTAGTCCGGGCCCCCTTTAGTGATAGCCAGGAGGCCCCCTTTAGTGATAGCCAGGTAGCCAGGGCCCGCTTTAGTGATAGCCAGGTAGCCAGGGCCCCCTTTAGTGATAGCCAGGTAGCCAGGGCTCCCTTTAGTGATAGCCAGGTAGCCAGGGCCCCCTTTAGTGATAGCCAGGTAGCCAGGGCTCCCTTTAGTGATAGCCAGGTAGTCAGGGGCCCCTTTAGTGATAGCCAGGTAGTCAGGGCCCCCTTTAGTGATAACCAGGTAGCCAGGGCCCCCTTCCTTATATTTAATTAAAAAAACCAAAAAAACAACAAAACATGCACTTACCTCGCACCCGCTCCGGCTCCCGGGCGCTCCGATCTCCCCGCCGGCCTCTACTGCCGCCCTGCATAGGCGGCGCGGTGAAGTGACGTCACCACGCCGCCTACGTCACCAGTAGGGGCCGGCGCCTGGCAGGCTGAAGGCCTAACACCTTCAGCCTGCCAGGGAGATCAGCGGAGCGCAGCGCTAGTGGCCGAGTCCAGCAGGTTGTGAAGGAATGAAAGAAACCTGCCTGCCTGGAGCTAATCTTCTCTGCTTAGCAGATAAGTGGGAGAAAACAAAACCCATTAACTTGTGCACAATAGTTATTCTCTGTGATTTAGCAAAACAATGTTTGCTCAACTATAGAGACTGAGCCTCAGAACGTGCATGGGAGGTAGAGTGATGACATCACAGAGGAGGTACTTGTTTTTTAAACTAGGTCTCGGCACGATCCGGATCCAGGTCAAACGGCATATGCAGGTCCCCACCTGCCAAACGTCACAATATTCTTAAGGTAATGCCACAACAATCAATCACTATTTCTCCTTTAAATTATCACTTTATTATTATTTTTTCTTTAATGCAAGATAATTCAACACATATACAATGCAAAGTGTCGGTGCTTTTAGCAACAGTTCCAAACTGGTATAAGAGATAAAGACCTGTAATCCACGATCCGTCAAAGTCTCCAGCAGCATAGCATAAACACCAACTTCTCACATGTGTTCGTGTGCGCTGGAGCCATCACGGCTGCTTGGCCGTTTTTTAAACACAGAAAAACAACGCCCCTCTTTTCCAGGTTCAAGTTCAGCCTGTTAGCTGAGGAAATCACTTCTTGGCAAAACCCCTTTAATGATGGTACAATGTCTTTAACCCAGGATAAGCAGTAATTTCAATGAATAAAATACAAATTCTACTGCATCTTTCTCCACAGAACTATTATATATCAATCAGCTCAACTCTTTCTGCTCTATGATATGCTGCCCATTGATCTGAAAGCATTTTCAATGTGACTGCTACCCTTTAAAGGGGTATTTCCATTTTAGACATTTAGGGCAATATGTATAAACTTGACACAGGCCAGTTCTAAATAGCATTAGAGCAGTGTAGAATGCGCCAGTATGTATGAACCTGTCCAACTGCGGTATATATTTGGCTCATCGTAGGTGTAATCCTGGCGAGAAGCCTATCTGTGCCGCATAGTAAGTGCAATGCTTGGTGTGCAAGAAAAGACTCCACTGAATTCCTGACAGCTGGGGTCATGGTTACTGATGTTCATTATTAAACTGTATTAAATAAGATAATGTTCCACTAATATAAAATTATATAATATAAACGTCATGTCTAATTGAATAATAACAAATTAATATTAAATTATATAATTAATAATAATTTAAATAATATAAAATTAGAAAACCAATACAGCATCTACCATAAATCCAGTTATTATAGTATTATCAGTGATTACAAACACATCACAGCAGGCTAGAAATAAAAGAGAAGCCATTAAGATAGCATGTCAGTGAATAGAAACTATGGTAGAGATCTTGCTTGTTGAACCACAGGTCCCAGCGAGAGCTGTGGTGTGCCGGCTATTGCTGTGTGTAGAATAAAATTTTCTGATTGATCACCGTCTGATTAAAATTTGTTTCATTTAGGGGGGACATGTATGAATGGGCTGCACCTGAAGTCTGGTGTATTTACAGCCCGACATCAGGCACAGCCCCGTTTGCATTACTGAAAAGCCTCCCGAACACCATTATCAGGCGCATTACAGATCGTAAGCGGCGCTTTGTAATGCGCCTGATTTCGGGGGGCAGGGCACACTAGAACTAGATTTATAGCTTTGTTACAGCACTTCTAGGCGCATTACTGCTGGAACAGGTATACCACTTTCAAAGTGGTATACCTGAGCGAGAAATGTCGGGTTAGCGCTAGAATGTGCCTGATTTATGACCCACTGTAGAGCGGGTTTATAAATCAGGCGTATTCTATACTATTATAATGCGCATGAAATTTGGCATTTAAATGCCAAATTTCATACATGCCGCCCTTAATGTAGTAAAAACTAAAAATATAAAAATCAGAACAAAATTTTATTAACATAATTAATTTTTCATTAGAAAATCAACTCAATGAATTGCACTAGTCTCTATAGAGAAGAGAAGTAAATGTTAGAATACAAATGTTACAGGAGTTAAAGGGGTTCTCTGTGTCTATCATGTTCTCTGTTATAGAGCTCACAACTTAATTATATTGAACTTTGTAATTGATACTCAAAGTTCTGCTTTGCAAAACCAGGTAGAGAGCCCTTTACGTCCCTTCATCCCACTTCCTGCGTACCATGTGACATCCATAGATCACATGGCTTTGCTTCTGAGTCTATGGATGTTTTGTCATCACTCAGTGGGGATGCTTTGAAGCTAGGCTCAGCTCAGAAACATCCCCCTGCAGAGGGTGTGACCTGGGCAGACAAGAGCTGGCTGCATACACTGACTCATCAGTCACTATGTAAATAGGTGCTGACAGGAATGCAATCATTCAAATACTGAGCTGGAGAGTGAGGGTGTTATACACATACAGTGATAACTATGTGTCCATAGTGACTCATCACTGCTAGAGTCTAGCTGCCTTCATTAATGTGCACTGTCTTTACCTCTTCTGATAGGAGGAAATGGTCAGAAGACTTGCATTGTTTGATTGGCTGAATGTGCATTAGGACCTCTGAGATTATCCAGCAGCAGTCAGAAAAAAAGCCTGCCTACTACTCTTTATATAGTAGTGGTGCCAGGGTAAAGCATCATGAGACGCTGCCCTGACATCACTGCCCAGGCACACAGCTCTGGGGGAAGGGGGGGGGGGGGGGGGGTGTTTTTACAACGCCCACCTTTATTGAATGCTAGACAGGCTATCAAGTGTACAGGAAAGCTGGGTGATGTACAGCACATACGTAGAAATATAAACCAATCTATATTACATAATTTATGGGATGAGGAAAGAATGTTTTTTTTACCATGTTACAAACTGATTGGTGTCTGTACTACACACAGCCTGATACAGGCAACTAGGGAGTGAATTGCAGCAAATATGCAGGGGGCATCTGATGTACATGTCTGATAGTGATAATGAACAGTGCTAGGAAGATTAGGGGGCGGGTGCAGAGAAGTCCTAGATTGTAACTTCAAGGGATTCTGGGACTTGTAGGAAATAGCTAAAGTAGATCTACTGACACTCCCACAACTAGGAAGTTTCACTGATCTTATGATAGATAAGTAAGGAGGCAAAAGAGAAGAACAGAAATACATGAAGGTAGTGGAATACCTTTACTTTTCAATATAAATGCTGTTTATAGTATTCTATGAAATCATTAAAATCCTGGATAACTTCATTAAATATGATTGACAGTAATAGCTACTTATCTCTTGCAATAGTCTAACAACAAATTGAGATTGACACAGGAACAGCATAGTGACATAGTAGAAAGAAAAACATAAACAGTATGATTGACATTTAGATTTTATTTATGTTAATAATAAAATTGTGTACAGATTTTTAGGATATATTGATAGGATATGCCATAATTGTCTGATAGTTGCTAGTCCAACCTATCTAGTTGGGGCCGACTTTTCTTTTACTTAAAGGAGTTGTCTCCCTTCAGAGTTTCAGAGAATGCATGAATGAAATACTCTGTCACTTCCTGGTTCAGACTGACTCATTTGCATAAGCTCTATGCTTGTACAGCTCTATGCCATGCTTGTGCTTTCAGATGCTAACAGGACTTCTTATCTGATCCCCAAAACAAAAGCCCTAATTACAGTTCTGTTTATTTTACATAAATCAAGCTTTTTACTGCTGAGCAGCACAGGACACTGCCAGAACCTGTGTGATGACATCACTCACTGTTATCTCATTGAACAAACAGCAGGGGGAGAATTGTTTACAGGTCTGTTACTGAGGGAACTGAAATAGCCAGGGAGGTCATAAATTCACTTGTATCTCCTTAGGGAAAACAGAGGAACAAAGCAATATATTTGGAAAATGTCTTTATTTTGTGTTCCCTACAATTTGAAAGCTATTCTTTGTAGCGAGACAACCCCTTTAATAACTTACTGTATAAATATGATGATATGTCCTGTGTGTGCAATGATACCTACACAGTTCACAATGCATTCTTGGACATTTCTAGCTATGTGACATTGTTTTACTGGAACATCCCATTCACCCAAAACGTGGCATTCAGCATGTATGGGTTTACGTGATCTGCAAGTATGGATTCTTACATCAATCATTTGAGAGCACCTTCCACATGGATGAGAGGCCCAGAGAATGCCACATAAACATTTCCCAGACCATAATGCTAGCACCACCAGCTTGTGTTCTTCCAGCAATGGTTGCTGGTTTTCTGATGTTTTAGGCCTGACACACAAACAGCCATCTGTGAATGAAGCACAAAACATGACGTATCAGAAAAGGTATGCCTGTGTCAATCAGCATGGGTCCAATTCCAATACTTCTGTGACAATGGACGCCTTTTCAGCTAATACAACTTCATTAATAGAGGTGCAGTGACCATATGTCTGCTCCAGAGCCCCACACGCAGGGTTCACTGTTTTGTTAGACACACATCTCGTAGCCCCTTGGTTCATTTTGGTGGCAAGCTGCTCCTCTGTAGCATGTTGCTTCATGCTTGCGCACTTCCATATGTGTGAAGACAGCCTATCACACAGCTTATATACCCACCAAGCCAGCTCCCAGCATGTGATTTCCTTCCTACGCACTATTGACATAGTGGTCATAATACGGTGACTTGACTTTGTTTTAGTAAATATGCTCCAGTGTGTTCCAAATCTGCAACATTTCTTTACTTCAGTGGAGATGACCTTGGATTTCTATAGATGGGCAATAGACAGCTACATATTATCTGTACATTATGCCATGCTGTATGCATTTTATGATGCTAAAATCAGCGCTTGCAATCTGCAGCCCTGAGGACATCATCAGCAAGTTACTCAGAGCTGTCATACTTCAGCCTTTCCCTTATTCAGCTCGTCACGTGTAAACAGGGAGGAGATCACTGTAGTAGGCCGTACAATATCTACTAGAGAATCCCTTTAAAGGGAATTTGTCAGGTGAATTATGCTGCATTATATTAGAGCAGGATGTGATAGAAGAGAGAATCTGAGCGCTGTGATATATAGGGTTATATGATAGAGGGAGAGAAGCTGAGCTCTGTGACATATAGGGTGATATGATAGAGGAGAGAAGCTGAGCTCTGTGATATATAGGGTTATATGATAGAGGAGAGAAGCTGAGCTCTGTGATATATTGGGTTATATGATAGGGGGAGAGAAGCTGAGCTCTGTGATATATTGGGTTATATGATAGGGGAGAGAAGCTGAGCTCTGTGATATATAGGGTTATATGATAGAGGAGAGGAGCTGAGCTCTGTGGTATATAATGTTATATGATAGAGGAGAGGAGCTCTGATATATAGGGTTATATGATAGAGGAGAGAAGCTGAGCTCTGTGATATATAGGGTTGCATGATAGAGAAGAGGAGCTGAGCTCTGTGATATAAAGGGCTATATGATATAGGAGAGGAGCTGAGCTCTGTGATATATAGGGTAATATGATAGGGGAGAGAAGCTGCGCTCTGTGATATAAAGGGCTATATGATAGAGGAGAGAAGCTGAGCTCTGTGATATAAAGGGTTATATGATAGAGGGAGAGTAGCTCAGCTTTGCGATATATAGAGTTATATGATAGAGGAGCTGAGCTCTGTGATATATAGGGCTATATGATAGAGGAGAGGAGCTGAGCTCTGTGATATATATGGTTATGTGATAGAGGAGAGAAGCTGAGCTCTGTGATATAAAGGGCTATATGATAGAGGAGAGAAGCTGAGCTCTGTGATATAAAGGGTTATATGATAGAGGGAGAGTAGCTCAGCTTTGCGATATATAGAGTTATATGATAGAGGAGAGGAGCTGAGCTCTGTGATATATAGGGCTATTTGATAGAGGAGAGGAGCTGAGCTCTGTGATATATATGGTTATGTGATAGAGGAGAGAAGCTGAGCTATATGATATATAGGGTTATATGATAGAGAGAAGCTGAGCTCTGTGATATGTAGGGTTATATAATAGAGGGAGAGAAGCTGAGCTTTGTGATATATAGGGTTATATTATAGAGAACAGAAGCTGAGCTCTGTGATATATAGGGTTATATGATAGAGGGAGACTAGCTCAGCTCTGAGATATATAGTGTTATATGATAGATGAGAGTAGCTGAGCTCTGTGATATATAGTGTTATATGATAGAGGAGAGAAGCTGAGCTCTGTGTTATATAGGGTTATATGATAGAGGAGAGAGAAGCTGAGCTCTGTGATATATAGGGTTATATGATAGAGGAGAGAGAAGCTGAGCTCTGTGATATATAGGGTTATATGTTAGAGAGAGAGAAGCTGAGCTCGCTTTGGCTCCTTTCTCCACCATGGTTTTTAACTGTTTTCATGTCCTAAAAACACACGAAAAGTTAAAGGGGATGTATCGCTTCTTCATTTGGGCTGTTCTCTTGAAGCTTGATGCTCTCACTTGATGCTTGCGTTTCTTCCCCTGCCAGCTGGGTGTTTCTTAACTGAAGGGGGATCCCCCCTTCCCTGTTCATGCTGGCTCAAGTGTGCCCCCCCCCGTCCCCTATCACTGTCCTCTCCCGATGCAGTCTTATTTTGTAAGAGCTGTTTACATACCACAGGGCGGCATTCAGTCTAAACAGTCTTCTATGAACTCAGCACTGATCTCTCACAGCTGGAGGTTTGCTACAGTTGAATCCATCCAGAGCACAGATCCGTCTCCCTTCATGTTTACATAAGGCACCGACGCACAATTCTGCTGTTTTCTGATTGTAGCAGTAGCTGCAGTGTCAATGAAGAGCAGTTAACTGTATAGAGTGAAATTTTTGTCAGCCCCTAATTCTGAGTGGGAGGCAGGAATGCAAGCTCGTGAATACGGCCGTCCGTGGGCTGAACAGAATGTAAATTATTAGAGCCCTCAGCTAATGAAATGCAAGGAGGTGGGATCCGACGACCTGACCAGCACTTGAGAAGTTTGTTTACAGAAAACGAAGATAAGGAATACTGTGAGAACAAGACAGCTTTGCTAATGACATCCAATTGCAAAGTTGCTTGTTTTCACTGTCTCCTTATTCTGAAGGACATTTAATGAAATGAGAAAACCCCTTTAAATAAGCCAACCAAGGGATCTGGAGTATGTTTCTTGTATTTCTGGGACATACATACACCACTTGGGGCCTCTATACTTGCGGGGTCCCCAGGCAACTGCCTAGTGTGCCCAATGGAAAAGATGGCCCTGGCTGCGCTGGTGAAGAGTCAGTGATAGCTGGGTTCTCCACTCAGAAGACAGGGACGGTTTATTACCCTCCTCGCCTTTTCGACTGCTGTGTGTAAGGCGCTCATTGAGCGCTGTATACACAGACAGGCATTAAGACAGTGGTCACGAAACTGCATGGGTTCGGTAACTGCAAAAGCTGCTTGGTCTTTTCACACCCAGTCAGTACAGGGGATGTATTTCCCTGTAACTGGGGACAATATATCCGCCCCAGTTACAGGGGAAATCGGAAAAATAAGAAGTGGTAAAAATTCTTTTTCTGATCTTGTGGGGGCACAGTATGTAAAATAAAGCAATAAAAAACTCACACAAAATAAAATGTTATTAAAATTAATACAAACAGTCCAAACCACAACTTCTAGCCCTGAGCCCAGCGACCCTAAAACTTGTAATCACTTATATGGAAATGTCTGTGATGGGAAGTAACACAATTACAAACTTTTTTCAGCGCCACTTGTGCTGTTAATTTTAAAAAAATTATTAAAAATGGAGAAAAACTTTTTTTTACTATGTTCCCTCAAAATCTTAATTAAAATTATTAATGTAAACATTACATAAAACTAAAGCCGAACATATCACAGAAAAAAGGTGACAAAACTAAAAGAATAACCGAGCGCAAGGAAGAGTTATAGCGTTCAAACCTGCGTGTACTACAGAAAAGAAAACTGTGCCTGGTCAAGAATACCGGATGGTCAGGAACAAATAAATAGATGCTAATCACATATACTCTATGGGGGACATGTATGAACCGGGCTGCACAAGAAGTCTGGCGTCTTTTCAGCCTGACATCAAGCGCAGCCACGTTCGCATTAGTGCAAGCTACATATTTATAGCTTCACTGCAGAAATTCTAGGCGCATTACTGCTGGAACAGGTATACCACTTTCAAAATGGTATACCTGAGCCAGAAATGTCACCCTAGTGCTAGAATGTACCTGATTTATGACCCACCCCCTGTAGAGCAGGTTCATAAATCAGGCTCATTCTATTCCATTATAATGCGCATGAAATTTTTAAAAAATTTCATACAAGTGACCCTATGTGTTAAATGGAGTGTCTGTATTTATGGATGTATACATGATTGGCTATGATGGAATATTTTGGTACTACAGTGCACTTTCTTTGGGTTGCCGTATAGCAGGGCCATCTTGGCAGTTGTTGGATATGATGGTATGAGGGCAGAGCTACTTAAGCCATACCTACTTCACTAGACCAGACATACTACCACTGCTGCCTCCTCGAGCAGCTCTCCCTGTCCGACTCCTCTGATCATGTTAGAAATGAAACGTAGCAGCTTGAAAAAGCAAATTCTCAGCTGCCAAGCAAGGGTTAACTTTTTTCTTTTTTTTAACTAGGCAGCTACTTACCTCTGAAACAGTAGAGAACCATTAAGTACTTCTGGCTCATTATATTCTGTGGCCCAGGAGCTTTTTTATTGCTATTTAGGCTATGTCCACACTGCACAGGATTACGATCGTATCTCCGGCGCTTTTCGTTTTTTAAAAGCGCCGGAGATACGATTGTCAGTGCGGTGCCATAGACGGCAATAGAAAAGACGAGTTGTGTCTACACAGCTCGTCTTTTCTCTGCCCGTCTTTCGGCAGCGGCGTATTATACAACATGTTGTATAATACGCGGTGCTTCTCGTCTTCTTGACGTCTTCCATACAATGCTATTGTATGGGGAGCGTCGGGGAAAACGAGAATGCGGCACGCGGCTTTTGCACAAAGCGTGACAAAAGCCGCGGCCCTGCATCAGAGAGAGAACGGACGCTTTTGGGGGCCGTTTTTTCTCTGATGCAGTGTAGACATGGCCTTAAAGCTATTACTTGCTTAGAACAACCCAGTGTCAGGTGACGAGGACGAGCCTCTGGATGATTCAGCAGAACTCGGATACTTATAGCGTGTGAATTGTGTAATGGGCAGAAGCTAACAGGATTACCCTACCCATAGGCAGAGTCTGTGACAGTAACATTTGTAACTACATGAGATGACAAATATTAGCACCCCATGCATCTACTGGTGCTGTTTGTATCTCATATGTACATATAAAGTAACACATATGATATACAGATAGCACCAGTATATACACTACCGTTCAAAAGTTTGGGTCACCCAGAAAACTCATATTTTTAATTATCAAATGAGTTGCAAAATGAATATAAATATAGTCCAGACATCGACAAGGTTAGAAATAATTTTTTTTATTTGAAATAATAATTTTCTACTTAAAATTTTGCTTTGGTCAGAGAATGCTCCCTTTGCAGCAATTCCAGCATTGCAGATCTTTGGCATTCTAGCTGGTAATTTGCTGAGGTAATCTGGAGAAATTTCACCAGAAGCCTATCCCACAAGTTGGATTGGCCTGATGGGCACTTTTTGCGCACCATACGGTCAAGCTGCTCCCACAACAGCTCAATGGGGTTGTGATCCGGTGACTGCGCTGCCACTCCATTACAGATAGAATACCAGCTGCCTGCTTCTTCTCTAAATAGTTCTGGCATAATTTGGAGGTGTGCTTTGGGTCATTGTCCTGTTGCAGGATGAAATTGGCTCCAGTGAAGCGCCCCCCCACAGCAGGGCTGTGGAGTCGGAGTCGTGGAGTCGGTGGCTATTTTGCAGGAGTCGGAATCGTCATAAAAGGGACCGACTCCGACTCCCAAAATATATAATAAGTTGGTCCAGTTAGTTCGATGCAGTGCAAAGAGCAGAGGAATTGGGTCCGGCCAGTGCTACTGCTCCCATATCTTCAGCCTTATCACATGAGGAGTGTAATTGATAACATGGAGCAGGCAAAGCACTGCCCCAGGGGAGAAGATTCTGCTCCCAGAGCAAACAGGTTTCAGCAACATTTTTCACCTGTTTTCAAAGAAGTAGAAGGGTTTAACCATTCATAAAAACTGTCTGTGGCTGAGACCATTCCTTTATACCCCGACATTGTAAGAGATGTTACCCCTGTGGTTATCGTTTTGCCCCCAACCCTAGTTAGTGTAGAGAGGCCGTTCTCTAGCCTGGAAATAATGATATCAGATGTGAGGTCATGTATGCAGGATCTGATTGAGGCAATACTATTTCTCAGAACAAATTCAGAGACTTCACAAATGTTCCTGCAGTGTTTTGCATATTTATATTTTTTTTGTGTCCTAAAGTCATATCCAATAATATATTTTACACTGACAAGCAAAATGGTAACAATGGTTTGAACTTGTGACTTTCA
Organism: Phyllomedusa bahiana; assembly: GCA_025379985.1. Lineage (NCBI taxonomy): Eukaryota > Metazoa > Chordata > Amphibia > Anura > Hylidae > Phyllomedusa > Phyllomedusa bahiana. The sequence continues at coordinate 166,294 of JAODAL010001549.1, read as the reverse complement.
GGCTCCATATCTCACCATCCACTACAGCTTTGTACATGAGGCTACTGTAATTTTATATACAGTCACCTTATACATCTTATATACAGTCATCTTATACATAAATTTGACTTGCAAGTATTTAGTATCTGCTTAGTTATAGTTTTGCTCCTAAAAATCAAAGTGTTAATTTTTATTATTTTGTTAGTATTTGGTAAATCCACCTTTGGATTTCAATACTGCCTGAATCCTTCTGGGCTCTGGATCAGATTCAAGCAGGTCTTGACCAAAATCTGATCCCAGGTCTCTTCTACACATTCCCAATGTTGGTGCAGACTGGACTTGGATACAAATATAGCTTTTTCTTCAACTCTACCCACAAGTGTTCAAAAGATCAAAACATTGTTACCCTTTTGCCTGTCAGTGTCTGTTCTTCCTAATAGTTTGATTATTGTATCATAAGGTGATAAACAGCCTGATGTTACCATTTTACTACAGTAAAGTTATTACTTAAACATGCGCCATGTATGAGGGAGTCAGGAGTCGGAGTCGGGAGTCGAAGGTTTGGGAAATTGAGGAGTCGGGCTTCGGCTTGCCGACTCCACAGCCCTGCCCCACAGGGTATGGCATGGCGTTGTAAAATGGAGTGATAGCCTTCCTTATTCAAAATCCCTTTTACCTTGTACAAATCTCCCACTTTACCAGCATCAAAGCAACCCCAGACCATCACATTATGCTTTACAGATGGCGTCAGGCATCTTCCAGCATCTTTTCAGCTGTTCTGCGTCTCACAAATGTTCTTCTGTGTGATCCAAACACCTCAAACTTCCATTTGTCGTCATAACACTTTTTTCCATCTTCCTCTGTAAGGTCTTGTTCTTTTAGCCCATATTAATCTTTTCCTTTTATTAGCCAGTCAGATATGGCTTTTTCTTTGCCACTCTGCCCTGAAGGCCAGCATCCCGGAGTCGCCTCTTCACTGTAGATGTTGATGCTGGCGTTTTGCAGGTACTATTTAATGAAGCTGCCAGTTGAGGACCTGTGAGTCGTTGATTTCTCAAACTAGAAACTCTAATGTACTTGTCTTGTTGCTCAGTTGTGCAGCGGGGCCTCCCACTTCTCTTTCTACTCTGGTTAGAGCCTGTTTGTGCTCTCATCTGGAAGGGAGTAGTACACACCGTTGTAGGAAATCTTCAGTTTCTTGTCAATTTCTCGCATGGAATAGCTTGACGAGTTTCACATGAAAGTTCTCTTTTTCTGGCCATTTTGCGAGTTTAATCGAACCAACAAATGTAATTCTCCAGATTCTCAACTAGCTCAAAGGAAGGTCAGTTTTATAGCTTCTCTAATCAGCAAAACTGTGTTAGCTGTGCTTACATACTTGCACAAGGGTTTTCAAGGGTGTTCAAAATATCCAATAGCTATCTTACACCGTTAGCAAACACAATGTACCATTAGGAAATGTTCACACAGCTTATTTGGGCGCGGATTGGAGCCGTAATGCGCGTCGTATTTGCGCTGCAATACGGCTCCAATCCGCGCCCAGTCATTACGGTAATCCACAGTTCTCATAGAGAACTATGGATTCCGTCTCTCCTCCCAGCTCGACGAATACGCTGCGGGGGGAGAAAGTGACATGCACATTATTCACGGCGCGTATGCGCCGTAGATAATGACAGTCTATGGGGCCGTCGAGCTGCCGGCGCCCCACCCCGTCCCGCTGCACGGCTGCCGGCGTAATTGCGGGGCGAAATCCTTCCCCGCAATTACGCCGGCAATAAGCCGTGTGAACGGGTCCTTAGAATACTGGAGTGATGGTTGTTGGAAATGGGCCTCTATACACCTATATAGATATTGCATTAACAACCAGACGTTTGCAGCTAGAATAGTCATTTACCACATTAGCAATGTATAGAGTGGATTTCTGATTCATTTAATGTTGGCTTCATTGAAAAAAACTGTGCTTTTCTTTCAAAAATAAGGAAATTTCTAAGTGACCCCGAACTTTTGAACGGTAGTGTATATATATATTTATTTATAAAGCGTCAACATATTCCGCAGCACTTCACAATGTAGAGGGTATACGTACACACAGAAAACAAACATTACAGTCAAAAGATACTAACAGATCAGACACAAGGGGCCACATGTATGAAAACTGTCTTGGTCTAAAACTCGCTTTGTTGCCCATAGCAATCAATCAGAGCTCCTCTCTCATTTTTCCAGAGCACTATAAGAGATGAAAGGGGCGCTCTGATTGGTTGCCATGGGCAACAGAGACAGTTTTAGGCCTTGACAGTTTTCATACATGTAGCCCAAGGTGTGAGGGCCCTGCTCACAAGAGCTTACAATCTATGTGGGTGAATGGGTGAGGGGAACGGTGAGAAGTGCTATGGTCCAGCCATATTTCATAAATAGTAGTTTACATAAAAATTGGATGAGCCTGCCACCCAAATAGTACATCTTTATACAGATAAGTGCCTGGGAGTGCCGAAGTGTAAGGAGAAGCAGAAGTGTGGTCAGAAAATGGGGATAGCAATTAGGGATATTGGTAGGATAGCATAAGGCTATGTCTACACAGCACAGGAATACTGTCAAAATACTGAAACCGGGCAGATTCCGATGGTACACTGTGCTACATAGACAGCAATGAAAAACCGTGCTGTACGGGCCGACGGCAAAAAACTAACAGAGGTTTTTGCGCAAATCAGTGTCCTATGCAGTGTGCACTTAGCCTAGGAAGATGTATTTTCAGGGTGTGCTTAAAACAATGAAGGTTGTGAGTGTGTCTGATCATATGGGGTAGCATGTTCCAGATAACTGGTTCAGCACCTGAGAAACCTTGGAAACGGGCATGGGAGGTTCGGATGATTGAGGCATTTAATCTTAGAACATCAGCAACGCTGAGAGAGAGGGTAGGGTAGTAGACAGAAATGAAGGAGGAGATGTAGGGAGGTGCAGCACTGTGGAGAGCTTTATGGGTGAGAGTGATGAGTATTTGTTGTATTCTGTGCTGATTGGGCAACCAGTGCAGTGACTGACACAGGATAGAGGCATCAGTATAGCGGCTGGAAAGAAAGATGAGCCTGTATATGTACACACTGGTAGACAGCTCATCCCAGGATGTTGACTTACTAGAAAATGCATCCATGTGGTCAGAGAGGTGAGTATCCTTCAATTCCCCTACCAATGTTCTTGGGCCCCTTGGCATGGGAGCTGTTAAAGGAAGGTTCACACGAAAGAACATCCATGTAACAGGTTGGCTGATAGCTAGCTAGAAGCCGACTGTGTTACAGGATGAGGAGGAGGGATGCTCATGTCCGTCCTCCCCATTCATTTCATTGGGAGTTTCAAATATTGCTGAACATGCTTTCAGATCTATATTTGGAAACTCTCATAGAAATGAATGGGGGGAACGACTGGAAGCACCCCACTTCCTCATTCTGTATCATCGTCTGCTTGCAGCCATTTATGAGCCGACCTGTTATGCAGATGTTGCCCTGTAGCGCTGAGATCCTCGGTTTATATCCCAAAAAGGATGACAATCTGCAAGGAGTTTGTATGTTCTCCCCATCTCCGTGAGTTTCCTCCAGTTTCCCTAACACTCTAAAACATACAGATTGATTAAAGGGGTTTTTCAAGACTTTTAAAATCTCCCTTAGTGCTAAAATAGAAAATAACTCAAACTTACCTCTCCCATCACCACTGTTCCCCCTGATTCCTCACTGATGACATTATGTTCATGGATCACATGATGCTGCAACCAATCTCTGGCCTCAGCAGTCACATGCCTGCATGTACAGAGGTCAGTGATTGGCTGCAGCATCATGTGATCCATGAACATGACGTCATCAGTGAGGGACATGGGGGACAGGAACTCTGGACCGGTGAGGTTGGGACAGGTAAGTGTAGTTTTTTTTATTTTAGCATAGTGTAACCTGGAATTTAGACTGTGAGCTCCAATGAGGACAGGGACCGATGTGAATAATAATCTCTCTGTAGCGCTGTGGAATATAAAGATGCTGTATACAGTAATTAAATAATTATGAGAGGTATCTGCTGGGGGATATATAACCTGCTGGGGGACCTATAACCTGCCTATATACCTACTGGGGGACCTATAACCTGCCTATATACCTACTGGGGGACCTATAACCTGCCTATATACCTGCTGGGGGACCTATAACCTGCCTATATACCTGCTGGGGGACCTATAACCTGCCTATATACCTGCTGGGGGACCTATAACCTGCATATACTTACTGGGGACCTATAACCTGCCTATATACCTGCTGGGGGACCTATAACCTGCCTATATACCTGCTGGGGGACCTATAACCTGCCTATATACCTGCTGGGGGACCTATAACCTGCCTATATACCTGCTTGGGGACCAATAACCTGCCTATATACCTGCTGGGGGACCTATAACCTGCCTATATACCTGCTTGGGGACCTATAACCTGCCTATATACCTGCTGGGGGACCTATAACCTGCCTATATACCTGCTTGGGGACCAATAACCTGCCTATATACCTGCTTGGGGACCAATAACCTGCCTATATACCTGCTTGGGGACCAATAACCTGCCTATATTACCTGCTGGGGGACCTATAACCTGCCTATATACCTGCTTGGGGACCTATAACCTGCCTATATACCTGCTGGGGGATCTATAACCTGCCTATATACCTGCTTGGGGACCAATAACCTGCCTTTATACCTGCTGGGTGATCTATAACCTGCCTATATACCTGCTTGGGGACCAATAACCTGCCTATATACCTGCTGGGGGATCTGTCACCTGCCTAAATACCTGCTGGGAGACCTATATACCTACCTACTGAGAGACATATAAACTATATATCCACCTACTGGGGAACATAACTTACTGGGGGACCCTATTAGCGGTTGTGAAGGCCTGATTGATAAGAGCTTAGCATTGGGGAGTAAGCAGCAGTGTCCTGGGCTCCTGTGGCCAGTGATGACATTGTGCGGTGTCACACCAGCAGCCGTCCGGACTCTCCTGGGAGCTGCTGGGAAGGCTTACCTCATCCCGCCACCCTGCAGGTCACCACTGAGAGGAATGAATGACGTCACGCTGATGTCAGCAGCCGCACATATTAATAGGCGGTGTCAGCACTTGGAGCAGGGACAGAGCGCGCGGCGGGGACATGGCAGTCACCAGAGACGACTACGGTAAGAGGAACCACTACTCCCAGCACTAGTCCTACCGCTCCCCATCACTAGTGCGCAGAGTCACCTTGCTGGAGGTACTACAACTCCCAGCATGTGTTGTGGCTTCTCCGGGAGCCGCAGCGTGACCGCGGAGGGGGGAGCGGCCGGGCAGTCAGCAGCTGCTCGGCCCCGCCTCCTCTGGCGTCACTGCTGACGTCATGTGATTTCCTGGAATCTGGTTACAGCCGGGGAAATGGAAATGTTACTCTCTAAACAAGATGCACATTGACGTCAGCACAGGAGCTCCATCATCATCAGCATGCTGCTCCCTGCCCTCCCTGCCACACAGCCCTGCGCGTACACCGCCCGCTGCCAGAGCTGAGCCGGCGACATGTGGGGTGAGTGCAGCGGGGACGCTGGAGAAACTTGCCAACTGCAGTCCAGGAATATGGGAAGAGGACAGTGTGTGTATATGTAGCTATAGAGTATGTGTGTACAATGTGTTTATATGTAGCTGTAGAGTATATGTGTGTATATGTAGCTATAGAGTATATATGTGTGTTTGTACAGTGTGTGTGTATATATATATATATATGTGTGTGTGTGCATATGTAGCTATAGAGTATATGTGTACAGTGTGTGTATATGTAGCTATAGAGTATATGTGTGTGTACAGTGTATATATATATATATATGTGTGTACAGTGTGTGTGTATATGTAGCTATAGAGTATGTGTGTGTACAGTGTGTTTATATGTAGCTGTAGAGTATATGTGTGTGTATATGTAGCTATAGAGTATATATATATGTGTACAATGTGTGTGTATATACAGCCGTAGAGTATATATGTGTAGTGTGTATATATGTAGCTGTACAGTATGTGTGTATATGTAGCTGTAGCGTATATAGGTGTACACAGTGTGTATATATGTAGCTATAGAGTGTGTGTGTGTGTATATATATATATATATATATATATATATGTGTGTGTGTGTATATATATATGTGTGTACAGTGTTTATATATGTGTTCAGTGTGTGTATATGTAGCTGTAGAGTATATTTGTGTGTTATATTATATATTCTATGGATTGTGTGTGTATATATATATATATATATATATATACTCTATATATTTGTGTGTGTATATGTAACTATAGAGTATGTGTATACAGTGTGTATATGTAACTATAGAGTATGTGTGTACAGTGTGTATATGTAGCTATAGCGTGTGTGTGTACAGTGTGTATATGTAGCTATAGCGTGTGTGTGTACAGTGTGTATAAGTAGCTATAGAGTGTGTGTGTGTCTATATATATATATATATATATATATATATATATATGTGTGTGTGTGTATATGTAGCTATAGAGTGTATGTAGCTATAGAGTATGTATGTGTACAGTGTGTGTGTATGTGTATATATCGCTATAGAGTGTGTATCTGTAGAGTATGTATATATGTGTACAGTGTGTATATATGTAGCTATATAGTGTTTATATAATATGCATCTGTAGAGTGAGTTTGTGTGTGTGTATATATGTATCTGTGGAGTGTATATATACATATATGTGTGAGTATATCTGTATTGAGTGTTACAAGCACTGTGTGTGTATATATACACACTTATCTGTAGAGTATACATTTAGTTATATTTTACATATGTGTGTGTGTGTGTGTATATATATATATATATATATATATATATATATGTGCGTGTATCTAGAGTACACATATAGGTATATGTATACAGTATATATCTATCAGTATACACTAAATGTGTGTGTAATATATGCATATATAATCTATATACAATGTGTGTGTTACTTTATACAGAATCTGTGTGTAATGTGTATGTATATTTTTGTGTGTGTGTTTATACACTATCAAGTCACTTTATTATGACCTTGCTCATAAAGGAAGTCAAGTGTGGTGAGCTGGCTTGGTAGGTATATACGGTGTGTGGTAGGCTGCCTGCACATATGTCCCTTGTTTTAAGGATGAAAGGGATAATTTGTCAGAGTAGCAAATGGAGACATTCATTGGCTTGTGGGGCAAGGCTGGCAGGATTTCAGAAACTACACGGTTTGTGAACTGCTGGCGCTAAAGTGTGTTGTGAGTGGACAAATGGCGCCATTGTGAATAAGTGACGAGAAGACTGCAGAGCACCACGTGCCATTTTATGCGAGAGAGAAAATTTGTCTATGAAAGTGGCGAGGACGGACCAGCAGCTCACCACCAAAATGAAACGGGAGCCTACCAGACCTGTGTCTAACACAACAGTTCCGTGAACCCTACTGTGTATGGGGCCCGGAGCAGACGGATGTCACTGCACCGCTGCTAACCCTACTGTGTATGGGGCCCCGGAGAAGTTGGATGTCACTGCTCCGCTGCTACCCCTACTGTGTATGGGGCCCGGTGCAGACGGATGTCACTGCACCTCTGCTAACCCTACTGTGTATGGGGCCATGGAGCAGAGGATGTCACTGCACCTCTGCTAACCCTACTGTGTATGGGGCCTCGGAGCAGATGATGTCACTGTACCTCTGCTAACCCTACTGTGTATGGGGCCCCGGAGCAGATGATGTCACTGTACCTCTGCTGATGAAGTTGCATCTTAAGAGAAGACTTCAGTTTTCACAGCAGTATCGGACTTGGACCTTTGCTGATCGGCATAGGATTGCCTTCTCCGAGTCACGTTTTCTGCTTCATTGAACAAATGGAGATTGGGGTATTAGTCAAAAATATCAAAGACCAAACACTCTGGAAGAACACCAGCCTGTGATGGCAGTGTTGTGGTCTAGGGAATGTTTTCCTGGCATAACTTGGGTCCACTCATCCATGTGGAAGGTGCTCTTAACTGATTTGGATAGGACTCCGTTCTTGCCGATCGCATACACCCATACATGCCGATTGTCTTCCCTGGGGCTGATGGGATCTTCCAGCAAGACAATGCAAAATGTCTCAGGACTAGAAATGTCTGACATTGTTTCGAAGAGCAGGACCAAAACTTCCAAGTACTACCCTGGTCGGCATGTTCTCCTGACTTGAATCCTGTTTAAGCATCTGTGGGACCACCTGATTGTCATGTTCGCTCTATGGATGCTCCATACTCACCCTCCAGCAGCTGCAGAATGCAGTCGGCTCCAGATACAGTGCCTTGCGAAAGTATTCAGCCCCCTTGAACTTTTCAAAGTTTTTCCACATTTCAGGCTTCAAACATAAAGATATAAAATATTAATTTGTTTGTGAATAATCAACAACAAGTGGGACACAATTTTGACGTTGAATGAAATTTTTTGGATATTTTAAACTTTTGTAAGAAAAAAAAAACTGAAAAGGGGGGTGCAATATTATCCGGCCCCTATACTTTCAGTGCAGCAAACTCACTCCAGAAGTTCAGTGAGGATCTCTGAATGATCCAATGTTGTCCTAAATGACTTGATTACATTTATCATCATCATCATCGTCTCGGTATAAATGCACCTGCTCTGTGATATTCTCAGGGTTTCTTATAAAGCGCAGAGAGCATCATGAAGATCAAGGAACACACCAGGCAGGTCCGTGATACTGTTGTGGAGAATTTTAAAAAGCCGGATTTGGATAAAAAAAGATTTCCCAACTTTTAAACACCCCAAAGGAGAAACTGTGCAAGCGTTTCATATTGAAATGGAGGAGTAATCAGACCATGCAAATCTACCAAGACCCGGCCGTCCCTCTAACTTTCATCTCAAAAAAAGGAAAAGACTGATCGAGATCACCCAAAGAGGCCCATGATCACTCTGGATGAACTGCAGAGATCTAAAACTGAGGTGGGAGAGTCTTTTCATAGGACAACAATCAGTCGACACTGCAAAATCTGGCCTTTATGGAAGAGGCAAGAAGAAGCCATTTCTCAAGTTTATCCATAAAAAGTCTCTTTTAAAGTTTGCCACAAGCCCCTGGGAGACACCAAACATGTGGAAGAAGGGGCTCTGCTCAGATGAAACCAAAATCCAACTTTTTGGCCATAATGCAAAACGATAAAAGCAACACAGCTCATCCCCCTGGACACACCATCCCCACTGTCACACATGGTGGGGGGCAGCATCATGGTTTTGGGCTTTTCTTCAGCAGGGACAGGAAGATGATAAAATTGATGGGAAATGGAGGAGCCAAATACAGGACCATTCTGGAAGAAAACCTGTTGGAGTCTGCAAAAGCCCTGGACTGGGACGGAGTTTTTATTTTCCAACAAGACAATGATCCCAAAACATAAAGCAACATCTACAATGGAAGGTTCACAAATAACCGTCTCCAGGTGTTAGAATGGCCAAGTCCACATCCAACGCTTCCAAACCAAATCGTGGAAAAAGCGAGCTGTTCCCCAAACCTCTCCATCCAACCTCGCTGAGCTCAGCTGTTCACAAACCTCTCCATCCAACCCCGCTTTAGCTCAGCTGTTCACAAACCCTCCATCCAACCTCGCTGAGCCCAGCTGTTTTACAACCCTCCATCCAACCTCGCTGAGCTCCAGCTGTTCACAAACGCTCTCCATCCAACCTCGCTGAGCTCCAGCTGTTCAAACCTCTCCATCCAACCTCGCTGAGCTCCAGCTGTTCTACAAACCTCCATCCAACCTCTGAGGTCCAGCTGTTCACAAACGCTCTCCATCCAACCTCGCTGAGCTCCAGCTGTGCGCCAAGGAAGAATGGGCAAGAATTTCAGTCTCTCGATGTGCAAAACTGATAGAGACATCCCCCAAGCGACTTGCAGCTGTAATCGCAGCAAAAGGTGATGCTACAAAGTATTCACTTAAGGGAGCCGAATAATTTTGCACGCGTCACTTTTCAGTTTTTTACTTTTTACAACAGTTTAACATTGCCGATAAAATTCATTCTACTTCACAATTGTGTCCCACTTGTTGCTTCTTCACAAAAAATCATCTTTATGTTTGAAGCCTGAAATGTGGCAAAAGGTTGAAAAGTTCAAGGGGGCCGAATACTTTCACAAGGCACTGTACCTGTGACAACCTACCAGGACCTTCAGTCACTCCCAGCCCATCTCCAGCTGCTGCACATGGTGGTTACTTTGGATATCAGCTGCCGGTCATAACAATGATCACTTTGCTATTGCTAATGACCAAAAGTGACAACACCTATGGCTGCACTTCCTGTTGTCACTATGCGATATTGGCCACCACAACAAAAATGGCAGCATTTCTACAGCGTTAACAGCTAAAGGAAACCTTATTAAACACATTGCTGCCGCTGGGGCTTTGGCATACATCCTTTGTATTGTCATATTTCTGTATGCAATGTTTGCCTACTAGAGTTTAAAGCGCTGTTCATACAATGGCACTTGGGCGTTACAGGTCGGCTCATGGTACTCGATCTGAGGAGGGTGGTGATTGCAGCTGTCCTCTTCATTCATTTCTATGGAAGTTTTGAACTTAGCAGAGTGTGTGTGCCCTGCTGTGTTTGGAAGCCCCATACAAATGAACAGGGAGAACGGCTGAAAGCATCGCCATCCTCATTCTGTAACATGGTGGCCGACCGGTAACCCCAACCCCTTCAATGAAACCCCTTGGAGAGGATATCCGTGTTTCAGATGTCTTCAATATCTCCGCTTGCTGTCATTTAGTAGCAGTCTTTGTTTTCTTCCAGGGAGTGAAAACCTTCCTGAACATGTGATGGAAACACGGGTCTCATTATAAAGCGCAGCTCTGATAACTACTGCATGAGCCGCGCACCTGCGTGATCATCACATGATCAGGAGTCATTTCATCCCTAGAAGGTTCCTATTGAATGGCAGCAAGCAGAGATCTTGTGAGTAATACAGAAAATACCTTTAATCCTTTTATATCTTTGATAAGATTCTTGAGGGATGAAATCCCATATTTGCTGCTGATTCGGGTGAGTGAGCATTCTGTGTCATGGTAGTGACTGTAGGCGGTATATGACATGATCACTTGGTGCCGGGGAGGGGTTGTATAGCAATGTAGTAATTGACTGCTGGAAGCTAGTGTCATGCTTCTAATACAATACATACTGTTTTTAAAGGTACGCTATCTATGGGTATGGTAGACCTATAATGATTGGTACATAGGTGACGGCAGAGGGACAGCTCCACACCACAATTGGGCCCCTTTTGCAGGAGCGGTGTGATCAAACCTCTATTAATGACAATTTCTTGTATTTTTGACGTTGCAGCTGCCACGGGAGAGATGCCAGCACACCAGATACATACACCGGGCTCCGGATTGCATCAGGGAATAGTTGTGGCAGCCTCATCCACTACTTTACATATTCCTCAGCAGTTGGCAGAAGAAGCGACACGAAAGAGGGAGCTGCGACTAATGAAAAACAGGTAAGTAGTGAGTATGTGTGTAGGAACGATCATACACACAAGGCAAGACCATAGAGCAGTATGCCTAAGTTTCATCGCCCTACACGCCTCAATCTTCACATCTGCAGCAAGAGTTCTGCTTGAAATCGTCAGCGAGCAGGCGCCGCCAGATGCGTTAAATAACGCACATCAAGAGCAGCCAACCGACCTCACTGACTACCATTTGATCTGTTGGGGTGTCGGTCATTTTAACAGGAAAAATAGAGCTGCGTGCTACACTATATTTTAGGTCCGTTTTTATTGGAATCTGCCCCAAACAGAATCTCTTGCCTGTACTGGTCACGACAACATGAAAACTGAGCACTGCCATGATGATCACACCTGGTACTTCCATAGGAAGTACTATAGAGGCATCATGTTGTCCTCATGGCACAGGCTTCTGCTATGATAGCAGAGGAAAGTAGATATGGCGTTGTTCAGGTAGATGAAACTTGGCAGTATGTACGGCTTACAGGGTAGGTTCACACAGGGCCTATGTGTTGCAGTTTTTAGGCAATAAATTGGTGTAAGAAAAATCTGCAAGATATTACAGTAGCACTAATGTGGATGAGATTTCAGTAACACTTGTCGAGATGCCGCAGGAAAAATCTGCCTGGAATCTTCACATAAATAGACCTGCAAAGCAGATTTTAAAGGGGCCCTGTGGCATCTCCTGACAGGTCTGGTTTATTAAATCCGTGTACTCCCTGTGAAATAACAAATCTGGGGCGGTTGCCCTAATATCTGTGTTGTGCTGTTCCTCTGTTATTCCGCCTAGAAATTCAGCTGGGTTTGTCTCTGAACAAGTCTGACTTCGTCCAATCAGTCCTGGTAATCGGTGTGTGCAGGACAAACCTTTCAGAATTGGAGCAGTTAAACCCAGCTGAATGGTTCAGTAATAAATATCCAGGGGGAATAATAGACGAACAGCACAACACTGAATTATAAGAAAAGATTCTCCGGAATTATTTTATAGGAAGCCACTTACTAAAACCGACAGGTCCTCTTTACTGTGCAGCATGTCAATAGATGTTTTTCCCATTGACTTTAAGAGGAAGTCAAAAGCTGCAAAGAAATGTTATCGGATATTCAACACATTGAGGCACATTTAGAGTAGAAATTGCTGCAAAATACTGGCATACATGCCTTACACCACATTTATTTCATGTCTTTTGGACAGTATTTATTCACTTCCATGCAGCTTCTGACAAAAGGGGCGTGTTTTTACTTAAAGGGGTTGTTTCACTATAAGGATTGCTTTTTATGTTAAAGATCTTGCAAAAACAAGTTACTTTGTAATATGTGTCCATTATCAGTGTCCTACCTTTTCTCAGATATCAACTCTTGTATGGGCTGCATCAACTCCTCAGGTCGCTATAGCTACAGACCTGTTCAATTTCTCATGTTAGGCTGCCAGCGCTGGTTGCTATAGGTACAGACCTGGCTTCTACTGCAGCCTAGAAGCCAGTAAACACGCCCCTGGATTCAAAATGAAAGCAAGAAAACAGGACGGGGGTGAGGTGAATCAATGTAGTGAGACAACCCCTTTAAAGGAGTATGGCTTGCTGTGCGTCAAAAAAAATTGCCAAAATTGTCACAAGCTAAGCCAATTATGTGGTGTTGGCGTAAAGCTAGATAAGTGTCTAAGCATTCAGATTTATCATACAGCTGAGGCACTGTGATACATGTAGTGCATTTGTAGACTGTCTAGTCCAAGTTTGCACTGTAACTATTAGTAAATCTGCCACACTGATTTTTATTCAATATTCAGTTTACATAATCTGCACTAAAATCTCCAGTGGCAAATGTGCAAAAAATCTGCACAATTTGGTATGGTGCTGTAAATTTTCCACAGCGGATAAGCAACTTTTTTCCATCCCATGTGAACACACCCTAAAACTTACATTTCTGTTGCATGCCCAGACTGACCCTTTAGACGCTTCTTTCCGTGATTTTCAGCTTGTTCTTTTGCCTGTCCGGTTGTACACTGCTCTGCATGGCTTGCATGTTGCTACTTAAAGGAGTTTTGCCACAGAGCTGATATGAGCCGGCTTCAGAAAACTGGAAAAAGGTTGCACCTGCGAAGTTCTCCCAGTTCTTTTTATGGTAGATCAGCTGTATTCAGAACTCCCATAGACATGATTGGGGAAGAACTGTGCAAGCACGGCCATCTTTCCATTCACTGAGGTCGGCTTGTAGCAATCTATGAGCCGACCTCCACAGGGGAGTTTATTTTTTTTGTCGAAACCCCTTTAATGTGAGCACGGGTGATGGGAGCTAGCATAGAGGTCATGCTAGACTACATATCCCAGCTATTCCCATGAGTTTTTCCATGTTTCTGCACACCACTCTACCTTTTTTCAGTCTTCCTTCATGCCCTGTCTTACATGACACTGCAACTGCGCATCTTACAGATGGAGCTATGATATGTTTCTGGTATCATCTCTAGCTCTATTATGAAGATCAGTGCGAGTCACAAACCATATCCTCTGGGGACCATTACTAGCACACTGTATACATATACTACAGATTTTTCACATGTCCTCTAGACACACTCTTCTCCTTGAAGTGACATCAGGCGCAACTGCATACTGTGCGATACAGCTGATGAGGCAACTGATCAAGACCAAGAAGTATCAAATATGAGTAGGACCCGTGCACGATACCCGCTAGGTAGCACACCGCTACCTCAGCCACTGCACCACCCAGCATGCACTTGTGCACCTTCATCCATGATGTCTGATCAGGAGGAAGAGGACAGCTCAAGAGACTTATTGTTGACTAGTTGATCCCAGTAGATCTTTTGTAAAGACCATGCACACTAGGGGGCATTTTTCTCATGAAATGTATTTTTTTTTTTATAAAAAGACCTTTTTAGTGTGACTTTATATAAAAATACATTTTTAAAGGACCACTTTTTTTTTTTTTTAATTCCTTTTTTATGTCTTTAAAGAGAACATGTCACATATATTATGCCCCCCTTGATTAGGACAGCACAAGCCAGTGTCAGACATGCTGTTTCCAGCGCTGTGTCCCTTATTCTATAAGATGCAGTAGTTTTCGAGTATTTAATGCTCAAATCTGCAGTTTTCAGCCAGAAGAGTCATGAAAAGAGTCCATTCAATTCATACCCCGCCTACCTGAGACCGGCCCCGCCCACCTCATAACTAATTAACCTATTACTTTAAATAGGTAGAAATTTGAATAACTGCCAGTTGGGCGGGGATAGCCTTGGGTGGGCAGGGCTAACATCTGCTCATGAATAAGCTGGACTCTTCAGCTAGAAGAAAGATAAAAAAAAAAAAAAAAGAGTCCAGCTTATTCACATGTGTACATGCCGTAGTTTCCAGCGGCTTGGCTAGGGTGTTGAAAGTCAGACCCTCACAGATCTAATATTGATGACCTATATTGAGGACAGCCCATCAGTTTTAAAAGCCGGGATAACACATTTAGGCCTGGTTCACAACTGCGTCGGGGATTCCGTTTGAAGTCTTCATCTGGGACTCAAAATTTACAAAAAAAAATAGCGCTGCTCCGGTTTTTCCGTTAAAATGTTAGCCACATGACAAACCCACAGTCATTGAGGTCCATTGGGCATCGTTGGTGTTTGTCATATGAAGATCTGGCTCCAAATATGCGACAGAGGCTCTGAATGGAACCTACTATGCAGATGTGGACCAGGCCTTAAAGGGGTTGTCTCACTTCAGACAATGGTGGCATATTGCTAGCATATTCCATCTTTGTCTGGTCCAGATCTCACCTCTTGGACCTGCACTTATCTCCCAAACAAACCCAAAACCTCTGTTCTGAACAAAGAAGTGGTCGGGACTCTCCGATTGAAATGAATGGGAGCTCTGATTACAGCTGTGCATCACCACTCGACTAAATTTGAAACGCCGGTCAGGTCTTTGGTAGCGTCCCGACCACCTCTGTTCGGAACAGAGACGTTTCGGCGCTCGTTTAGAAGATAGGTTCAGGTCCCACCTCTTGGACTTGCACTTATCTCCTAAACAAACCCAAAATCTCACTGATCTGAACAGAGAGGTGGTCGGGACTCTCCCATTGAAATGAATGGGAGCTCCAATTACATCAGAGCATCGCTGATGGACTAAACTCGGAATGCCCATTCAGGTCTATGGGAGTGTCCCGACCACCTCTCTGTTTGGAACAGAGAGGTTTTTGCGCTCGCTTAGGAGATAAGTTCAGGTCCCACCTCTTGGACCTGCACTTATCAGACAATGAAGGCATAATGCTAGAATATGCCATCATTGTCTGAAGTGAGACAACCCCTTTAAGGTGGTGTTCCTTCCTATTAATATGCTGTAAATTCTTGTTTAATAGGGTTTTGCTCCTATTGATTTTAAACATAGAGGTGTTGGCCAGATGTCTACAGAAAACAGTGCAGTTATTTGCTGGGCTTTGTGGTTCTATTATATTGTGAGTGAACCTGCAGGGCTGCTATCTCTGGATAAGGAGTCACTCCTGTCATGATCACAGTAGATGTTAGTGCTATAGCTCTACTTTAATAGTTTCAGTTCTCATTGAGGCGATCCAGTTTGGAGGGAATCTTTAGAGCAGTGCTCCCTGGGTAAAAGTATGCAAAGTAGCTCTGCATCAGAACTAAAGCTGCCTCCCTAGTGCCATCTATTGGTGACTAAGTAGTAAACTAATGGTTGATCCTTTAAAAGCCTTGAGTCATGTTATCATAAATGGCTTTGTGACGTGTTTTTCCGATGTCTTGGCTTCTTTCTTATCTCTTTATTACCTTCTCTGGCGTTTGCAGGTATGTTGGGTGTTTTTCATCTTCAGAGCTGGTTGTGCTGATCTCCTGTGACGTCTTTGGCTTGACCTCCTTACGTACTTGTGTTCTTGTGTCTCCCCGCTTTGCATGCAGCTTGTCTTGTGCTGTGTTTTATGGCTTCTTGGCTGGTGCTTTGCATCCTCATAGCAATGCTTTCTCCTATACAGCGAGCCACCGTTTGTCATCCTGTTCCTGCGGTGTTGTACTCCCATCATGCTGTGCTCCCATTGCTTGTGTCCTTGATGCCTGGCTGTGCTTTCATGGCATTACAAGGGTGTCCGGGTGAAGGTCGCTACTTGTATTCATCATTGTGGTTGTTGCTATAGTTATGAATTTTATGTTGGTCCTAGGGAAGCCGCTCGGGAGTGTCGTAAAAAGAAGAAAGAATATGTGAAATGTCTTGAAAACCGTGTGGCTGTACTTGAGAACCAAAACAAGACTCTGATTGAGGAACTCAAGGCCCTTAAAGATCTATATTGTCATAAGGCGGAGTAACTTGTTTTGGGGGGGGGGGGGTTTGGACTGGGTTAGAGCCGTGCCGCCAACATGGTGGCATTTCGGACTCCAAAGTGGACTGTGATGAGTCTGGGAAGAAGCTCTGGTTATTTGGTTTCCAGCAAATCAGGAGTGTAAATCACGAGTTGTTTTATTTCTTTGTAAGATATTGTATTTTATATAAATAATTGCATGCACCATTTATTTTTTTTTTTGGGGTATTTTGCCTTTCACCCCTTGCAGGGAAGCAGCGAAAGCGTGTCGACTCAGGAGAAAAGAGTACATTAGATGCCTGGAGAGCCACAACGCCTTGCTGGAAATGCATAACAAGCAGCTGATTCAAGAGCTGGAAGCCTATAGAAATCTGTATATGGATAGAACAACCTCATGAAGCCACTCTGACATTCCTAAATATAGCTCTAATTTGTCACATATTGGCCTATTGTATATCTTTTCTAGTAAATAGGAAAATCCCTGAAAAAAAAACAACAAACCTATATGTATATATTGTGTTCTTATATAGGTGGATAGCTTTTTCACACATTTTACATGCCATAACGTGAACTGTGACACGTACAATTTAATATATATTTTTTTTCTTTCTAGCAATTTTTAAAGTCATTTCTTAAAACTGCATCAAGTATTGACAACCCACAGTGTACCTCAGGAACAACCAATGTATGATAAGGTTACTGCTATTTTTTTCATGTATGCTGGTCCATAACCTTGCAGAAAATGTGTAACCAACCGTCTTGTCATTTTTACCCATGGTTGATTTCTTTTTATATTTGGAACCATGTCCTCAGAACATGTATTTGGTTTCCTTGACTGTACTTTTTTATTTTTTTTTTTATGCTTGTTTTTTCTGTTTTGTAGCTTTTTTTTTTTATGTGACACTACCCATAATGCTTTACATTCTTGCGTATTAAAATGAAAATTTTTTAGCACTTCATAAATGTATTCAAGTATGTTTTAAAATGAGAATAGTTATACACAAGATTGGTTTCTGCTTAGGGGATGTTCACACGGCGTTTTTTGTTGGATACGTGTTTGGGTACGTTTTTCAGACCCAAACATGTATCTAACAATGCATAGTGTAATTTACATTGATTTGAATGTAAAACAGGTATCGTCAGTCAGACAATATGGGCGGCATGAATGAAGGAGGCTGTGCCAGAAGTCTGGAGTATTTTCAGCCCAACATCAGGCGCAGCCCCGTTCGAATTAGTGTAATGCCTCCCGTACACCATTATCAGGCGCATTACAGAGCGCAAGCAGCATTTTATAATGCGCCTGATTTCCGGGAGCCGGGAACCGTACAAAGCTACAGATTTATAGCTTCGTTACGGCAATTCTAGGCGCATTACTGCTGGAACAGGTAGACCACTTTCAAAGGGGTTTACCTGAACCAGAGCAGGTTCATAAATCGGGTGCGTTCTATATAATATTATGCGCATGAATTTTTGGCGCTTAAATGCCAAAATTCATACATGCCATCCTATGTTTTACATGTCTTTTGGATGCGTTTAACGGATCCGATCTAAGAATTGACATGTCCATTGATCTATTTTACACATCAGACACTCTATTTAAAACTATAAGGTACAGTACATTTCAGTTGCACAGAAAACGTATTCAAACACGCATCACACTTTGATACGTTTTACGCAGCGGTTTTCTATACGTTTTATGGATTGAAAAACGGATTGACAAACGCTGTGTGCACATATCCTTAAAATTATTTTTATTGGGATTCTAGCCGCTAAGTAAAACATCGATGCAACACAGCATATCCGTATCTGTCGCAAAACGAGCATGGATTTTTTGTGGATTTCCACTATTACGTACAATGTGGCAATAAAAATCAGCAATAAAATGTATTAGTGGGGATTTTAAAACCATTTTTTTTCTTAATAATGCATAGGTCAATCCACAGAAGCAAATTTGTATGATTTGGTGTTAATTTCCCTCCAAGATGCTGAAAATTTTCTGAAACAAATCTGACCCATGTGAACTTCCCCTTTAAGGCATGTTCACTCCAAGATGCTGAAAATTTTCTGAAACAAATCTGACCCATGTGAACTTCCCCTTTAAGGCATGTTCACACGGTTTAAAATGGGCCGTATTTCGGTCCGTAATTGCGCGCTAAAGTGCGCCAATTACGGCCGAAAACGGCCTTATCATTAACGGTAATTCACGTTTCTCATAGAAACTACTGGATTACGTCTCCATCTCCCCGCCCGGCGAATCCGCCGGCTGGGGAATAATTGACATGTCACTTCTACGCGCGTATACGCGCCGCTAGCAGTGATTGATTACGGCCGGCGAAGTGCTGGCCCCCCGCTCATCTCCCCCGCCCCGCCCCGCCCCCCGTCCCCACACGGCGTAATTGCGGGGCGTAATTACGTCCCGCAATGAAGCCGTGTGAACATACCCTAAGGCTGATTTTGATGCTGTTTTCGGGCGTTTCCGTTCCAAAACAGCATCCAAAGACTCCCTGTTCATTTTCATTGATTCCTATGTAAAACAGCGCTTGTAGATCACACACACATTTTTTTCGTGCTTCTTTGGAAGCTGTTTTGGGCGCTGAAAATGAGGTGTCATATCAATTCTTGAAGGGGTTTCAGCACTGAAAATCCCCATAGAGATCAATGGAAAGTTTCAAAACCTCGTCCAAAACCTGGCACGTTTTTAGATGCATTTCTTGTACTTTTTTTGGCACTATTTTTACCCTGGCTATTAATTTGTATGGTTGAAAACCTCGCCCAAAAACGCACCGAGAACTGCGTCTAAAACCTCTTCTGAAGAAGCGCGTTTCAGGACAGGTTTTGATGCTGTTTAGGGTGCTGAAAAATAAGTGTCTAAATAAGCTGTGTGAACATACCCTAAGGCTATGTTCACACGGCTTAACTGCGGGGCGTAATTTCGCCCCGCAATTAAGCCATGTGGCTGTGGGCGGGGCGGGAGCGGGGGAGCGAGTGGGAGGGCCGGCACTTCGCCGGCCCATAGAGAATCACTGCTAGCAGCGCGTATACGCCGCTAGAAAGTGACCATGTCCAATTATCTCCCCCCTCGGCGTATCACCGAGCAGGGAGAGGAGACGTAATGCATAGTTCTCTATGAGAACTGTGCATTACCGTAGTTACTGGGACGGATTCAGCACGTAATTGGCGCACTCTGGCGCGTAATTACGGACTGAATTACGTCCCAGAATAAGCCGTGTGAACATGGCCTAATGGTTTCTATTGAGTGAGAGCAAGCACTTTTTTTTTTTTTTAAATTATTATATTTAAAATAAGCAAAGAGTATAAAAGTCCATTGATGAATTGTAGGGTTCTCTTTTGTTTTAGCCACATGTTTATGGATGCTAGTATATTATAAAGAGGTTGTCCAATTTAAAAAAATAAATACTTTAGGCCAGAAAGGGGATAAAATTGAAAAAAATGGGTTCTGTTCCAGTCCTGAGCTCCGGTTACCGGGAGGCCTACTGATGACATCACGATCAGCGGCATGTAATCATGCAGCCAATCACAGGCCTCAGCGGTCATATGTTGTTCAAACAGGAAGAGATCACTAAAGTCTGTAAAAAGCTTGCAGGGTCATGTGAATAGGGAACGTGATAACATTGGCTGGGAGCAGTGGCTCAGGAACTCGGAGCTGGAACAGAGCCGGTTGGAAAGAGAAGGCTATGTTTTCCAATTTCACCCCCTTTCAGGCACTGTAAAGTGTGTTGCTTTTTTTTCTCTTTTATAAACAGGATAATCCCTTAAAATAAAATCAAGAAAGAAAATGCAATGAAAGTGAACAAAATAATGGTTAAAAAAAATGAATAAAATAAAACGCAGAAATGTTTTTTTTTATATATACAATAAATATATTTTATTATATGTATCTGAAGATAATAAATAAAATAGACATATTAGGTATTCACATAACTGGAATGATCTGTATGATACATCTATAGCTGTCATGCTTACTCACTGCAGCGGCCGTGGCTCTTCTTTATTTCTTTCCTGTGTGTTCGGCGTTCTACCTGCCATCACTTTGCTCTGTGACCTCGTATATGGTGCACTGGTTCCCAGTCTCTTTAAAGGCCCGTGCATGACAAAGATCTTCCTCTGCCACTGATCATAAGAATGTGTGTAATATAGCTCATCTAAAAGACGCCTTTCTGAACTTACCTCTCCCCTCCCCCGAGTTAATTACTTTAATAAACCTGCTGAAATTCGTCTTGTGTCACAAGACAGGATGGCAGCCTCCTGAGGCATCAAGTCTTGGCTGCCTTTAGAAATCAATGGAGAGGGAGGGTGGAGACACCCAATGACAGCTCTTTTAAAGGACCACTCCATGCTTCTTTTGTTTTTTTTGTATTTTATTCATTAGAATTTGCTTCTAGGTACACAGTAGTGCCCGTAATTTTGCTTATCTGCAGCTGAATACAGGATTTATCCCTGTTGCCATGTTATGTAACTTGCACTCTTGAGTTGCTGAAACACACAACCTGGCTGTGTGACTCAGAAGTGAACCTATGGCAGGTTCAAAGTCAGGCTCATAGGAATACATTGACGGACAGACTTCCTCCCAGCATCAAAAGCACAGTGTATTTTTGCTAATCGGAGTTCAGGTCATGTGACCTAACAGAGACTGTTGAATCATTGAGAAATCCTGTATTCAGCTGCAGGTAAGCAAAGTTCTTGACACTACAGTGTACCTAAAAGTAGTTTCCAATAAACTATAGGGGTGGGTGGCCTGGAGTAATCCTTTAAAGTGTTATATCTTGCCCTATTACTTGTCTCACAGGTTACACTTCTTAGTACTGCCTAGAAATAGCCTCCATATTCTGAGTGTGTGCTGCAGAGATATAGGGGAGCAGGATCTCCTTTTCTCTTTTTGTGTGTAGTGTATGGGGGACATCATCGCCATCAGTCTTCACCCACTACCTCAGGATAACTGAAAATCAGAAATGAAAACTGATGAAAAATGCCATATATAATTTATAGTGCTATTTCTCATGTACACACAATATCATATCCTGAAAAGTTACCAGAAAGTTCAGAAACACTTTAAAGATCATCCTATCCTTCCCTGTCTGAGAAATTGTGGACATAGGTTCCTGTGAATGCACTCATCTTCTTCTGTCCTGACTTGTTTTCTGACCTTACTTTGGCTGCTGCCTCGCCTGACCTCCTGTTTATCTGCCTACCCTGACCTAGGCTTGTCTGACCACAATGTGTACTTCTCCCTTGGTACTGTGCTTTGGAATTGGCAGCTGTTGCTAATAGATATTACTTTGAGGGTAGCAAACTGAGGGTTCCCTGCAACTAAACCCAGATTGGAATTAAAAGCATGCTTCCAACTCTCCTGGGATGTCTGGGAGACTTCCAGAAATAGGGGAGACTTTCCAGACGCCTAGGAGAATTGGTAGGTTTACTGCATTAGCAACCTTCTGCCTGCTGCTCATTTATAGCCATAGTGTCGGGGTAATGCGACATAAAAGGCTGCCTAGTTATGAGTAGAAGGGCTGTGTTACAACTGAACTAAATAGTCTAGCTGCGGGCACGGGCTTTCTGCTACGGGTAGTGACTGGAGTATTGTGTTGCTGTCTGTCTCATGGGCTGGCCTGTTCCTTACCTTCTCACATGTCGGGATATCAGCCAGTGGTCCACTTCTCACTTGTTCCATGCCTCACGAGCCACGCTTTTCATTACGTATTTGGATCCGTCTGTTGGACCCCAAACGGACCCAAACACATATTGAATATATAGCAGTATGATTTTACATTGTTTTTTATTAGAAACATGCATCGGCGTTCACACGAGTGATCAGTGATGCGTGTCTCACTGCGTCTTTCAAATCCGTCTTTCGGATCCGTTCCAAGAATTGACACGTCAATTCTTGGTCCAAAAACACAGCAGGAGCCCTATTATAAACTATAGGGTGCGATCCTGCTGCTTCCAACACTGCGTGTTTGGATACGTGTTGGATCTGTTTCAGATCCGACTGTTGCAGCGTTTTTGGATCCGATTTTCTGACCCAACACGCATCCAAAATTGGGTTCAAAAACGCTGTGTGAACATACCCTAATAGTCATTTAGCTTCTGTAGGGGAGCCAACATCAGTGTGTGATGTTTTAAAAAGGGGATGTGGTTTATGCAAAAAACGTTGGTGCTGCATGGAGTACGCCTAAATGCAATATCTCATTGAAGCCCACTTTAAAAGTGTTTAAGGGTAAGAATCACGGAAAACCTTAGACCCTACTTCTAAGTTTAGCCCTGAGGGTATGTCTCCACAACGAATTTTAATGAGGAATTTGACACAGATTCCATGTTAAAATCCTTTAGTGATCCGGCTGCCATTTATTTTAATGGTCAATCTGCGCAGTAGGTGGTACTCTAAATGACAGCGTGGATTTTCCACACGAAAACTCAAATCTATGGTGCGTAAAAAAAATAAGAATGGCCATACTTTATACAGATGGCCAGAAATAGTGCTCATGTACACACATTACATCCTGTCTTACAAGCGGATCCTCCTCAGATTTCGCTCCATCAGTAGTGATGCCGGTTTTGAAATGGGGTTAAGTCAAAGACCAATATTGCCTCTGTAAAGAAAATAATCCTTGGCAGAAATCAAGGTATCTGTGCTTGTAAATGTAAAGGGGGATGGCTTTTCTCCGCTCATCGCGGAGAAAAGCTGTCCCCCCCCCCCCCGCGACCGGTATTTGTCCTGTGCTGTGGGAACGCACACTTAGGCCGTGTTCACACGGCTTATTCCCGACGGATTTGGGCGCTGTATTGAGCGCACAAATCCGCCGTGAATAAGGGGCGGGAAGGGGCGGGCCAGAGCGCGGCAGATAGGCCGTGTGAACGGGCCATAGAGCAAATGGATTGTTTACGGCACGTCCGCGCCGAAATAATGTGCAGTCACTTCTCCCACTGGCGGTTCCGAGGGGGGAGAGGACGGAATTGTGCCGGATTGGCGCCGACTGCCGCAATCCGGCGGCAGTCGCGCCAATCCGCGCGATGGGCCGTGTGAACGGGGCCTTAGAAGGTCAAAATGGATCTGGTCCCGGAGACGTAAAATTTTTAGGGTATGTTCACACAGCTTAATTGTGGGGCGTACAGTACGCCCCGCAATTACGCTGGGTGTTTGGGAGCTCGCGCCGTGAATAAATGACATTTCAATTATCTCCCCACTCGTACAATGCGATCGGAGTGTACGCCCGGGGAGAGGAGGCATAATCCACAGTTCTCTATGAGAGCTATGAATTACAGTAATGATTCGGGCACACTATACTCTCAATACGTGGCGAAATGCGGCCCAAAATAAGCCGTGTTCACTTACCCTTAGCTGCTTCCATTTACCTAATTTCAATAATCTAAGTAATTAATCTTTTCATACCATGGCTACTGCAGTGCAGACGTGTGTGGTCTTTTGGGTGCTATGGGAAGATGCTTGTATGTAACATTGTATTGAACAATGCTCCTTTTGGATCACACTGAATCTCCCCATTTGTCTGTGTTAAGTGAATGGCATCTACTACCTGCAGATAGTAATAGCCACGCTGCACTCACGTCATCACAACAAACTATGTGGAGAAACCAGTTTCTGCTAGCAGATTCCGCACGCATTGTTATGTCAGACCTATCACATATTTACTAGTGACGCAGAAGGTGGTCATATTTCTGGTAACACACAAGTGTGAGAACCACATTTGTACAGTAACTATAATGTGTAGAAGAAAGACATGGAGAACACACGAGAAAAAAAAAAAAAAATATATATATATATATATATATATATATATATATATATATATAGAATTATTTTTTTTTTGCACACATGTAGCTGTTATGTGGATGAAATTTTTACAAGTCTCATGAACAGGTTGTGGAAATTGAACCCGCATTGCAGATTTTTAAGTCTGCCCCATGTAACTGTCAGGCAGGGGAGATGCCTAGTTGTTATGGATTTAGATCATTAAAATCAAGAGAAAGAAGAAATCTGCAAGGAAATCCTGTTACAGCTTTAGGCCATGTCCCCACGGCACGGGTTTTTGGCCGTTTCTTCAGCCGGTTTGGGGGTTTTCAGACCGCCTGAAAAACCGGCCGAAAATGAGCACAATGGTGCTCTATGGAAAAGCCGTGCCGCAGTCCCCACTGCACGGGTTTTCCGTCCAGCGGATTTTACCGCCTGCGGTCCGGCCGCAAAACATTGCGATAGCACAATCTTCCATCCAGTTTCCGGACGGAATCTGTGCATCTCAATGTGAAGGGGGAGGGCTTTTCTCCACTCATCACGGAGAAAAGCCGTCCCCCCCCACACGGCCGTGGGGACGGCCGCAAAACAGGACAGATGCCGTTATTTGTCCTGTGCAGTGGGAACGCGCCCTTAGGGTTTGTTCACATTAAAGATTTTAATGAGGATTCCATGTTGATTTCCTTGTCAATATCCCAGTGCAAACTGAGGCCATTCTTTTGAGGGGCAAGACCACGTTGCAGTTCACACAGTAGACTAAAGCGCAGAACTTCCACATCACAGATTAAAAATCGGTGGCACAGAAAAAAAAAAATGAACATGTTCATTCTTTTGGGAGATGGGAGACACAAATTAGCTCTATAGCAATGGAGCTAAATTGCATCAGAATCAGAGGCGAAAAACCCTTCTAAAAGTGGAAACAGGAGGTGTATCCTTGGGCCTGCCGAGGAAACGATGTCAAAACCCTGTTTGACTTTTCTGTCTGACGTGTGAACAAATCCTTGGCTGTATATATTTTCAACAAAATCTAATCTAGAAAAAAGGAACATTAAAATAAAAAAAAACCACTGTGCGCATTATAACAATCCCCTTGTGCTCTTGTGGCAAGGTTTTCTTGATTCCGTGCCACCTTCTGGACACTCACCAACCAGCAATGATACAATGCTGTCAATCACAAGCTGCAGCCATCGCATGTATTTATGTTATCCCTGTGACCTGAGACTGAACTAAGCAAAGATTGCCACAGGAGGGCTAGTGGAGGTAAGCATAGTATTTTTCTGTTTATTGCATACACTGTTTTCTACAGCAAATTCTACACCAAAATCAGCATGGTTTGTGTGGATTTGTCATGAGTGTTTCCTGGGGAAATCTTCTGCAGCAAATCCAGTATGTCTGAACATATCCTTAATGGAGTATTCCCATCATACAGATTGATGGCATATAGTTAAGATATGGACCCTCTGGGACCCACAGCTATCCGGGAAACAGACCACCAAAAGTCTCAGTTCAGAGCAGAGAGCCGGTTGCACTTGCGCATGGCTTTTCATTCTGTTCTATGGGAGTTCTGAGCAGGTGAGTGGAATGTTCAGAACTCCAATAGAACAGAATGGAGAGTAGTATGCAAAGAAGACGACTCTCTGCTCTGGGCAGACTTTTCAGTGACCACCAGTGAACTCATGTAACATAATGAGTGGTAATGATAAGGTTGTGGTCACTGGACATTTCTTGCACTTGCAGCCCCCTCCTATCTATTCATTTTTGTTTGTGTATACTTTACTTTGTGTAAGGGCTTGTTCACATGTTGTTTTGGATGCGTTTTACGGATCCGTTTTTAACCTGCGAAAACTGGATGCAAACTGCATCCAAAAAGCGGATCCAGAAAACGCAACAGCTGATCCTTTTTTGGATGCGTTTTGCGTGCGTTTTACGGATCCCTTTTTTGGATCCGTTTTTTCAATGCTTTATTTAAATCAACCTATCAAACTGCAATTTAAATATAATATAACCTATCAATGACCAAGAAAAAAATCCTTTTTTTACCTAGTGTCAAGCAACTGTACATACACCTGGTGGTATGCTGGGGGGCTGTGGGACTGACATTATCCTCCTCTCCTTTACCCATGTAGAATGAAGGCATTTTCCAACAGCACATTGCATCAGAAAAATTAGCCCTCCCATTAAAATAATACAAACTATAACCCAAACATAATATTAAAATTTTATATTTAATTTAAATCCAGTGCATTTTACGGATGCGTTCTTGGCATCGAAAGCGGATCCAAAACACACCCTAATGTATGCTGCGCTTTTGGATCCGCTTTCGGATGCCAAAGCGCACTCCATTATTTCTATGGGATTTCTCTGGCGTAAAACGCAAGAAGAATTGACATGTCAATTCTTAAAAAGGACCCAAAAAAAAGCGATCACAAAAAGGGAAACATGGGGCGACACCCCGTGTGAAAAAACGGATGGCTTTTGCCATTGAAAGCAATTTTAAAATAAACCTGACAATTGTTAGATCGTTTTCCCAAATCCATAAAACGGATCAAAAAAAAGGGCGTGTAAACCCAACCCCAAAGGGACAACGAAAAACCAAAATTGTAGTTATTCTCCAAGGTCTATGTACTGTATAATGGGCACTTGCACAATCCTCACAACTCCAACTCATTTAGGGTTTTTTCCCCTTTTTTTAACCCAATAAACGGGGGTTTTTTCCCACATGTGACATTATAAAAACTCTTCCACTTACCAGATATTTGAAAATGACCCTACATGGAACCTGCGCCTCCCAGTCCAGGGGCCACGAGATAGGCACTTATTGCACAGGTGACTTGATAACATGAACCATGATGTAAAGGTCTACCGGGGCAGTAAAAGGGTAAATTTGTTGGGTTGTTTCCAGTTTGCTGTTGAGTTTAAACTGGGTTCAAAGGGGGACATGTATAAAGGATCGGCCCCGGTCGAAGCCCCTGTTTTCACTTTTTTTTCCGTGAAAACTTTTCCCTGATGTATGTCGGGCCAAAGTGCGTCTTCAGGGCGGGGCAAACTTCGACGCCAACAACAGACGGGCCCACATTGAATGGTTCCCGGCCCGGAGCTGTAGGCGCTATTTTCCCAAACCCCATTCATAAAATGCGTCAGTGTTTTCAAATTTGGGGTGTGCCCACCCAAAAAGCCACGAAAGCCTTTTATATTGGGGCACTTTTTGAAATGGTAAAGCTTTCGCCTAATGCGCCTAAAATTTGGGGGGAGGTGCATTTGACAGCGGACCCGGACCGAAAACCCCCATTATACGCCAGAAAACTGGGGAAAACCCGGCAAACATACATGTCCCCTAAGTGCCCTTTTGGTATTCCCCCTTTTAAAAACCCCTGTACAGGGAAATTGGGCCCCAAAAGAGAAACCCCCGGTTTTTAAACCCTTTGATGTTAAAATTTGTGTTTGTTCTTTCGGGAAATACCCCAAGCTTTAAAATTTAGTGTATTTGGGATCGGAAAAAAAACAGGGCAAGCAGGGTCTTTTTTCTTGGAAAAATGCAGAAGGTCAGGGCAGGCAGTAAGCAAAAAAAAAACGTCGGGGAAACGAGTGGATCGGGGAACCGACAAACTTTTATAAAAATAACCGGGGAAACCCACAGGGTAAAAGGAAAATCTTATTTGCTTTTGTTTTAAACCACAGCAAATGAACACTGCCCGGCCGACCTCACTGTTAAAATGGTTTCCCCTCGGGTTTTTCTTTACTGGAAACCATTTGACTTAAAAAAAAAAAAAAACCTATTCTGCAGTGTTTTTTTTTTCTGTTTTTATAAATCTATCTGGGGACGAGGGAACCCTCCAATGCCAACGTGAATGAAGCCTAAGAAAGCAAGAGCCGGCATGTGTGTGCTCTGGGCCCCTCCCACGGGAATGAGGTTTGCTCCCGTTTCGCCCCACAGTAGAAAAATTGCAGCTTTCTGCAAAAAAAACCCAAGGGGAAAAAATTTCCTCACAAAATTGTGCAGATTTTTTGGCAGATTTATTGCTGCACATTTTAGAGAGGATTATGTAAATAGAAAAAATATCAATATATTCTGGGTCCGTAGTTGTGGATTTTGCTGTGGATCTGCTGAAAAATCCAAAACAATAAACTTTCATTACTGAATTGTTGCGAGTTTTGACTTCTTCATTGACGTCAATGGGAAGAATTGCAACAAGTCCACAGAAACCCTAAAACATGCTGTGGATTTAAAAAATTTTCCCCGTGGGTAATTTTTTCCACGGGGGAATTGTTCATTTTTTTTCCCAACAGTGTGTAGAAAAATTTTTTTAAAAATTTATCCACACTGCCGCCCCCCCTGTAAAAACCTGTGTGCGGTCTGTCATTAAAATTTTAAGGCGGTTTGGATGGCAGAAGCGGGATGCCGCAAGGAAGCCCCGGGACGGGCAGGGGGTTTGTGACCAAGGTGGTAAGTATGAGTGTGACATACCACTATTTGTGTAGACAATCCAATCATTTTGGTCTGAGATTGGGCAATTTACCAAAGGGCTTGTTCACACGGAGTTTTCACACTTGCATGTCAATCCTTTCAAAGATGGACCCGAGCTGCGGGTATGGAAAAGCGCGGCGATCTTCCCGTGAAAATGGTTCTTCCTTTATAGCCCGGGGATAATCTTTACTTTTAATTGTTTAGATCTGTCTCTGGGTCCCTCCCCCTGGGCGGATCTAAAAACGCTTGTAAACGGAGGAAAACTGCATGGGGAAAAAGCCCAAAAAAATTTAAAGGTGTTTTTCAGGGTGGATTCTAAGAAAATTAGTAAACTCCATTACTTGCAACATTTTAGAGAAAAATTTGTTTTGTGTGCCCCAGGGGTAAAAAAATTTTCAGGATAAATGATTTTTTCTAGGGCCTTTCTTGAAAAAAACACTTGTCATACAAGGGGGCAGACCCCTGTGTTTTGCGCCCCAAAGTGATTGATGGAAGTTTCCCAACCCCAAATTTTTATGGGAAAATTTTACTTGTAGCGCCTCTTACATTACGGTGGTATACCCTGTCCCCGTATGCTTTTTACTTTATTTGTGGGTGCATGCAAAATGATTGGTGGTTTAAAAGGCCTCTCTAAAAGTTCGTGCGGTGTTAAATTTTTTGTAATGTTTTACATGTATTAGTGAGGTGAATTTCGTGAAATTGGGGGGGCTAGTAGCGCCCTTTTACAAATACAGTGCGATATTACATGTTTCCCGTACTGCCCCTTAAATGTATTTGTGAGGTGCATGGGGAGGATTTTCTGGTTATTAGCCCTCTTACAGGGACAGTGCGGGAAATACATGTCCTTTTTGCTCTTAATGTATTAGTAAGGTGGGATGCAATGATTGCCGGGGCTAGTAGCGCCTCTCTACTGTACAGGGCGGGGGGTTCATGTCCTGTATGCCTTTTCATGTTTTTTTGTGGTGCATTTCAGGGGTTTGGGGGTCTGTGGCGCCCCTACAGTACAGTGCGGGTTTCTACATGTCCTGTACTATCCTTTTTTTAGTTGTACAGTGAGGTGCATGCAGTGTTGGGGGGGGAGTTGTAGGGCCCCTCTGCAGTACCCAATTTTTGGTACTACATGTTCTTATCCTTAATTTTGCCGGTGGGGTGGCTCCTTTGGGCACCCGGTGGGGCTTCCCTTTTCTTTTTTTTTTTTGGTAATTGTATAAAATAATGATCCAAAGAAACCCTCTCCCACCCTTTGGAAGTGGGTTTCCAGCTTCCCGCGCTTTTTCTGATGTCTTTTGTAGGACTTTAATTTTCAAATTTTATATTTTGGGGTTTTTGGAAATAAAAAATCAGTTTTTTCCTTTAAAGGTTTCAAAAATAAATGGTTGCCCCGAAGCCAAGTAATATTGTATGTTGAGGGACCACTGTACAGGGTTAGATTATTATGCATTCTCCAGCACATACTATAGGCTGTTTTTGGGCAATTCTAGAATCTGCTTAAGAAGGTGGAGATGTTTTTTCACCATTGTTGTCCATGTTAAAGAATACAAATTGAAAGGCATTTCAAAACCACTTCACAATATGTAAATTAAATCTTTTGTTTATTTAAAAATTTTAAAGGGTTGTTTACAGTATTTTTTTTTTTAGGTTTTGTGCCATATGGAAAAAATTAAAAAAAAAAAAAATTTTACTCTCCTTCACCTTGGATTTCCCGGAAGCACTTTTTCCCCATTTTTGTTGGTCTTCTGTTTTCTTCTGGATTTTTTGTGGGAAAAAAAAATCACCCATGCAGCCGCTTTAAATGTCTGTTGGTCATGTTTCCCCCGGCCCGAAACCCCAATTTGGGGAAGGGGAAATTTTCTGAAAAGGTGTTTGGGGCCAAAAGAACGTGGGGGCTTTATGCAGCCCGTTAGGCAGCTGCAGGTGAGGGCCCCTTTCACAGAAGACCAGAAAATAACAGAAGACTGGTGGAGGGTGAGGTGGGTGCATTGCTAGATCCAAAGTGAGAGGAAAGTGTAAGCTTTTTTTTTTTTATCCTTATGTGACAGCAATATCCTGTTTAAAAAAATATTTTGGTTCGTTGTGTATAAAGTACATGACCCAAAAAAGCTCCTGTCCTCATCACAGAAAAGGATTTCCAGCCTCCAGCCACTCTATTATATGTAAGGACTTTAATTTCCACTTCCTCTTCATTGGGTTTGGGTGAATTTTTGGAGGGTTTGGCATCAATTACCCAATTTTTTAAAAGGTAAAAGGTTACAACATTAAATGGTTGTCCCCAAAAATCAAGGGAATATTGTAGGGTTTAAAAAGGGCCCCCTGTACAGGGTTAGATTTTTAAGCATGCTCCGCAAAATTCAGTTGGGAAACCCCGAAGTTTCCATACATATATAAAAAGGGAAAATTAAGCATGTTTTTCTCACTTTTTGCATGAAATTAGAATAAACCTAAAGGGTTTTTGGTCAATTAGGAACCAAAAAATTTTTTTTTTTTTGCCAAATGCCAGAATTTAATTTAGAGAGAATTTTTCAGGGCATTTTTAAATTTCCCTTTTTGCAAAGTCCCAAAGGGGTTTTTATACACTGGGATTCCTATGCCCTTTTTTAAAAATTTTGGGGCAGCCCATATTATGTTGGTTTTATGTCTTTGGAAGCTTCTCTTTGGTTTATTGGCAAAAATCTGAGTTAATTAGAGGCACATC
Organism: Phyllomedusa bahiana; assembly: GCA_025379985.1. Taxonomy (NCBI): domain Eukaryota; kingdom Metazoa; phylum Chordata; class Amphibia; order Anura; family Hylidae; genus Phyllomedusa; species Phyllomedusa bahiana. The sequence continues at coordinate 134,563 of JAODAL010001549.1, read as the reverse complement.
TGTGGATGTATTTTAAAAAACACCAGGGGAAAAAACGCTTCTGTTTTTTAACATTTATGGGAGGAAATCTAAAAAAAATCAGCCAAAATTTTTGGAAATTGCATTTAAATCTGGATCAACCCTTGGGTGCAAATTTTCCCGATACCTGAAGGGCCTCGTTTTTCTGTACCCAAAAATTTACGCAAGTACAAACAAGATGAGAATGTCCCGCCATCATACCCCCTCAGGAAGGAGGGTGGGTTTTTGTGTCTCAGAGATGAACGTTTCTTTGGTTTAACCCAAAAAAACAAAAACAAAAGACCTTGGGAAAATGCAGGGGGAAAAAACTGGTAAGATTGTGTCATTTTTTATATCATTACCACGGGAATACTTATTAAAATGGGCTGAAAGATAGTCAGGTTTTGGAACCAAAAACATGTGTGTCTTTTTATATAGTGTATGTAAACTTCTGGTTTCAGGTGTATTTGCAAAGTGTGGAGGGAATCTTTCATACTTTCGCAATGGATGTTGCTTTTCCACTCCTTCAAAGATATGGAAGATGGGGAGGAAGCTTCTCATTGAGTATGGCCCTGGGTACATATCATGTTAATATTGGCTAAGAGGTGTCTGCTGGGGAACTGGTTGGAAGTCCCCTGATGACATTTGAAATGCTGACCTCTGTGACCAAAACGTACATATTTTCAGATGGGGTACAGTGGAAAGGCCACAAGGAAAGGGAACAAAACCGTTTTTTAAACATTGGAAGCCTTTCATTCTGCAACATTTCACACAACCTGGGATTAAAAAAGTAAGGGCTAACTTTTGTAAAACAAATGGTATTGAAGAAGCCCTGAAAGGTAGTTTTGGGGAAGCTGAAAGTGTCATTTGAATCCTGGGTAATCTGCCTGTTAATTATTATATAAAAATGGAGATGCATAACAAATTCATTATTTTCCCCATGTTAAAGATGTAAAGGGGGAGTATAGAAATATTTTGTGACGCAATATTTTGGGGGTTGGGTGGGGAAACCCTGTGAGTTAGTAGAGGGTTACGGGGCGTCGTGGGGCAGATTCATTCGGGGACGGCCCCGAATGAATCTGCCTGTGCCCCCAAAGTCTCGGGGGGCTCCGGGGCCGCTGCGGGGGGCCTGGAGGCCCTAGTGCGGGCGGCGCCGCGATCTCTTGACTGTGGGCCGTTTCCCATCGGCCGGAGTCAGAGTGGGGGGGGCAGGGGGATCATTCCCGTCCCTGTCTGCTCCCCAGTATGTATCCGCTTGGAGGCTGAAACATACACGTGGGGTCACGGGGGGTGACGCGCGCTGTCATCACCCCCCTGCGACGGGGGATCCTCTGGCGGCCCCAGCTTGCGGGAGGAGGTCCGGCCCCGCGAGAGGCGTAAGCAGGTGTGATATCACGGCTTACCCCGCTTAAGTGCGGAAGGAGGGCGGGCCCGGGGGTATTAGGTAAGATTTTTTTTTAAATTTTATTAGTACAGGGGGGCATGTGTGGCTACAGGGGGCTTATGGAAAGGGGAGGGCAGTGTGGCTACAAGGGGGGGGAATATGGCTACAGGGGAGGGCATTTTGGGTAAAAGGGGGGCTAGGGCTACGGGGGAGGGCATGTGTGGTACAAGGGGGGGCTAGGTACAGGGGAGGCATGTGTGGCTAAAGGGGGGGATATGGTAAGGGGAGGGCATGTGTGGCTACAAGGGGGGGAATGGCTACAGGGGAGGCATGTTGGGCTAAAGGGGGGGGCATAGGCTACAGGGGAGGTTGGTGGCACAAGGGGGGGCATAAGGCTAAGGGGGGTGAGGGTTGTGGCTACGGGGGGGGGGGAATTTTGGCTACAGGGGAGGGCATGTGTGGCTCCAGGGGGGGGAAAGGGGCTTACAGGGGGGGGATTGTGTTGGCTAAAGGGGGGGCTTGGACGGGGGGCATGTGTGGTACAAGGGGGGGCATATGGCAAAGGGGAGGCATGGTGGGGGGGGCATATGGGGGGGGGGGATGTGGGGTAAAAGGGGGGGGCATATGCCTAGGGGGGGGAAATGGGGGGCTACAGGGGGCTTGGGGGGGGGGGGGGTGGGGCTAAGGGGGCATTGGTACAGGGGGGGATTGTGGGCTACAAGGGGGGGCTGTGTGGCTACAAGGAGGGGCTGGTGGCAAGGGGGGGGTTTTGGTGGTACAGGGGGGGCTGTGTGGACGGGGGCTTTGGTACGGGGGGGGCATGTGGGGTGGGGGGGCATAGGCTACGGGGGGGCATGTGGGGTACAGGGGGCATATGGCACAAGGAGGGGATGTGTGGTACAGGGGGGGATATGGACAGGGGGGCATGTGGGGTACAGGGGGCATATGGCTACGGGGGGGGCATGGGGGGCTACGGGGGGGCATGTGTGGTAAAGAGGGGGCATATGGTAAAGGGGGGAATGTGGGGTAAAAGGGGGGGCATATGGCTACAGGGGGAGGGCTTTGTGGGTCGGTGGGGGCATATGGTACAGGGGAGGGCAGGTGTGGTAAGGGGGGGCTATGGCTACAGGGGGGGGGAAAGTGTGGCTAAAAGGGGGGGCATTTTGGAAAGGGGGAGGGCATTTTGTGGCTAAAGGGGGGGGCATATGGCTACGGGGGAGGGATGTGTGGTAAAAGGGGGGGGTATGGCAAAGGGGAGGATGTGTGGTAAAGGGGGGGGCATATGGTACAGGGGAGGGTGTGTGGCACAGGGGGGGATAGGGCTGGGGGGAGGGATGGTGGAAAGGGGGGGATATGGCTACAGGGGAGGGATGTGTGGCTACAAGGGGGGGGGCTTTTATGGCTAAGGGGGGCATGTGGGCTAAAGGGGGGGATAGGGCTAAGGGGAGGCATGTTGGCTACAAGGGGGCATATGGCTAGGGGGGGGGGGGCATGTGGGGCTACGGGGGGGATATGCTCGGGGGGGATGTGGGGCTACAGGGGGATATGGTACGGGGGGTGGGGCTAAGGGGGGCATAGGTACGGGGAGGGCTGTGTGGCTCAAGGGGGGGCATGTGTGGCTCAAGGAGGGGCAGTGTGGCTCAGGGGGGGCTGGTGGTACAGGGGGGGGCATGTGTGGCTAAGGGGGCATAGGGCGACGGGGGGGGCATGTGGGGTACAGGGGGCATATGGCTAGGGGGGGGATGTGGGGTACGGGGGATATGGTACAAGGAGGGGTGTGTGGTTTCAAGGGGGGGCATGGCTACGGGGGGGGGCATGTGGGGCTACAGGGGGCATAGGGCTACGGGGGGGTGTGGGGCTACGGGGGAGGGCATGTTGGTACAAGAGGGGGTTTTGGGCACAAGGGGGGCATGTGTGGCTACAAGGGGGGGGTTGGTACAGGGGGGGCATGTGGGGTTTGGGGGTGATGTGTGGTAAGGGGGCATATGGCAAGGGGGGGGTTGGTCAGGGGGGTGCCTGGCCAGGGGGTATATGCTAAGGGGGAGTCAGGGTGGGGGCCTTTAGCAAGGGGGAGTCACTGGACAGGGGGATATATGGCTAAGGGGGGCATTCTGGTTTTAAGGGGGGCCAAATTGGTAAGGGGGCATCAGGGTACGGGGGGGGCCTTATGGTGGGGGATGTCACTGGTACAGGGGGCCTTTGGCTAGGGGGTAGTCACTGGCTACAGGGGGCCCTATAGGGTTTTAAGGGGGGGATGTCACTGGTAAGGGGGCATAATTATGGGGGCTATGGGGGGTGGGTACAGGGGCTAAAGAAAAGGAGCTTTTATGGCAAAAAGGGGGATTTATGGTAAGGGGTAATCCTCTAAGGGGGCAAACCCGGCTACATGGGACTTGGCTTAGGGGGAAATATTTCCTACGGGGGGGGGAAAATTTTTTTTGGGGCATTAAAATATTTGTTGAGATGGGAAAATTGGAGAACCTATAAAATGGGGGGCTAAATGTTTGGAAAATTTTTAGTAAGAGTTGGAGGGTGAAGACTCATGGCGTCTGGGAAGATGGAGAAGAAAAAGAGAAAGAGAACAATCTTTTGAGTGTTCCTGTAAGTCCTTTAAAAAATAACTGCAGTGTAATCATTTATAGTTCTCCTGAGCGTCTACATACAAGGTTTTTCTCTGTAAAAATACTCCGCAGTTTCCCCAATGAGACGCAAAAAAAAAATTCCGTGTGACCCGGCCCCTACTCGAAAAACTTAAGGGCCCGAGCCCCGGGTGTTTTGGGACCCTAGCAACGCCCCTGGTTAAATACAAATGGATTTGTGGTTATTACTAATTTTCTTTATATGTTTTATTTGATGACTTAAATACGGCCCTAAATCTTTCTTTCCCGACCCCACCCCGGGCACATCAGGGGGGGGGGGTGTGTTCTTTCTAAAATATGTCTTTGAGTAGTGGCTTATAGCAAATGTACAAAATGTCTTTATTGCAATTCAATAAGTGACATAATCTGCTTCTTGAAAATGTTCATTTTATCTCAATGCAATGATGTCAATAAACATTGTTTGGAAAAAATCTCTAGCTTTTACTCATCCCCATTGCTGCCCTGTCTGTTGCTTCCTACTTCTCCTCCAGTGCTCCATGGGCACTGCAGTCTTTGCTAATTGACAGTTCAGGTCTGTAGTTTTGTGCTGACATCACTGCGCCCCCCTGGGCCCAACCTTACACTCTCCCCGATGTTCATGTTTAACTAATCACACAGCATTGGGGCGTATGAAACTTTAATTTTTAACTACACAGTACATGCTCTGTAGTGCTGACAGGATGGCACAAGGCTAATCTGTAACAAAGCGGAGACTGAAAGGTCACTTCCACAAACCTGGTCACTTAGTTCCCTCCTGCTAATAAGACATTGAAAGGATCAAAACCCAGCAAAAGGGTGGTACCTACTAGAGCAAAGAGTGATCACAACCTAGGACACCATCTGTAAACAAGCAGGGTAGATGACCTGCTGTATCTTTGAAATTAACCAAAATCAAAACAGAGAAGTAATTGGTAATAATGTTTATTTATCTTTGAATTAATTTTTAAGGCTACAGAAATGAGACGGGAATACCACTTTAAAAAGAGCAAACAAAATGTTAGGGAAATTTGACTTTTGGTTGAAATTTTTTTACGGAAAACATAAAAAATTCCTGATCCAGTGACATTTTATCCTGAGGCCATATCATGCAATGTTGATTTTCTCATCTCAAACAATTTAATGAAACAAAAGCCAACAACAGTGGAGGGTGAACACCATCAAAAATGTCAGTATCTCAATAAAGTGTCATGTGGCTTTGAGCATCCAATACAGCTCTACAATGATGTCTCATGCTGTTCCACAAGTGGAGTCATTGACTACTAGGGCATGGCATCTCACTCTTCTTGAAGTGCCCCACTCAGGTCATCGAGGTTCATGGCACAGAGTTATGAGCTTCTATGCTAGAGCTGGTCCCACAGGTTTTCCAAAGGGTTCAGGTCTGGAGAAAGTGCAGACAACTCGATTTGAGGTGCCCCAATCTCCAAAAGCCATTCACTAATGCTGGCATGCTGTTAACAGGTTTTGTGAGGATTAAATAAAGAAGAAACATTTTATATCTATCTTGGAATATCCCTAATTTTATTTGCAAAAAAGGGTATTGACTAATGATGAGCGATTGTGTCAACTATCGTTATCGAGTCGATATCGACAATTATCAAGACGATATCCGATAGTCGATAATAGATTATCGCCGATGACCATTAAAGTCTATGGGAGAGGAACAACACCTTCATTATTACACCCAAACAAGGCTGGAGAAGCTGGAAATTAACATCCACAACAGTCAAAAAGGATACGTGCTACATCTTAGGCAACACACTTAGGTTATAAAACCCACAGAAAGAAAATCACAGACCATTCACTTTCCCTGTCTTGTACCACAGCATGACCCTTAAACCTGCATGACCCACAGATTAAAAAGTGCCAGAAGGCAGTATTATTTGAACCATCATTTTACTTGAACTGGACATTGAATATCCCTGTCCTGGAACGCAGCATGAGCCCCAAACCTGCATGACCCCAGATTAAAAAGTGCCGGAAAATGGAGTCTTTGAACCACCATTTTAGTTGAACTGGACATTGACTATACCTGTCCTGTACCTCAGCATGACCCTTAAATCTATATGACCCACAGATTAAAAAGTGCCGGAGAAAGGAGTCAATAAGAGTATTTAAATGTTATTGGTTTAAATTTATGGCGGGGGCCTTCCACCCCACTGAAAAACAGGTTAATTTACTATAAAAATATGTATAAAACAATATGTGTACAACTGAGCTCTATGCGACCCCCCCCCCCCCTCCCTGCAGCTGCACACACCAGTAGATATCCTTAAAACTTCCTCTAACTAAATAAGAAGTGAAGTTCTCTCATCTAACTCTATTCTAAGCTGTAGGTGGATGGATGGTTCCTTGTATTAGAAGAGACTATCTCTCAGAGCTGTTAGAACAGCTATTGGTTTAAATGCAGGCATTAACCTGGTGCCAACACTGGCCCTAACTGGGAGCATCATGTCCACATGTGAAAAGTCTGAAACTAGGAGCAGGCTGCAGAATACATATCAAGGATTACATGGGTGTTCCTGTCTCAGACGTTTATGGGATTGATAGGATATGATGCAAACAATGAATCCAGCAGCAACAATATGGTACAAAAGTAAGACTTGCTTGTATCGTTATTAAATCCCATTCGTAAAACACGTTAAACAGGCAACATATCCCTATTTTACACAGTGTTAACTACTGCAGGATATGTTGCCTGTTTAATGTGTTTTATGAATGGGATTTAATAAGCTACATGCAAGTCTTACTTTAACCATATTGTTGCTCCTGGTTTCATTGTTTGCCTTGGTTTATTTGGTCTCCCTGCTCAGGAGCTTTTCCGTGCAGCATGCAAGATTCCAAAAGGAAAAGGGTGAGCTGATAATTGCTTATATTTTTTGGAATTAATAGGATATATCATCAATGACAAATAGAGATGGGCCCGCTTATATTAGCCCTTGATGTAACATCTTATTGACTTACCATAAATGTCTGAGATGGGAACCCCTGTGACGTTGTGCCATCTTTGTCACTTACCTCCCAACTCTTCAGATGGTGAAAGAGAGACATATATGAATCATTGAAATATCTTATTCCCATGTATATCTGACTTTGATGAGTTTTAATTTTCAAATTAGCGCAAATCATTTGAATAGGGACATTTTTATGGTCATATTGCAAGAAATTGTTAGGTCAAATATAACCTATAGCCTTTTATGCAGTAGGAACCAGAGAGATGCTTCTTGTGGGGCAATAGAGTAAGTTTATTAATTCAACTTTATGTAGTGAAAAAGAGGGACATTCAAGGTGTAAAGATGGAAAGGGGATTTGGTTTAAAAAAAAAGGGACTGTCCGTCCAAAAAAGGGACACTTGGGGGGGGCGGCTTTGGCTTTATCTACACGGCGCTGGTTTACAGTCTGATTTTTCAGCGCATTTATAACCCACAAAAATCCAACTGTAAATCATCCCCATAGACCTCAATAGAAAATTTTTGAGCTGAAAGTCAAACATAAGGGGATTTTCTGGGGTTTGGGATTTAAAATTTCAAAATCTGTTTCTAAAAAGGTAGCCCTATTGTCTATAATCTAACAGAAAACAGCAGATAATAGTACTGCTCAATGTGGGCCGGCCGCAAACTGACCACAAAATCCGGGGAAAAAAAAATAAAATACGGGGCCGTTTTTCAAATCACAAGGCTTTATGGGAAAGGAACTGAGAAGCTAAAGGGGCCGCCCTCTTTTTGGCTGTAACAAATCCTTAATTTTTTTTTTGCCCCAAACTGGGTCTTTGGAAAGCAAAAGGGAAATTTACAAACCAACATAAACCCAAACTGTATACCCCCGTTTGGGGTGGTGTTTTGGCCCCTCATCATACAGAGCAGAGCGATGCGGGCGGGCTGAAACCTGTCTACAGATGGGTGAATAAAAATCCCTTTTGCTTTCCAAAGACCCAGTGGGCCCCTAAAGAAAAATTGAGGATTTGTTACACCCCCCCAAGGGCCCCTTGACTTCTAACCCTCCTTTCCCAAAATTTCCTTTGTGATATGAAAATTTCTCCGTGGAGTGAAAAAAGGAAATTTTTCGAATCTCCACACGCCTATATAGGCGCTCTCCCTATATAGAGATCTTCCCTTTCTGGTCGTATTCTAATCAGAGTCCAGTCAGTATTTTGTCCACTGCCGTATGGACAAGCCTTAAGGTGACGCATGTAAAGCAACACATAGATCTCCAACCTTCTAAGGTTTTTGGTTTAAAATTATTTCTATATCGTAGGATTGGAAAGAAAAGTTACCAGTTATTTGTCTGCCTTTTTTCTGGGGGAACTTGGTTTTTGTTTTGTAAGATTTACACATGAACTGTCATTACAACAAAGGGTAACAGGAATGGGGCCAAATAGATTTCCCATTCTTCCCGTGCTCTCGCATTTTTCGTCTCAAAACTTGTCAGCTATTTTATCAATTTTGGGGTATTTTCTGGGTGAGATTGGTCCATAAATTATCTGATTTTACTTTATAGAACTAACATTCTAAAATACAAAAATAAAATAAAAAATACTGAAAGTTTCAGAAAAAAATCAGTCTCAATGTATCAGGCCAACATCACAGAATACTTTTTTTGCAAACCCCTTTTATTTTTTTTTCAGTGGTTTCCATCCTTTTGGCCCGAAAATTTTTGGCACTGAACCCGAGGGGGCCCAGATTTCCAGACAAAGGGAAATTTGGGGTCTACAGCAGCAACCCCTCAAACACTGTTTTCTTTTTAGCCTAAAGGGCAAGGACCCAAATCTGCTAGGGGTTTGAAAGATTTTTTTTTTTTTGGGTTTTTTTGGGTTTTCCCCCCGGGGGCTTTTTCCCCATTAAATCCAAAAAACATACAGATAGGTTCATTTCAAACTAAAACTATGAGAAATAAAATATAACAAACATATAATATATATTAAAAATTAAATATATAATATATAAATAATAAAGTACATCTAAAAAAAGATAATTGATATCAATAATTTAAAAGGGTTGTCTCACTACAAGGATTGCTTTTAAGGGTAAAGATCTTGCAAAAACAAGTCACTTTGTAATATGTGTCCATTAACAGTGTCCTTCCTATTCCTAGATATCCCCTCTTGCATGGGCTGCATCAGCTCCTCAGATTGCTATAGCTACAGACCTGTGTGATCTCTCCTGATAGGCTGCCAGCACTGGTCGCCATAGCTACAGGCGTAGAGTCCTTAGCAGGCCAGTAGAAGCCAGTAAACACGCCCCTGAATTCAAAAGTGAAACCGTGAAAACAGGACTGAGGTAAGAGGAATCAATGTAGTGAGACAAACCCTTTAATTCAAATAGAGAAACCCATATATTGTATAGACTCATTACAGTGTGAATTACAAGGTTTAATATAATACATTTGTGAGCCCTATAACAAATAAAAAGATAGTCTGGGAGAACCCCTTTCATTTTCAATGATATCCAAATCTTGTGAGATGCACTTATATATACATATATCTATATATATATATATATATATATAATTATATATTTATATATATATAATAGTGCCTTGCGAAAGTATTTGGCCCTCTTGAACTTTTCAAACTTATGTCACATTTCAGGCTTCAAACATAAAGATATAAAAATTTTATTTTTTTGTGAAGAATCAACAACAAGTGGGACACGATTGTGAAGTGGAGCGAAATTTATTGGATATTTTAAACTTTTGTAAAAAATAAAAAACTGAAAATTGGGGCGTGCAATATTATTCGGCCCACTTAATACTTTGTAGCGCCACCTTTTTTTTTTTTCCAAATTCAAGAAAGTTTTATTGATAGAAAAATCAAAGTAACAGGTATTCAAGTATGTATAAAACATAGAAATAAAGAGAGAAGAAAAAAATAAAAAAAAATAAAAAAATAAAATAAGTAAATGAATAAATGGTCAATGAGTGTTTACAGGCACAAAGCCAGGGTAGTATAAAGGCAACACAGATACTGTTATGGTAACAACAATCAAATATCGATGCATATAGAGAAAGCTATCCCTATCAATAGGGGTATGTAGCGCCACCTTTTGCTGCAATTACAGCTGCCAGTCGCTTGGGGTTTGTCTCTATCAGTTTTGCACATCGAGAAACTTAAATTCTTACCCATTCTTCCTTGGAAAACAGCTGGGGCTCAGTGAAGTTGGATGGAGAGCGTTTGTGAACAGCTGGAGCTCAGTGAGGTTGGATGGAGAGAGTTTGTGAACAGCTGGAGCTCAGTGAGGTTGGATGGAGAGCGTTTGTGAACAGCTGGAGCTCAGTGAGGTTGGATGGAGAGCGCTTTGTGAACAGCAGTTTTCAGCTCTTTCCACAGATTCTCTATTGGATTCAGGTCTGGACTGTGACTTGGCCATTCTAACACCTGGAGACGTTTATTTGTGAACCTTCCATTGTAGATTTTGCTTTATGTTTGGGATCATTGTCTTGTTGGAAGATAAATCTCCGTCCCAGTCTCAGGTCATTTGCAGACTCCAACAGGTTTTCCTCCAGAATGGTCCTGTATTTGGCTCCATCCATCTTCCCATCAATTTTATACATCGTCCCTGTCCCTGCTGAAGAAAAGCCCAAACCATGATGCTGCCCCCACCATGTGTGACAGTGGGGATGGTGTGTTCAGGGGGATGAGCTGTGTTGCTTTTACGCCAAACATATCGTTTTGCATTTTGGCCAAATAGTTGGATTTTGGTTTCATCTGAGCAGAGCCCCTTCTTCCACATGTTTGGGGTCTCCCAGGCGGCCCCTTCTTCCACATGTTTGGTGTCTCCCAGGCGGCTTGTGGCAAACTTTAAACCAGACTTTTTATGGATATCTTTGAGAAATGGCTTCTTCTTGCCTCTTCCATAAAGGCCAGATTTGTGCAGTGTACGACTGATTGTTGTCCTATGGACAGACTCTCCCACCTCAGCTGTAGATCTCTGCAGTTCATCCAGAGTGATCATGGGCCTCTTGGCTGCATCTCTGATCAGTCTTCTCCTTGTTTGAGATGAAAGTTTAGAGGGACGGCCGGGTCTTGGTAGATTTGCAGTGGTCTGATACTCCTTCCATTTCAATATGATCGCTTGCACAGTGCTCCTTGGGATGTTTAAAGTTTGGGAAATCTTTTTGTATCCAAATCCGGCTTTAAACTTCTCCACAACAGTATCACGGACCTGCCTGGTGTGTTCCTTGGTCTTCATGATGCTCTCTGTGCTTTAAACAGAACCCTGAGACTATCACAGAGCAGGTGCATTTATACAGAGACTTGATTACACACAGGTGGATGATATTTATCATCATCAATCATTTAGGACAACATTGGATCATTCAGAGATCCTCACCGAACTTCTGGAGCGAGTTTACTGCACTGAAAGTAAAGGGGCCGAATAATATTGCTCATCCCACTTTTCAGTTTTTTATATTTTACAAAAGTTTAAAATATCCGATAAATTTCATTTCACTTTACAATTGTGTCCCACTTGTTGTTGATTCTTCACAAAAAATTAAAAATGTGATATCTTTATGTTTGAAGCCTGAAATGTGGCAGAAGGTTGAAAAGTTCAAGGGGGCTGAATACTTTCGCAAGGCACTATATATATATATATATATATATATATATATATATATATATACACACACATATATATTGTAAGCTGCCGCTCAGCTCTGGGACGCCTCACTTGCGTCCGGACGCCATCTTGGACCGTCCTGGGGGCACTCAGACACAGGGCTTCAGTTTAAAACTGGCCTCAACCAGCTTTATTCAGATATAGAATACAAAACATAAATCATAAACCGAAAACCTCAGGCTGTCTGGCCACTGACTAAACACGTTGAGTAGACAACCCTCTCTAACATGACCTGGACCTACTGTCCAGCATCAAAAACAGTAACTCATAACTCACCCAGTCCCCTACTGGGTTCCAGCTTTTCCTAAGCCTCTGGGGGCAAGAGCCCTTCTCCTCAGCTCCTCTGCTGCACTGCCAGCTAGCAGACCATGCCCCCCGATCCCCTGAAGAGACAGGCTTTTTATAGGCCTGGTAAATCCTGGAACTGGAATCGAACCTGGCATAGAACGTGGGGACGGCCTCCCACCCAACACTGTGACCATTCCGGTAACAGCAACGCATCACAAGCCGCATAGCAGCCATACTAGTTACACATGTCAGTAACCTATGGTTACTGACGCCAAATGTTTGCCTTCCCCCACCGAATCCAGGACTTCAGTAGCACGTCTGCAGCAGATCTCTTGCTGTACGCCACCTAGTAGCAGAATCCTGTGACCATCTGAGGTCGTTCTGCCACAATATATATATATATATATATATATATATATATATATATATATATATATATATATATATATATATCTATCTATCAACAACTACATCTTTATTTTCCTTGAGCAAAAACTAGCTCATTTGCTGTAACTGGGGTCCATAGTGTTTTACAATGGAGTCACTGTCCACTGTTTACAAGTTTTCTGTTAATGGCAATGGTGATTTGTAAAGATCTTACTGGAAAATGCAACTGCACATTCACAAGAAAAAGTAACATTACAGGAAAATGATGACAGCCACAAAACAAGGCCAGCCCGATCTCCATGTACTTCTGGGACACTACAGCTGTAGAGCAGTGTCAGGCTGAGGTTCAGTGAGTCCACCAAAAGAAGAGAGAGGTCCAACCTCCAACATTGTCAGACTGAGGGGCCTGGGGCCTACTAGTGGAGCTGAAAGCAGCTGCTGGCCTGCCATGCTTAGGTTTCCACTGCTCCTCTGTGGGTATTCTAAGCCTGCCCTCCAACTACATAGAAAATGTGCACATCTAGTTTATTTTCATTGTAATAAATACCATTATGTCTGCACACATAAGGCATCCTTAATATAGACCTGCATAACTTAGACCTAGACCTGCATAACCCAAGACCGCCCCCAGATTGTCCAGGAAAAAAATAAATCTCCTGAACAAAGCAAAATCAAAACAGCAATTTATTTGGTAATAGTCTTCGTTTACTTTCCCCTACATGTTAAAAGCTAAAACTTGTTTTGAGAAAACCCCTTTAAGAGAAAGTGGAAGTCCTGCTTACCCCACCCACATGCAGTGATTTACAGCTTTCCCTGCATCTGTGTGTGTGTTCAAAGCAAATTGTCAATTACTGTATGTGGACGGAGACAGCAATACTTTCTCTTTTAGGAATTTTTCTGCTTTTTACTAAAAAATTCTGCTTCATATGAAATAAACCCTATATATCAAAGCTCAGTGTCTCTCCTCTCTCATATAACCCTATATATCACAGAACTCAGCTTCTCTCTATCATATAACCCTATATATCACAGAGCTCAGCTTCTCTCCCTCTATCATATAACCCTATATATCACAGAGCTCAGCTTCTCTCCTCTATCATATAACCCTATATATCACAGAGCTCAGCTTCTCTCCCTCTATCATATAAACCTATATATCACAGAGCTCAGCTTCTCTCCCTCTATCATATAAACATATATATCACAGAGCTAAGCTCCTCTCCATCTAACATATAACCCTATATATCACAGAGCTCAGCTTCTCTCCTCTATCATATATCCCTACATATCACAGAGCTCAGCTTCTCTCCTCTATCATATAATCCTATATATCACAGAGCTCAGCTTCTCTCCTCTATCATATAACCCTATATATCACAGAGCTCGGCTCCTCTCCTCTATCATATAACCCTATATATCACAGAGTTCAGCTTCTCTCCCTCTATCATATAACCCTATATATCACAGAGCTCAGCTTCTCTCCTCTATCATATAACCCTATATATCACAGAGCTCAGCTCCTCTCCCTCTATCATATAACCCTGTATATCACAGAGCTCAGCTTCTCTCCTCTATCATATAACCCTATATATCACAGAGCTCAGCTTCTCTCCTCTATCATATAACTCTATATATCACAGAGCTCAGCTCCTCTCCTCTATCATATAACCCTATATCTCACAGAGCTCAGCTTCTCTCCTCTATCATATAACCCTATATATCACAGAGCTCAGCTTCTCTCCTCTATCATATAACCCTATATATCACAGAGCTCAGCTTCTCTCCTCCATCATATAACCCTATATATCACAGAGCTCAAGGAGGGCTGAGCAGGGAGTGTCTGCATGTTTACTCAGATAATTACATTACAACCAGCGGATTCTCTATACAGCAGACACAGCCTCTGACACAGAAACAAAACTAGTGCAGATGACCAGTAACACTGCTTTTTTCTCCCTCTCCCTTCAAATCTCGTTCCTGTGTCATCAGACAAGAAGTGCAAACAATGCAAGCGTGGCCAGGAGCTTGGCAGATCAGCTCCTGTTCGTAGCTAATGTAAACAGTCAGGCTGCAGCTCTCAGAGGCTTCACTTTTTTATCACATATATTTAGAAAAGTGATTAAATACCCATTTTGGAGGATTCCACGTCAACATTACATCGTGGCAAAACCCCTTTAAGTCCTACCTGACTCTTGATTTCAGAGCGCCTTTTTTCTGTAGGTGCCTTCATTCCTCTAGTAAGCTCCCCATTATTCTTCGTACCCTGTATGTCAATTGGCGAAACAATTGAGAACTGGGCAACCTCAATAGCCAGGTGTTAAAGGGGTATAAACATAAAGTGCTACAATCAACGTGGAAAGTGTTGGAGCAGATCTAGCAGCATGACCAAGTCAGACGTACAATATCCTACGAAACTGTGCTGCCTTCTGTTAGCAGCGCATAGAGGATAAATGAACCGTCTGCTTCTGTGTCTCTGATGGCCCCGGGGTCCCCTCTGTGGCTGCTTCTCCATCTGTGATGGCTTCTGGAAGGAAGGGTCAGGAAGAAATTAATACAACCTGCCGGTGTGATTTATTTGGAGATGTGACAATTCCTCATTAATGAACTACAGAGCTGGTACGGACCTCACAGCAGCTGCTTCTATGGTGCAAATACTCTTGGCAACAGCACAGTTCCACACTACTAGTTGTGCCTTGGCTATGCAGAAGATCACATAAAGCAGAAACCAGAAGAAGGACATTAGAAATAATTCTATATTCAGCCCATATCAACATAACTTTCCTCTGTCATAGAGTAATGCTTCATTCTGTGGGAAAATGGAAACTATTAGTCATTCTATTACGTCAGTCAAATATCTGCAATTCATTTTTACGGCTAAGAAAATTAATTGAAACACATTATATATGCTGAATGGCCTCCAGTGCAGTGACCTAGAATTGCTATCTCTCCTCATGTTCATTAGTCTCAGCTCCATCTGCTGGTGCAGTGCAGTACTGCATGCAGAGAGTGATCAGCAACAGCACATAATAATAATAATAATAATCTTTATTTATATAGCGCAAACATATTCTGCAGCACTTTACAATTTGGAGGGTGTAGGTGCAGACAAAAAAAAAACATACATTGCACAATGAAAAGCTACTTACAGATGAGACACAAGGTGAGAGGGCCCTGCACGCAAGAGCTTACAATCTATTAGGGTGTACGGGAGTGACGAAGGGTAAGAAGTGCTAGATTTACAATGGTCTAGCCATGTGACATAAATATGGGGTTGTTTTATGTAGAATTCGGATGGACCTGCCACCCTGACAGTACATCTATATACAGTTAAGTGCCGAAAATGAGTGCGCTGGCGGGTGAGAGGGGGGGGGTTAGCATTAGGGATTCTGGTAGGCCAGAGTGAGAAGATGTGTTCTCAGTCCCATGTTTTGTAAGGCAGTCCCAGTTTAAGATGATAAAAAGAGTGCCAGCTTCCAACAAAACATCCAATATTTGTAAATCCATAAAAAGAGAACATGAAACACAGGCTGCAATACTTGCTGATGCATTTCAGGCAAACATGCTATGACTAAGGGCCAGTTTACCTGAAACGCGTCAGCGGGTATTGCACCCTGTGTTTCATGTTCTATTTTTATGGGTTTACAAAAATTGGATGTTTTATTGGAAGCTGATACTCTTTTTCTTATTCTGAGTACTCCACAAGTCAGGGGCGTAGCTATAGGGGGTGCAGAGGTAGCCGTCACTACCGGGCCCTGCAGTCTGAAGGGCCCTAAAAACTCTTCTGCAACAGCTTTGTCAATGGCACATGGTAACTGAGGGGCCCCATTTCACTATTTGCACTAGGGCCCAGAAGCTTCAAGTTACACCTCCGCCACAAGTGATCATTGAGGATTTTGCTTTCTATATCAGGTAAGCTGATTTGTGCTTGATATACACAGTCCCAATTTAAGCCCTATATCATGAATGTAAAATTAGTAGATATTTTCTTGGCAGGGAAAGCTGCAAGGATTATTTTTAGTTGACCCAGTCTTATCTGTGAATGTACTTACATGGGTGTTCACACCAGGGACATCCCTGGGACCCGCACATGTCTTGTGAGCGGGCCCCCAAAAGTGTTGGCTCAGAATGGAGAGCTGGTCACGCTTGCACATGACATTCCATTTTGGTCTATGGGAGTTCTGAGTACAGGGGAGTGGTGTGTTCGGCTGTACTCCAAATTGTAAAGTGCTGCGGAATATGTTGGCGCTATATAAATAAAGAATATTATTATATATTATTATAACTCAGAACTCCCATAGAACAGAATGGAGAGTAGTGCACAAATGGAACCGGATCTATATTCTTAGCCAACACTTTTGATGGCCTGTTCCCGAGATCGGACCAGCATCTATCAGACTGAGGGCATATTTTATAATGAATGGGGGGCACAATTTCATCAGAGGAGCATTACATCCAGGATCTTCTGCCATCAGTGCTTATATGCGACCGCTTACTCAACACACACATGGTACTGGTTATATTTAAACCATACATTGGGTATATACAGTAACCTGTATGTGCAATTGTCACTTGCCTGGTGGAAAACCCGTGCAGTGGGGACCGCTGTGCGGGTTTTCCATAGAGGTCCACAATAAAAGTTGTCACCCGGTTTGCAGACGGTTTTGAAAACCGTCTGAAAAAATGGGTGAAAACAGGTGCAGTGGGGACAAGCCCTAAAAGTCTGATACTCTCAAAAATCTGCCGTCTGGTATACCTTGCATAGTAAACTTAAAGGAGTTGTCTCCTTTCAGAGTTTCAGAGAATGCATGAATGAAATACTCACTTCCTGGATCAGACTGACTCATTTGCATAAGCTCCATGCTTGTACAGCTCAATGCTGGTCTGTGCGTTCAGATGCTAATTAGATCAGATTAGCTTCTCAAACTACTAACAGGACTTATTATCTGATCCCAAATACAAAAGCACTAATTAAATTTCTCTTTATTTTCCATAAATCTATCTTTTTCCTGCTGAGCAGCACAGGTGTCTGCCTTGATCTGTTTGATGATGTCACTCACTTTTATCTCATTGAACAAACAGCAGGGGGAGAATTGTTTACAGGTCAGTTACTGAGGGAACTGAAATAGCCAGGGAGGTCATAAATTCACTTGTATCTCCTTAGGGAAAACAGAGGAACAAAGCAATATATTTGGAAAATGTCTTTATTTTGTGTTCCCTACAATTTGGAAGCTATTCTTTGTAGCGAGACAACCCCTTTAATGCACCTTATCGTAGCACTTAGCGTATCGGTAGTGTATGTAATGCTTCTATCAATGCGCATTGTGTAACGGAGGCGCATAACATATCATTAATAGTGTATGTAATGTGTCTCAATAGGTGCATTTCGTTATGGAGGTGCGCAGCCTATCATTGATAGCTCATTTAATGCGCCCTTTTAGGCGCATTACAATGTGTCGTGCCCGGCGTATAATGCGCCTAGTTTTGTTGTATTACAGTTCATTTATATCGAGAATATGGCGTCAAACTTTTTTTGCCGCAAACTATACCAAAATTATGGCGCATTCATATTGGGACATGTCTCCCATAATTTGTACTCCCTGGAATTTACAGATTATATTGCAGAATATTATCGGGGTCCTGGAGATATACACAGAAGAGCATTTAACCGTGAGTTTATCCATAACCCTATTTCCGGCCTTTGTCATTAATAAGAAGTTAGTTAGTGCCTAGTTCTATGCACCATAATTTAAGGATACATATAAATCACTCCGTAATGTGTTTACATTTGTTTTCTCATCATAAATATTAAATAAGCATTTTTCTGCATTTTAGTTTTAAATTTTCTATGCCATAAGTGTTTCACACTAAATAACCTGGTACATAAATTTTTCAGGCTATTATGGTCACATGGATAGCTCATATGTGGAGGTTTTCATATGTAATGTATGTAATGTAAAAAAAAAAAAAAATATATATATATATATATATATATATAAATATATATATATTAAGAATTATTTTTATTTTATTTTGTGCAGGCTTTTTAATTGTATTCTTTTTTTAATCCCATTTGAGAGAGAATTATTTTGAAACTTTATTTTACACTTAGGCCATGTTCACACGGCTTAAAAGTGGACGTATTTCAGTCCGTAATTACGCGTCGGAGTGCGCAAATTACAGCTAGAATACGTCCAGGTCATTACGGTAATCCACAGTTCTCATACGCGCCGCTAGTAATGCAAGTCTATGGGCCGGCGAGGTGCCGGCCCCCCGCTCCGCCCCCGGCCACACGGCGTAATTGCGGGGCGTAATTACGCCCTGCAAATACACCGTGTGAACCTAGCCTTATATGTGTGAGAATGCTTGGACAGGGGGAAAATGTTTGCAGGTGGGTAACTGGCTCAGTGATAGAAAACAAGGGTGGTAATTAACGGTGCATACTCAGACTGGATCCCTTTTACTAGTGGGGTACCACAGGGGTCAGTATTGGGCCCTGTCCTCTTTAATATTTTCATAAATGATCTTACACATGGATCGCACAGTAGAATATGCTACTAAGCTCTGTAAAGTAATCAACACAATAGAGGATAATGTGTTATTACAAAGGGATCTGGATAAGTTGGAGGCCTGGGCAGGGAAATGGCAGATGAGGTTTAACACTGATAAATGCAAGGTTATGCACATGGGGAAGAGAAAATCCATTACATGACTACATGTTAAATGGAAAAACGCTGGGTAAAAGTGACATGGAGAAGGACTTGGGATGCTGGTGGACAGTAAACTTAACTGTAGCAGCCAGTGTTAGGCAGCAGCTGTCAAAGCAAATATGATCATGGGGTGCATTAAAAGGGGCATAGATGCACATGATGAGAGCATTATTCTCCCACTATACAAGTCACTGGTTAGACCACAACAGGGGAATATTGTGTACAGTTTTGGACAACAGTGCACAGGAAAGACATTGTAGAGTTTTGAACAGATTCAAAGGCAGCAATAAAAAATATAAAAGGAAACTGGTGGACTGCAATACCCAGAAAGATTAGCAAGATGAGGGTTGTTTAGTCAATATAGAGATCTCTCCCAAGATTTATTTATACCCAGGACTGTATCTAGAACAAGGGGGCGACCTCTACGCCAAGAGGAAAGAAAGCTTCTACATAAACATAGAAAAGGAATCTTTACTGTTAGAGCAGTGAGACTGTGCAACTCTCTGCCAGAGGGACTTGTCATGGGGAATTCACTAACAGAGTTCTAAAAGGGTTTGGATGCATTTCTGAAGTGTAATAATATCACAGGTTATAGTGACCAGGATTCTGTAGAAGGGTTGTTGATCCAGTGATTATTCCGATTGACAGATTGGAGTCGGGAAGGAATTTTTTCCCTAAACTGAGGACAATTGGCTCCTGCCTCATTGGGTTTTTTTGCCTTCCTCTGGATCAACACTTTGGCACAACAGACTGAACTGGATGGATGTCTTGTCTTTTCTCGGCCTTACACACTATGTAACTATATGTACCTATGTAGCAGAGCCCTGCCTGCTAATACATTATACTCTGTGTCATTATAACACAGGCTTCCTGAACAGAGAGCTCTGGGGTCCATTTCAGATGCCCAGGGCTGACTTTAAAGGATTTCCTCATGCTCTGATGAAGTCAGAGGGAAACCCTGTGACCTCATCAGACAGGGGAGTCCGCTTTAATCAGGCAATCAAAGGGTTCAATGGTCGGGATCAAAGGCTTTTTTGATCCCTGCTGTGGTCAGAGGCTGCTCTAGGAACCGGGTTGTTGGTTACAGCTCTGTTCCTTGTGTAGTTGCCTTGGTGAGAGTGGCAAAACCACCCAACCCACCCACTACCATAAGACAATATCAAAAGACAATAGGTAGTTGTTAAGTGGTTATCAGCTTTTTATTTATAATACAGACACATGGCTTCTATGTATTCATCTATACTGTGGTGGTACATTGTATGGTTTATTTAGTTAAGACAACCTCTTCCCATATGAAAAATCTTAGTTGTAAGGAAATTTGAAAATGTTGTTACTGAAAGAGCTGTGAACAAATCAGTGTTGATCAGGTATGGCTAAGGATAGGTCTACACTGCACAGGATTACAGCCAGATTTTTAAGATTCAGTATAGAGGATCTGCAAAAATCCGACTATAACCAGTGCCCATAGACTTCAATAGAAAATCCGTGCTGTAGTCTGCACACCACATACTTTCTATTGTGGGATTTCTAAACCGCCTGCTGGCCGCCGGAAAACAGAACATGTTCTATCAACTGACGGATTCCCATATAGTCAGTGCACCAAAACCGTTTACAGTGATGTTAAACAATAAATATCCTTACTTGACACCTACTCTTCTTCATGGGAACGTGAGAAACTTTCATAAATTAGTTTAGATTTCGACTTCTTTATTTCATTGTAAACCTTTATAACAGTTCTCATTCGTGACTCACATTGTTTGCAGGAAATATATTACGTTGTCAGTAAAGAAGTCAACTGGAAAAGCTCCAGCTTCAGAGTCACTTCGAAAACATACAGTATGGCTTTGTTCACAACACATTAAGATACCTTCTGTTGGAGGTATACCTCGGGGGATCCCTTGGTATGTCTCTGGTGGAAGGCTGTGTCACTATATAGGCATACACTCCTATAGCTCCCTAATAGGCTGTCATTGTAAGAATTTATACTATGTGCGTTATACATAGTTGCCAACTTTGAAAGTGGAAAAGCAGGAGATTGAAGAGGGCGGCACGTTACGTGCGCCGCGGCAAAAATTTGCTTGGACACGCCCATCTTGTTGGTGTGCCACACCCCACTCCGCCTAACTGCATAACGGCTTTGGAAGAAAGCCAGGTAGATGCCCTTATCGCCAGGTAGTAGCCCCCCATAACCAGGTAGTGCCCCTTACAGGCAGGTAGATGCCCCCTTGTAGCCAAGTAGATGCCCCCTTGTAGCCAGGTAGATGCCGCCTTGTAGCCAGGTAGATGCCCCCTTTGTTTGCCAGGTAGATGTTCCCCTTTGTTAGCCAGGTAGATGCCCCCATTTGTTACCCAAGTAGTGCCCCTTTTGTTGCCAGGTAGTGCCCCCTTTGTTAGCCAGGTAGAGCCCCCATTTGTTAGCCAGGTAGTGCCCCCATTTGTTGCCAGGTAGTGCCCCCTTTGTTAGCCAGATAGTGCCCCCTTTGTTGCCAGGTAGATGCCCCCTTTGTTAGCCAGGTAGATGCCCCCATTGTTAGCCAGGTAGTGCCCCATTTGTTAGCCAGGTAGTGCCCCCTTTGTTGCCAGGTAGATGTCCCCTTTTATAGCCAGGTAGAGCCCCCATTTGTTAGCCAGGTAGTGCCCCCCTTTGTTGACAGGTAGTTGCCCCTTTGTTAGCCAGGTAGTGCCCCCTTTGTTGCCAGGTAGAGCCCCATTTGTTGCCAGGTGATGCCCCCATTTGTTAGCCAGGTAGTGTCCCCTTTGTTGCCAGGTAGTGTCCCCTTTGTTGCCAGGTGATGCCCCCATTTGTTAGCCAGGTAGTGCCCCCTTTGTTGCCAGGTAGTGCTCCCTTTTTGTTGCCAGGTAGTGCCCCCCTTTGTTGCCAGTGATGCCCCCATTTGTTAGCCAGGTAGTGCCCCCTTTGTTGCCAGGTAGTGCCCCCATTTGTTAGCCAGGTAGTGCCCCCTTTGTTGCCAGGTAGTTGCCCCCTTTGTTAGCCAGGTAGTGCCCCCTTTGTTGCCAGGTAGTGCCCCCTTTGTTGCCAGGTGATGCCCCCATTTGTTAGCCAGGTAGTGCCCCCTTTGTTGCCAGGTAGTGCCCCCTTTGTTGCCAGGTAGTGCCCCCTTTGTTGCCAGGTAGTGCCCCCTTTGTTGCCAGGTGATGCCCCCATTTGTTAGCCAGGTAGTGTCCCCTTTGTTGCCAGGTAGTGCCCCCATTTGTTGCCAGGTAGTGCCCCCTTTGTTGCCAGGTAGTGCCCCCTTTGTTGCCAGGTAGTGTCCCCTTTGTTGCCAGGTGATATCCCCATTTGTTAACCAGGTAGTGCCCCCTTTGTTGCCAGGTAGTGCCCCCATTTGTTAGCCAGGTAGAGCCCCCCTTATAGCTAATAAAAATAAAATAATAAAAGCCACTTACCTCACCAGGCTCCCTGCAGCTCCGGGCATCTCCTGTCTGATCTCCTCAGCGTCGCAGGGGAAGTGAGTGCAGCCGCGCGTCACTCCCCCTGCGCCGCTGACCTGTATGTACGGCGCACACCGGCGCTGTACATACAGGGGGAGGAGGGAGCGATCCCTCCTGCCTCCTCCATGTACAGTGAGACGCGCCGCGCGGGTGAGCGGCCGCTGCGGACGCTTCACCCGCCTGTAGGAGTGGCCCGGCGGCGCCAGAGTAGCGCACCAGCGCTACTCGTGCGCCGCGGTAATTTTAAAAATCGAGAAATGCCAACTCTGCCGGGAGGGCGGGGGGGACCCCCCTTAGCGGGACCCCCCCGCCAAAAGCGGGAGAGTTGGCATGTATGGCGTTATATGTTTTGTGCTATATACCTTTATATGGAACAGCATAGTCTACTTTAATAATCCATATCGCAAACAAAAGATATATAAATATATACTAACCTGTTGGGATACTTCTTGGACTTTCATCAGTTGAAAGGAGCTGGGAGACTTTTCCTGGTATATACTGTGGTACCAAGGACTTTTTCCAATAAGAAATAATGTAAATGTATTTATTGGCTCCAGCACCGACATATGCCTTCTAGTGTATCATGGCCACTGAAACACTATCACCAGCTAATTGTTTTTCATTTATCCACACCAGTACGGCTATTTTCACACGGCTTACTGTTGGCGTAATTGCGTGGACGGATTTCGCCCGCAATTACGCCGAGTGCCATGCAGCAGGGGCGGGGCGGGACGGGAGGGGGGGGGGTTAGGGGCGGCAGCTCAGCGGCTCCATAGACATTCATTTTTTATGGCGCGTATCCCGCCGTGAATAATTGACATGGCACTTTCTCCCCGCTCACTGTATTTCGCGAGTGGGGAGAGGAGACAGAATCCATAGTTCTCTAAAAGAACTGTGGATTACCGTAATGACTGGGACGGATTTCAGCCGTATTTCACGCAGTACGGTGCGAAATACGGAACAAAATCTGTCCCAAAATAAGCCGTGTGAACATAGCCTAATAGTTTCTCCATCATTTGAGACCTTTGCTTTGTTACCACTTTTACAACTTTTGCTACATCAGTTTCTTTTATGGCCTTTTTATGTTTCAGTATTATTGATATTGTTGGCTTTTCCTCACTTCTCTGTCCTTCACTAATAGCATTAGAAAGTTTCTTGAAGGCCATAATGACCATGACTACCATGAGCATGCAGTATATGTGCAGTATGGGTATATTGTACTATATACATAAAGAAAAACACACACCACGACAGGTCTTTACTGCTTGATATAGACATGCAAAGTGATACTTTCTTTTTTGTTTCAGCAAGAAGCATCAAAGGGATGCATGGTGTCCCATGTAGGTTAAAGCACAATAGCTGAGGACCGAGCAAGCAGTTGAGCACTGAACCTCAAATATTTGTTGAGGACCAGAAATTTTAAGTTCTAAAGGGTGCCACTGTATGCAAAACATACGACTAAATCTAATGTGAGCAGAGCTTAATAGTTCTTTACAGCAGTTAAATTTTTTGGGATAGAGAAACCCTGCTAGTCCAGAACTTGTCCCTGGTAACGAGGGGCCAAAGGAATGAAAACTGTCTAGGACTAAAACTCTCTTTGTTGCACATAGCAACCAATCAGCGTTCCCCTCTCATCTCTTATAGTGCTCTGGAAAAATACAGGTGGTCCAAAGTGTCTAAAAATGCAATATTTAATCAATAGTCTGTGCAGTGCACAGGTTACCAGCATACAGCGGAGAGGACAGCTCCACTTGGTGAAACAATATAAAGAAAGAAAGAAGATCTACCATCCCATACAAAAATGCTTCCTCACACTATCTTAAAGTGTGCCCGAAATGTGGTTTGGATAAGGCGAACCTAATACACGGATTATGGAGGTGTCCTAAATTAAAACAATACTGGAAAGATGTACGAGAGTTAATACAGAAAATTTGGAAGCTGCAGATAGAAGAAGCCCCTTTTGCAACTTTTTTCCCTTTATGTTCGGGTCAGCCCCGGGGATGGTCGGGAACGGGACTTCGTCTGGAAATAAAGGTCTACATATTACCCTTTGGTAGCAAAAAAAGTGTTTTTTAAAAGGGCACTGGTTGCAAAAAGAGCCAGAAATGGGGGGGGTTTCCGGAACATTAAAAAAAAATTTTTCTTCCTTGAAAATTGGATACAGAAAGACCCAAAAGGGGGCTAAATTTAAAAAAAATTTTTTTAAAAAGTGGGGGAACTTTAGGAATTTCCTTCACCGCCAGGAGTTGACCAAGATTAGAAACCTTTTGAAAAACTTTTTACTATCAAAAAGAAAAACTTGCGGTAATTTTGGAAAAAATTAGAATTAAAACTATTTAAAGAAGAAATGTGGGATTTACTTTTTTTTTTTTTTTTTTTTGTTCCCCCAATTTTTTTTCCGGGGAATATCAGGGGGAAAGTTGTCTTTAGCCATAGTCCCTTTAGTATAGCCAAGAAGGACAAAAGGGGTGTTCAAATTTCTTTTAAATTTTTCAGTTTTTTTAAGAAATGTTTTTCCTTATTTTTGATTCACATTTAAAAATTGAAGAAAAGGCATTTCTCAAATTCTACATAAAAATGTATGTTTCATGGATTCAATTAGAACTATAAGAATGTATGACTATTCTTTGAAAATTTGTCCCTTCAAATAAAAATTGTTTAAAAAAAAAAAAAAAAAAAAAAAGAAGACTAACCGCATAGAGGGGGCAGTGTTGGGGCACGTCCAGGGGGCTGGCTGCAGCCACTGCCAGAGCTAACAAACTGAATCTTTTGCCTGTTGAATGGAAATCCTCGCTATGACTGATTCACAGCACTTGATCTAGTGATTTTAATCTGTTTGTTTTTATTGCAATAGCAAACATGTATTAAAGGAAAACTGAACTTCTAGTTTTTCCCCCATCTACTAACCAACCCCCATCTGATATTTCTCTCTCAGTGTGTGGCATCACCATAACTCCTAGGCAGAGCCCTGTTTGGGGTTATTCTAACCCTAAATCTTCTTTCACCCCATATATCCAATCCCTTGCGCGCTCCTTCACTTGCACCTCAAAACATCTCCAGATCCTCCCTTTTTTTCACTGTGGAAAACAACTCAAACTCTCATTGTTTGCTCTTATTCACCTCGCTTGATACGTAACCCCTGCTTTCGTCCTCCCCACTCTTAAACTCCCCCCTCTCCAACTGCCCTGAATGCACAGCCAGGCTTTCTTTTTTTCCAGCCGCTAACTGATGCCTTACCCGTGTCCACTCGCTCCAGTTTCCCATCCACACAGAATACAGCAAAACTCACATTTCACCCATAAAGCTCTCCACCCGTGGCACCCCCATAACTCCTCCCTCATCTCTTCTACCACCTGCCCGCTCTCTCCGCTCAGCTCGACATCAAACTACAGACTACAATCACCCGAACCTCCCATGCCCGTCTTCAAGATTTGAAACGTGCTGCACCCATTCCCTCTGGAACATGCTACCACGTTACCATCAGGCCCCAAATCCCAACCCTTCGTAGTTTAAGAGTGTCCTGAAAACACATCTCCTCAGGCAGGCCTACCAAAACACTAATTGCTAACCCACACCTTCTATCACACACATTCCTTCACTCCCTACACTAGGCACTCACAGGCACTAATCTGTATATAGATGTACAGTCATGGTGGCAGGTTCACCAAATCTTTATTAAACCTCCCCATATTTATAAAACATGGCTGGGCCATTGTAAATCAAAGCACTTCTCCCTCTTTGTTTCCCCCAGGAAACCCTCTTAGATTAGTAAGCTCTTGCAGCAGGGCCCTAAACACCTTGTGTCTCACCTGTAAGTAGCGTTCACTGTGTAATGTCTGTTTTTGTCTGTAATTATACCCTCTACATTGTAAAGTGCTGCGAAATTTGTTGGCGCTATATAAATAAAGATTATTATTATTATTATTATAAGGAACAGTGTGAAGCTCCATGCAACAGCTGCTAGGGCTACATGCTCTGCAGCGCTACCAGGACGGCACAAGGTTAATGAGCTCTTCCTGTAGCCATCAGTAACAAAGATAAGAGCAGAGACTGAGAGGCATGCTTCAGTGAATCTGGCCTTTCTTGGATCACTTCTTACCTCTCTGGTCAGACGTTCAGCACTTCTTACTCCATTTCTTCCCCTCTGCCTCTCTTTGTTGGGGTCTTCAAAGGGTCAATCCTGGGTTCATTACTCTTCTCTCTCTATATACCGTTGGCCTCGGTGAACTCATAGCAGCACGTGGCTTCCAGTACCACTTGTATGCTAATAACACTCAAATCTACATCTCTGGCCCAGATGTGAACTCTCTGCTTTCTAGGGTCCCAGAATGTCTATCATTCATATCCTTATTCTCCTCCTCCCACTTTCTCAAACTCAATATGGAGAAAACAGAGTTCATCACAATTCCCCCATCCCACTCCACCTCTTCATCTGACCAATCTATCACAGTCAATGGCTCCACGCTCTCCCGAGTCACACAAGTCCGGTTCCTTAGGATAACCCTTCACTCTGCCCTGTCCTTCAAACCACACATCCAAGCCCCGACCACCTCCTGCCGCCTCCACCTAAAAAATATTTCCCGAATTCCCTCCTTTCTCAACTTTAACTCCACAAAATTGCTTGCTAGTTTTAAAAGTGACCTGAAAATCCATCTCTTTAGAATAGCCTATAACCTACAATAAGCCTTCTGCCATTACCCCATAATATTCACAGATCACTCCTTCACCTTATGTTTCCCTCTTCTCTATTGTAGATTGTAAGCTCTCACGGGCAGGGTCCTCTCTCCTTCTGTATCAGTGTGTTACTTAGTGTTATTGTATTTGTCTTATATTATGTACCTGAACCCCTTGGCTTGTACAACGCCCTGGAATTAATGGCGCTCTAAAATAAATAATAATAACAATAATAATAATTTTGGAATACTGCAACCCAGTTTCCGTAACAGTATATGTTGGCATTAATGGTTCCCTCAATGAACTGTAGTTCCCCACAACCGGCAGCCCCAAACCATGACACTCCCATTACCATGCTTGACTGTAGGCTACTTGTCTCTGTTCTCCTCACCTGGTTGCCACCACACATGCTTGACACCATCTCAACCAAATAAGTTTATCTTGGTCTCAGACCATAGCACATGGTTCCAGTAATCCATGTCCTTAGTCTGCTTGTCTTCAGCAAACTGTTTGAGGGCTTTCTTGTGCATCATGTTTAGAAGCGGCTTCCTTCTGGGACGACAGCCATGCAGACCAATTTGATGCAGTGTGCGGTGTATGATCTGAGCAGTGACAGGCTGATTACCAACCCCCATAACCTCTGCAGCAATGCTGGCAGCACTCATCTCTGGATATGATGCTGAGCACGTGCACTCAAGTTCTCTGGTTGACCATGGTGAGGCCTGTTCTGAGTAGAACCTGTCTTGTTAAACCTCTGTATGGTCTTGGCCAATGTGCTGCAGCTCAGTTTCAGGGTGTTGGAAATCTTCTTATAGTCTGGGCCATCTTTATTAAGAGCAACAACTCTTTTATTCAGATCCTAAGTCACTTCTTTGCCATGATGAGCCATGTTGAACTTTCAGTGACCAGTATGAGAGCGTATTAGAACGATAACACCAAATTTAATACACCTGTTCCCCATTCACGTCTGAGACACTAACACTAATGAGTCACATGACACTGGGAAAATGGCAAATTGGGGACAATTTATCCATTTTCACTTAGGGTGCACCCACTTTTGTTACAATCTGTTTAGACATTGATGGCTGTGTGAAGTTTTTTTTTTTTTTTAGGGCACACCAATTTACAGTGTTATAAAAGCTGTACACTGACCAATTTACATTTTATCAAAGTGACATTTCTTCAGTGTTGTCCCATGAAAAGATATAACACAATATTTACAAAAATGTGAGGAGTATACTGTATATATACCTTTCTGTCTCTCTATATATATTTGCCTGAGTTGGAGTAATTTTATATTTAACTTCCTCAAGGTAGAATTAGGCTTTGTAGCAACCTTATCGTTCCCTTGATTTGCATGCAGTTCAAAACAACTAGTTTATAAAATAAATGTAGTAAAATAGGGGAACTTTTAATGTCTTCTTGAAGAGCACATTCCCCAGTATGAAGCAATAATGACGAGGCAACATGACCCTTCTCCAGGTCATCAGTGAGACACTGATAAATTGTGCCCTATGCATGGAACGTGACAATACTTCAAATGTTTGATTATTAGCATCTATCTTGCCGATGTGTCCCGTGCAGATATGTGAACTGGCTAACTTCCAATTACTTTTTGTCCCTTCTAGTTATCACTACCATTTATCACCATTACTGAATTGTAGCTACATTATATGACTTGCCAAAACCACATATCAGTAATATTCAACAGATGTGAATCTTACATTTCGTACAATATTGGAATTTAGAATGGATATAATAGATCTTGTATAGTACAGTCCTGTCCATCCAGTGTAGAGAACCTCTTATGTTATGGAATCATCTTAGATAATGCTTAAAACATACTTCCGTCTACTGTTACTAATTCCATGTATGCCCTTAGTAGCTTATAGCTTCCGATTCCTACCACACTATAAAGGCATATTTAAAAATCCATTAACCCCTTACTGCCGCAGCCATTTTTTGGCCTTCCACAGAGCCGGGTTTTAAAAATCTACATGTTCACTTTATTGAAATAACTTTTTGACACGTTTTTGCATCGCCACGTCAAAGGCCATATTTTTTTTTTATTTTCTGTGTAGGGATTATAGCACTTTTTTTTTTGCAGGGAGAGGGGGGAAAAAGGGAAGAAGAGGGAAAGGGGGGGAAAAAAAAGAAAGGGGGGGAAAAAAAAGGAAAGGAGTATCCCCTGACAATTAGTTTTAAAATCCTGGGCGAGAGATTTGGCAATACCCAATTTATATAGTTTTTTAGTAAAGCATTTTTTTTTTTTCTTTTAAATAATGTTTTAAATTTAGTAAACAATATTTATGTATGGCCCACCTAATACCCAAATTTTTTATTTTTCGGTAACAACTTGTAAGGGCTTTTTTTTTGCAGAATGAACTGATGTTTTTAAATTGGGGACCACTTTTGGGGTTTTTTATGGCTTTTTATTACTTTTTATTCATTTTTTTGTTTCGCGGGGAAACAAAAATCAGAAACTCGGGTTTTATGAACGTTTTTATTTGGTTTTTAGGTCGTTTTTTTGTCCATTGCATTAACATATAGTCTATCACTGAAAAAGGTATGGGGGGCCAAAAAAGAAACCAAAAAATACCCCCAAAAAACAGTTCAATAAATGAGACACTTCAATAACACAGTTCAGATGAATGGGACGCAGCTTCCACTAAAAAAGTATAGAATATAGAGGTTACAGCGCTCCGCTCTTTCCCCAGGGCTTCTTTAAACAGCTAACCTGCTGGAGTTGGACCCCTAAGGCCATGTTCACACGGCTTAAAATGGGCCGTATTTCGGTCCGTAATTACGCGCCGAAGTGCGCAAATTACGGGCTGAAAACGTCCCAGTCATTACGGTAATCCACAGTTCCCCCATAGAAACTATGGTTTTCCAATCTCCTCTCCCCCTGGGCAAATTTCCCCCCGGGGGGGAGATAATTACATGTAAATTACCACAGCTTTATACGCGCCGCTGGTAATGCAAGTCAAGGGGCCGGGGGCGGTGCCGTCCCCCCGCCATTCCCCCTTTCCCAGGGGCGAAATTTGGGCGGGGCAAAATTACGTCCCGCATTTAAGCCGTGGAACATAGCCAACAATCTATTTTTTGCGCCCTAACCTGAGAATGGGCCAATCATTTTGAAAGCACTTTCAAAAGGCGGGGACGGGGGGGAAAAAAGAATTTTTTGGTTTAAGGGGACAGGGGCTTTTCCCAAAGTTTATTAAATTTGCTTAATCACATGCCCTTTTAAACACAAAACCCCCCAACATAACTCACACAATTTCAAAAAGGGGTTTTCCCTTTTTTTCCCCTTTTTCAAAAATTCCCATTTTTTCCCCTTTTTTTCCCAAAATTAAAAAAAAAAATTTTTTTCTCCTTTGCTTCAGGGCCCCCCATATTTTGGCCTCAAAAAGCACGCTTGTATGAAAGGAAAACAATCCGGGTTTTCAGCAGCACTCACTAGCACAAAAAAACAATCAAAAAACATGGGGGTTTTTTGGAAAACCCAATTTCTGCTACTTTGAATAAAAGGAAAATTTTAGGTTCTTATTTTTACTTTTTTTGATAAAAACTGTTTAAGCCCACCTGCCACCCTGCAAGCTGACCTCAATACATTTGGGAAAACCCCTCCACTAAATTACCCCCCTTGGTGCCTGTTCAACCCCCACAACTCGGGGAAAGTAACTCCAGTAAAACTTACCCTGTTTCTGAAATTTGGTTTGGGTTTTTGTATGTTTACTGCCACATCAATGGGGCCCATAGAAATGCCCCTTTTTTTCAATTTTTTTTTTGGGATTTGCAGCCCAAAACCCATTATTTTCTAACTTTTTTGTAGGGGATTAGCTGCCCCCTTTTTGGGGTTTCTTGACCCACCCCCGGGCACGGGGCTTTCATATCAATGCAGGGTACTTGTACAAAGAATCACTCTCCCGGGAAATGGGGAGGGTGGAACACACCAAGGGGGGTAAAACAAAGCTGGCTTCCCACCTAATCGGGGTTTCCCCCTTTGTTTTTTGGGGCAGGTGGGCTTATTACAGTTTTGATCAAAAAAGTAAAATAAAAACCTAAAAATTTTTCATGTATTCAAAGTACAGAAATGTTTTTTTTCCAAAAATTCCTATGTTTTTTTGATTGTTTTTTAGTGTTAGTATAAGCTGCTGATACGGATTGTGTTTTTATGGGTTTCTGCCACAGCATTTGCACCTACCTTTTTTTTTTTTTAAAAATTTTGGGGGTGTGGGGGACCAAATATTTTTTTCTAGTCTGCTTTTAGATTGGGGACATACCCCCTGAGGCCAGTTATTTGCTCACCAAGGGCGTAGCTACAGGGGGTGCAGCGGTAAACATCGCTAACCGGGGCCCAGCACCTGAGGGGGGGCCCAAAAAACTCTCCCGCCACATAAGAAAATACCAGCAATTTAAAAGGGCATGGGAACGGGGGGCCTCATTTCACTTTTCGCACCAGGGCCCAAAAGCTTGAATTTTCCCGCTGTTTTCTCACAGTGAGTTGGGGGGGGGGGGGGTTTGGGGGGGGTTTGGGGGGGGGGGGGGGGGGGAGGGGGGGGGGGAGGGTTTAAAGGGTCCTTTTTCATTTAACAGCAATGAAGGGAGGTGGGAAAATGTTTTAAAGAACTGGAAAATCTTTTTAACGTCAGCAACTTAAATTTATACTCACATAACCGTTTTTAAGTGGATCACTGGAAGTATATTTAGAGGGTTCTTTTAACTTCTAGGTTTTGAAATGGGAACAAGCCGGCATCAGAGAACAGAGAGGTAGCAGCACATGTGCGGCATCTCTCCATTCACAGCAGCCGGCTCATTCCCAGCCTGGATATGGCTCCGCAGCGAGTTCATCAGCAACACATACTGCATAGCTAAGGATTGCAGTGTCACTCTGCCTGCCTCAATTAAAGTGACTTGTAATTGACTGTGCTTGTGTTATGAAATGCAGGTTGCTGCCGCCTTAGCCCTCTATTTACCAGCCCTGATATGTCGCCACATAACCAAATTCACTTTCACTTCCCTTTCATTGTGTGTTTTGTGGGCAGTTATAGTGTAGTCCTAATCTCAGGAGAATTGAAAAAAATAACTTGCTTTACATAGCATCTGGGGATTTTCCTAAGAATCCTGGAATCCAGATTTTTTTCTCATGTTGTATGTGGAATGTTTGATTTACTGATGAATCTACTTATGATTTATTTTCAGCCACCTGACTAGCTAGAGCCTAGCACAGACAAATAAGAGCAAGAACCTCAGCCGACAACTAACAATTTGGTGGGACCCTCTGACAAGAGGCTTGGGTACCAATGACCCCACTGCCACATAAAAGGACAGATGTATGGTAAATATATTCTAGGGAGGCTTGGAGGTTTGTATTGTACTTTAAGCTATGTCTCTGCACTCCTATTTGTGTTGTATTTTTACTAGTGAATATATGCAGAACCAAATCCTGAGCAAGAGCATAACATATTCAAAGTGAAGCTCTATTTCTAGAATCATTTCACATACAGCACAAAATTGCACAAATGACAAATCCCTACTGTAGTGTGGTCTGCAGATTAGTTAGCAGATAGTCTTTCCTATGAAAGCATACAGTCATGAGAAAAAGGATGTACACCCTACTTGAATTGAGGATATGATAAAAGAAAAATTGACTGATGATTTTAAGAAGACATGATGTTGGAAATGGAAAATGTGAACATTTACACTTGTCAATCAAAAGAATTTGTAACAATGTGATTTTATTGTTGGCGAATGAAATAAAAAGAGTTTGTAAAGAAAACAATGTGATCATTAGAAAATCTTAAAATTACATAAATACAACCTCAGATGAACACCACCACATGACACCATAACATTATTTTTTTAATAAGCATTAGGCCATAATGCTTCTGAAGCAATGGAAAACTTAAGCACTCTTAGGCCATGTCCCCACAGCACCGGTTTGCGGCTGGTTTTTCAGACGGTTTTTCAGATGGTTTGTGGTTTCGCAGACTGTCTGAAAAACTGTCCGCAAACTAACACACCGGGCTTCTATGGAAAACCCATGCAGCAGTCCCCACTGCACGGGTTTTCTGCATGGCTGCCCGAAAAACATTGTGCATGTTCATTCTTCCGTCCGGTTTTCGGATGCAATAATGAACATGTCAATGGGAAGGGCTCATTGCGGAGAAAAGCCGTCCCCCGGCGGCCGAGGGACGACACACAAACCGGACAAATACCGGTATTTGTCCTTTGCCATGGAGATGAGCCCTTAGGGGCCGGTTACACGGCACAGGACAAATACCGGTCAGTTTATCTGACCAGTATTTGTCCAGTTCCTGTGCCGTGCACACGGCCGCAGGGGGACGACTTTTCTCTGCGATTAGCAGAGAAAAGCCCTCCCCCTTCCCATTCACATGTTTATAAACCGTCCGAAAACCGGACGGAAGAATGAGCATGTAGAATGTTTTTCAGGCGGCCGGCGGCCTGAAAAACCGCCGGGTGGAAAGCCCGTGCAGTGGGGACTGCTGCATGGGTTTTCCACAGCGGCCCGTGTAAAAGTTTTTAAAACCGTCTGAAAAACCGTCTGCAAACTGATGCTGTGGGGACATGGCCTTAGGGTGCTTTCAGACAGTGTGATTTTGGTGCTTTTTTTTGCTAAAATGCACAGCATTAATTGCATTTCTGCAACAAAAAACCCCGCACTGTGTGAAAGCACCCTTAGGCTAGGTCTACACAACAATATGAAAATCCCGCCCAAAATCCGATTGCACCGCACCACCGGGAATCCGGTTTTTGCACAGAATGGCTACGGGAATCCAAGATCAGGCCTGTGGAACATACAACATGTTCTATATTCCGCCGGTTGGTTTTCGTTTTAGGAAATCCTCAGTGCTGTAAAGACTAGAGCACAGATTTTTTACTGAAGTCTACACAGTGCAGGGTATGGTCGGCTTTTCAGCGGATTCAAAATACTGAATCTGATGAAAAACCGACCAGAATCCAGTTCGGTGTACACCCAGCCTTACTTCTTCTGTAGGAATTTAGAGGGCAAGAATGCTTTCACATGGTGCATTTTTTGATGCTTTTTTTTTTTCAAAAATGCACACCATTAATTTTTGTGTATTTCTGCAAAAAAAAACACACCATAAACATACTTTGTGTGAAAACATCCTAAGTCTCAGCTGGGTGCTGCTAAGCAAATGCCTTTGATAAGTCATCATCAGCAAATGTGAGGACCTCTATAAGGGTGCTTTCACACTGTGCATTTTTAATGCGTTTTTTGGTGCTTTTTTTTGGCAGAAATGCACAGTTATTAATGCTGTGCATTTCAGGAAAAAAAAGCATAAAAAAACGCACCGCGTGAAAGCACCCTAAAAGCAGAAGTTTTGGCAGTTTGCTAGATTGGAGTGTTTAGGTGTATGTTAACACAATGCCAAGGAAGAGAGACATTAGTAATGATCTTAGAGAAGCAATTCTTGCTGTCCATCAATCTGATAAAGGTTATAAGAGCACTTATAAATCCATCAATGAGAAAGATTATACACAATGGAAAACAAGCAAGGCAGGTGAAAAATGGACACCCCAGCAAATTGGCCCCATGATCAGACAGTGCAATACTCAGACAAAACAGTATTATTAGTCTAAGAACACACAGCATAGGACAAAAAACTCAGAGAAAATCCTAAAACCATTCATAAAACAGGTTTTTTTGTCAAGTTCTTGTCAAAAAACGCCAAAAAATGGTTTTAGTTTTTTGTCACGTTTCTTGGCAAAGCTTTCTGGAGGTTTTTTGAAGGTTTTTCAGTCAATGCAGTAATGTATGCACAATGCATACAAATTCAGCCAAAAAACGAAAGACGCCCAAAACCTGCACAGTGGCTTACATAGACTTCTGTAGTAATTTTTCCACTGGACGCTGTCAGTTTTTACAACAAGTTCCTGAAACCGACAGTACCTGAAAACAAGCAGAAAATAAAACAACCTGTGTAGACTATGGGTCGTTTTTTGTATTAAAGTCTATGGGCGACATGTATGAATTCTGGCACTGATAGACCAGTTCTAAATCACTTTAAGGCAGTGTAGACTGCGCCAGAATGTTTGAACCTGTTCTTCTAAAGTTCATACATACAGGCGCAGTGTAGAACCAATACCACACGTCTGGCTCAGGCACCACCTTTACCCTGGTCTGTTCTTCTGCAGGTCATACATACAGGCGCAGTGTAGAACCCAAAACCACACGTCTGTCTCAGGCACCCCCCTTCCCCGGGTCTGTTCTTATGCAGGTCATACGTCGAGGGAAGTTTAGAGCCACTACACCGCGTCTGGCTCAGGCACCACCTTTACCCTGGTTGCTGTTCTTCTGCAGGCTACATACAGGGCAGTGTAGAGCCAATACACAAGTTCGGCTAGGCACCACATACCGGTCTGAGTCTTCTGCAGTCATACATACAGCGAGTGTAAGCCAATACAACAAGTCTGGCTCAGGCAGCAACCCTTACCCTGGTCTGGCTTTCTTCTGCAGGTCATACATACAGGGCAGTGTAGAGCCAATACCACAAGTCTGGCTCAGGCACCCCTTTACCCGGTCTGGTGTTCTTCTGCAGGTCATTCATACAGGCAGTGTAGAGCCAAACCCAAAAGTTGGCTCAGGCACCACCTTTACCTGGTCTTTCTTCTGCAGGTCATACATACAGGGCAGTGTAGAGCCAATACCACAAGTCTGGCTCAGGCACCACCTTTTACCCTGGTCTGTTCTTCTGCAGGTCATACATACAGGGCAGTGTAGAGCCAATACCACAAGTCTGGCTCAGGCACCACCTTTACCCTGGTCTGCTGTTCTTCTGCAGATCATACAGGGCAGTGTAGAGCCAATACCACAAGTCTGGCTCAGGCACCACCTTTACCCTGGTCTGGCTGTTCTTCTGCAGGTCATACATACAGGGCAGTGTAGAGCCAATGCCACAAGTCTGGCTCAGGCACCACCTTTAACCTGGTCTTGCTGTTCTTCTGCAGGTCATACATACAGGGCAGTGTAGAGCCAATACCACAAGTCTGGCTTAGTCACCACCTTCAACCCTGGTCTGGCTGTTCTTCTGCTGGTCATACATACAGGGCAGTGTAGCGCCAATACCACAAGTCTGGCTCAGGGACCACCTTTCCCCGGTCTTGCTGTTCTTCTGCAGGTCATACATACAGGGCAGTGTAGAGCCAATACCACAAGTCTGGCTCAGTCACCACCTTTACCCTGGTCTGCTGTTCTTCTGCAGGTCATACATACAGGGCAGTGTAGAGCCAATACCACAAGTCTGGCTCAGGCACCACCTTTACCCTGGTCTGCTGTTCTTCTGCAGGTCTTACATACAGGGCAGTGTAGAGCCAATACCACAAGTCTGGCTCAGGCACCACCTTTACCCTGGTCTGGCTGTTCTTCTGCAGGTCATACATACAGGGCAGTGTAGAGCCAATCCGACACATCAGGCTCAGGCACCACCTTTAAACTGGTCTGGCTGATCTTCTGCAGGTCATACATACAGGCGCATTGTAGATCTAGCTCATCTAACTGTTCTGCGCCAAAGTTTTGTCATCAAAGAATCATAAATGTGTCTACTTCTACTAATGTGGTGCGACGCCTCCAGAACGCCCCAAATTTTGGCGCGCTAAAAAGTGTCTTTGTCGTGGTACCGAGGCACTTATCAAGCCAAAGTTTGGAGTACGCCTGCTCATACATCTATAGAACTGGTCTACTACAGCTTTCTGAGGCCAGAATTCTGGCGCAGCCCCATTCATACATGTCACCCTATGTAATTGTTATTCAGTCGGATTTTTAGCAGCTTCAAAACACTAAAACTGCCGAAAATCCAACCGTTTTTGTGTGCTGTGTAGACATAGCCTTAGAGAAAGAAAAGTATGGCTTTTTTGGAAGAATTGCAAGTAGAAAGCTTCTTTTTTCTAAAAAGAACATGGCAGCATGGCTTACATTAGAAATGTTGCATCTGAACAAATCATAAGACGTCTTGAACAATGTCATTTGTACACAAGACCAAAGTAGTACACGCATTTCATACCTACTGTAAAGCACACTTGTGGAGGGGTAGTGATTTGGGCTTCCATTGCAGCCATAGGACCTTGCAATCATTGAAATGACCATGATCTCGCTTTTAGCATTCTAGAGTCAAATGTGAGGCCATCTATCCAACAGCTAAAGCTTGGCCAAAACTGGGTAATGCAACGGGACAAACGTCCCAAGCATAAGAGCAAATCAACAACAGAAAAAGTAACAAATCATGGTGTTGCAAAGGTCAAAATCCAGACCTTAACCCAATTTATATGCTTTTGTGGGAACTTAAAGGGGTGTTCCACTTATTTACAATTAAGGTTAAATGGGGCCAGGATACGCCAAAATAGAAAAAAGGCATATGTACCTCCCATTTCTTCACCAAGGCAGTACAGGACCAATGAAGTATGTTTTTATTTCTATTTGATTACACCCTGGCCAAATTGAAAGGGGTATTCTCGTTTCATCTTTTTGCAGCCGTTCATACCAGTTGTTAAGTAGAGCTTGTGAAATGGAGGGGCGTGTTTCTCCTCCCAGCAGGGCGTATCTTCTCTCTCTGCAGACACGCCCCAAAGTGTGCACATGAGAATTCATTCTGTGTGAGCCGGGGGAAGGGAAAGGTTCTCAGCTGTCGTTGGAAGTGAAAAGCTAAGTGTAACTCCATAGTGTATATCTACATTTCTCGCTCTCTCTACATACTTTGTAATTAGAATGGGCATTTGACATTCAGGACTCTGGGAAAGATGGGTGATTTTTTTTTCTCTGTCTCACACGCAGTGATATATCCTGCAGATTATTACACGTCTAACCTCTACAGAGCTGCAGAACAAAACTATACGCTTTATCTGTTTGTGTTTACATGGGACTGCACATGATCTCTCTCTCTGCTGCAGGACCTCTGATTGCTGTCAGTGACAAACCCCGCACGCATACGTCGCACCTACCACTGCTTGCTGTCAGTGACAAACCCCACACGCATACGTCGCACCTACCACTGCTTGTTGTCAGTGACAAAAACCCCACACGCATACGCCGCACCTACCACTGCTTGCTGTCAGTGACAAACCCCGCACGCATGCGTTGCACCTACCACTGAGTGCTGTCAGTGACAAACCCCGCACGCATACGTCGCACCTACCACTGCTTGCTGTCAGTGGCAAACCCTGCACGCATGCGTTGCACCTACCACTGCTTGCTGTCAGTGGCAAACCCTGCACGCATGCGTTGCACCTACCACCGCTTGCTGTCAGTGACAAATCTCTCTCTTACGACCGGTGGTGGGACCTGGGTATAACTTGACCAGAGCTCTCACTTCATTCCCAAGCACTAAACAAACAGCCCGTTCTCCTAAACCATAGCACTTTGCTTATGGTAACCAGGGATTTTTTAGATTTTTGGTCCCCTCCTTTTCAACTATGATCTTCGTAGCGAAAAAAAAACCCTTTAATATTAACTTTAAATAACTGGAACACCCTTTTAAGTGAGCTGTGCATAAACAAATGCCCACAAACCCTGACTAAAGCAACAACGTAAAGACGAGTGGGACAACATTTCTCCAGAACGATGTGAGACACTGAAATGATTACTTCCTTATTGCTGATAAAGGTGTTTCTACAAGCTATTGATGGGGTGCGCATAGTTTCTCAAACATGGTTTTTTCATTTTTTTTTAAATAAATAAATGTGAAGCTGTACCTACCTAATTAATAGACCTTCTAAGGTCCAGATTTTTTTTTTATTGTGTTTTACTATGTGTTTTAGACATGGGGTGGCTACACAGAAAGTATGTGACATAAGCTACATCATGCAAAAAAAAAAAAATGCCAACATATTGGTGCAATTACAAGTGCAAACTAAGCCAACTAGTAAGTGGTAGAAAGTTAGACAAAAGTGCCTAAATGTGCCAGATTTATCACAGTTATAGGCTAATTCAAGTTTACACCGTCTAATTATTAGCGTGCATTAGTAAATGTGCCCCCATGCTTATGTAATCTTAAAACACACAGTAAATGGTGTAGGTATACATTGGGAGTACTTACTGGTGTATACATCAAATAGATGCCAAAAGTATGAAGAAGTGTTATATGTTAAAGGAGTTGTCTCCCTACAGAGTTTCACAGAATGCATGAATGAAATACTCTGTCACTTCCTGGTTCAGACGACTCATTTGATACAGCTCCTTGCTCCATGCTTTCAGTTGCTAATTAGATCAGATTAGCTAAGCAGCTTTTCAAACTGCTCTCAGAAAGGCTTCATTGATCCCCAAAACAAAAGCCCAAATTTACAGTTCTGTTTATTTTACATAAATCAAGCTTTTTACTGCTCGCAGCAGGGACATGCTAGACCTGTGTGATGACCTCACTCACTGTTCAACATTAAACAAACAGCAGGGGGAGAATTGTTTACAGGTAGGGTTACTGAGGGAACTGAAATAGCCAGGGAGGTCATAAATTAATTGTATCTCCTAGGGAAAACAGAGGAACAAAAGCAATATATTTGGAAAATGTCTTTTTTGTGTTCCCTACAATTTGAAAGCTTTTTCTTTGTCGCGAGACAACCCCTTTAACTATTTCACTGCCAAGCATGCATGTAAAAAAATAAAATAAATATATCATGCTTTAGCTAGACTTTAAATGGGTTGTCTCATTACAGACATTGATGACCTATCGCTAGGATGTGCCGTCAATGTCTGATAGGTCCAGGTCCTACCTCTGGGACCTGCCCTCATCCGTGAAGAGCAGAGGGTGCTAATTTCGAATCTGCCAATCTTGGTGTTCTCTGACAAATGCCATTCGCCCTGCACGGTGTTGGGCTGTAAGCATAGCACCGACTTGTGGAGGTCGGGCCCCCATACCACCCTCATGGAGTCTGTTTCTAACAGTTTGAGGAGACACATGAATATTAGTGGCCTGCTGGAGGTCATTTTACAGGGCTCTGGCGCTGTTCCTCCTTGCACAAAGGTGGAGGTAGTGGTCCTGCGGTTGGGTTGTTGCCCTTCCATGGCCTCCTCCTCCTGGTATCTGCCCTGGACACTGTGCTGACACAACTAACCTTCTTACCACAGCTCACATTGATGTGCCATTCTGTATGAGCTGCACTGAGCAACTTCTGTGGGTTGTAGACACCTCCTCACACTATATCTAGGGGTGAGAGCAACGACCAAATGTAAAAGTGACCACAACAACAGCCAAAAAGAATGTGAACAGAGAAATGGTCTGAAATCACCACCTGCAGAACCACTCCTTTATGGAGGTTGCTAATTGCCTATCGTTTCTACCTCTTGTCTGTTCCATTTGCACAGCAGTAGGAGAAATTGATTCCCAGATCGTGTTGATTACTAATTGGACAGGTTGATTTCACAAAAGTGTGATTGACTTGGAGTTACATTATGTTGTTTAAGTGTTCACTTTATTTTTTTCATTAGTGTATATTGCTTTAAATAGAAAGAACTTTGAAGGAGACTGAAGTTTCAAAATCTTCAAGCAGTTTTTCTTCTTAAATTAATTCCTGGGTTTTTTTTGGGTACTCCCTTGTGTATGGATGTGGGAGTAAAATATGATTTTATATCTTTATTTCTATTTACTAAATGTCAAAATTTCCTGCCAGCAAAAGGGTTAACAGGGTTTTGGAGAAAAAAAATAATGGGCTATCATTATTTGATCAATGGAGGTCTAACTCCTGTGGCCCTGGCAGTGAACACAATAAGGGAGCCTTTGTATACACAGGCACAGCACTGTACATAGAGTTGTAGCTGTGACTGGTACAGCAGCTCAGTGATTACGGTACCTTGCAGAGTCACAACCATGCGGCACTGTGCCTGATCAGTGGGTGCCCCAGTACCTGGACCCCACTATTGATGGCCTGTCTTTTTTGTGTGGGTTTCCTCCAGGCAATCCTGCTTCCTCCTACATGAAGCCAATAGGCAAATATGAAATGCACTACAGACATTGTTTGGTTAATTTTTCTTTGCAGCATTTTTTGCACATTAGGCGTGTTTTTTGAGTCAGCGGCATTTTTTCAAAATGTAGCTGTAGGTGTAGCATTTTTTAAGACAATAACATGGCTTTTCTCTCTACAGATCTTTATTGGTTTTAACCCCTTAACGACCGCCCACCGACTTTAGACGTCGGCTGGTGCGGGTCGTTTGTCTGCAGACATCGGGGTTTGTGGCGCCCCAGAGCATGTCCTGTGAGCACCAGGTAGCGTCGGAAACCTCCGCAACCCGGTGCTTTAACCCTTTGATTGCGGCGGTGCGTTACCGCAGCGCAAGCAAAGGGTTCCCCTGCTCTGTCGGGTGATCGGAACACTCGTGACCCGACAGAGCCCGGGGAACGGCTGCACAGTCAGCCCTGGGGACCTAGAGTGGCCCCAGAGCTGTCTGTGTACTAAGCCAGTGACTAGGACGCACTTTGTGCTGTCCTAATCACTGCCTGTGTCAGACTGACACAGATTAGAATGTATTAGCATATATGAATATGCTAATACATTACTAAGTGTAAAAAAAAAATTAAAAAAAATGTTAAACACTTCTTCCTTCATGGGAGTAAAAAAAAAAAAAAATAAATAAATATTTAATAAAAAATAATTGTGCATAAATTACACGCACAAAAAAACCTACACATATTTGGTATCCACACGACCGTAATAACCTGTAGAATTAATCTAACAAGTTATTAAGTGTGAAATGTGGTGTAAAAAAAAAACAAAAAAAAACCTATTCCCCCATAAAGTACAACTTGTCTCGAATAAAACGAGCCATCATAATACTGCGTCATTGAAAAAAATAAAAAAGTTACAACTGTTGAAACGCAAGGAGGCAAAAACTAAAAAAAAATGTTGTGGTCATTAACTACTTTTCAGCCGTTCGGCTTAAGGGGTTAAAGGCAAGTGTGGATGAGTTTTGTGGTTTTTTACGCATTTTTCCACGGTGCAAAACATGTGATAGATTAAATCATTCTGATAGGTAAAAATGCATCAGACAAAAAAAACACAGAAAAAAGTGCATGTACCAGTACACCTTTTTTTTTTAAACAAAAAAAAACTACAAATACTACATAAAAAAAATCATGAAGTCTAAAAAATAAAAACATAGTTTTTAAGGCGTTTTTTGTTGTTGGGCAAGAAAATGGCATGCAAAATTGTGAATGGGCTGTAATGGAAGTCTATGGGTTAAAAAACACTACACTTACAGCAGATTGCACTGAAAAAACTGCTACTGACAAAAAAAACAGACTACAAACAAAAAAAGTAACGTCTGTAGTGTGTTTTATATTTGTTTACTGACTTCCACTGCAGTTTTTGAAAAACACATGTACTTCTAGTAGCATTTTTGCATGGGTTTTGGCAGAACTGCACCTCCCTTATGCTGGGTTCACATGGCAGTGTTTTAAATCGGTATTTGGAAACCAAAAACTGGAGAGAAACCCATACTGAGAAACATCATAATGCAAAGATTTGCACCTTACGCGTGTTTTGGACCAATATGCACAAAATACATTGGGCCTCATAATAACCAATCAGAGCTCAGCTTACATTTGTCCACAGCAGTTTAAAAATATGAAGTTTGAGATCCGATTGGTTGCTATGGGCAACAAGGACTGTTTTAC
Source organism: Phyllomedusa bahiana (assembly GCA_025379985.1). Taxonomy (NCBI): domain Eukaryota; kingdom Metazoa; phylum Chordata; class Amphibia; order Anura; family Hylidae; genus Phyllomedusa; species Phyllomedusa bahiana. The sequence goes on along the minus strand of JAODAL010001549.1, from coordinate 91,780 downwards.
AGTTTTGATAAATGAGGCCCAGTTTGTTTTGGTGCATATTTTTCCAAAACTCGCACAAGGTGCAAATCTTCCATTACATAATTTCTTTGTTTGGGTTCATGAAGGATCGGTCCTGTCAGACTAATCTCATCAGCTTCTATGAGGAGGTTAGTTCCAGACTGGATCGGGGTGAGGCACTGGATGTCATATATCTAGATTTTTCTAAAGCATTTGATATTGTGCCACATAAAAGATTGAGAAGTAAAATGAGAATGCTTGGACTGGGGGAAAATGTGTGCAAGTGGGTAAGCAACTGGCTCCGTGATAGAAAACAAAGGGTGGTGATTAATGGAACATATTCAGACTGGATCGCTGTTACTAGTGGGGTACCACAGGGATCAGTAAAGGCCCCATTCTCTTTAATATATTCATTAATGATCTTACACAGGGATTGCACAGTAGAATATCAATAGAGGATAATGTTCTATTACAAAGGGATCTGGATAAGTTGGAGGCCCGGGCCGAGAAGTGGCTGATGAGGTTTAACACGGATCAAAAGGTTATGCACATGGGAAGGAAAAATGCTTTCCATGATTACCTGTTAAACAGGAAAACCCTGGGAAAAAGTGACATGGAAAAGGACTTGGGAATACAATAAGAGGAGGGGAAAAGGGGAATTAGAAGCTCAGGAGCAAGTAAGTGGATAGTAAACTTTAAGAGGTTGTCTCATCATGCTGTTTTACAGAGCCACAGATAGCTTTAGGCTCCCACTTTCTGGTCAGACTGTGGGTGATTCTACAGCAGTGATTGGTATGTATAGTCCTAGCTGAGCCTGCTACAGTAACATGAATGCAGGAGGTTTATTATCTGTGGTGCAGAAGGCTACAGAGCTCTTAGGCCATGTCCCTACGGCACGGGTTTTCGGCCGGTTTGTGGTTTTTCAGAAAAACCGGCCGAAAATGAGCACAATTGTGCTCTATGGAAAACCCGTGCAGCAGTCCCCACTGCACGGTTTTGGGCCCTCGGACGGTTTTGCCGGCCCGGCGGTCCGGCGGCAAAACATTGTAGAAAGCACAATCTTCCGTCCGGTTTCCCGACAAAGATGTGCTTTCAAAGGGAAGGGGGGGGGCTGTTCTCCCGCTCATCGCAGAAAAAAAGCCGCCCCCCGGGCTGGCCCGGGGTCGCAAAACAGGTACAAATAACGGCCGGCAAACCGGCCCCCTATTTGTCCTGGCAGTGGGAGCCCCTAAGGGTTCATGCCTGTCAGAAACTTAGATAAACAAGCTCCTATGTTGGCAATAAGGGTATGTTCACACGTCTTAATACAAGACATATAGCATTGCGTACTGTGCACGTTTCATAACGCCCGCAACTTCAAAACCTGACGTTCCTTAGGACTCACTTTCATTCATTCCATTGGGAAGAACTTTAAAATGTCAGATCTGTCCCCGTGCTAATACCGTTGGGGGAAAGAACAGGTAATCATAGCGCTAATGAGGGGCTATGAAATACTGAATGTCGGCCCGTATTTTTTGGGGCATTGAAAGGGAAATTTCAAACGAAGAAGACCGACCTTACACCATGTGAACACTCAGAGGGAGTAACATCACCATTGTTGGGCAGATCAGCTGGAGTAAAGAGAGCAGAGAAAGGTGGTCAGTAACCTGGAGAAACCCGTGTACAGAAGCAGTGGATAAAATCTCCTCGATCCTATAAACAAAACCAAAACCGGAATGTATTTGGTAATAATTTTATAGCTAATCAATTTGGCGAGAAAATCCATTTAACTGTAGCAGCCAGTGTCAGGCAGCAGCTCCCAAGGCAAAAGGATCATGGGGTGTATTAAAAGGGGCACATGATGACAACATCATTCAGCACATAGAAAAGGCACTGTAGAACTTGAACAGGTTCAAAGGGGGGCAACGAAAATAATAAAAGGACTGGGTGGACTGCAATACCCAGAAAGACTAGCAAGATTAGGGTTATTTAGTTTAGAGAAAAGACGGCTTCGGGGAACATAATATGTATAAATATCAGGGGTCAATATCTCTCCCAAGACCTTTTATAGGGGGAGGTATCTAAAAACAAGGGGGCTCCTCTTTTTTCTAGAGAAAAAAAGTTCTATAACATAGAAAGGGATTCTTTCTGTAAGAGGTGGACTTGGCCTCTCTCCGGGGAAATTGTAGGGTGAATCATAACGAGTTCAAAAGGGTCGGAACATTTCTAGTGAAAATATAAAAAAGTTAAGTGCCGGAATTCGGGAGGGGGTGTTGCCCGGGGATTTTTTCTGTTGCCAGAGGAGTGGGAAGAAATGTTTTCCTAAAACGGGGAAATTGTTCTCCCCTTGGAGTTTTCCCTTTCTTGGATCAAACTTGCCAGTTACTTTTTTGAAAACATTTTTTTTATTGAAATTTCAAAAACGATATTAAGAGTAGGATGAAAAATACACAATACCTGAAAATCCAGTATCGGCCCACACCTAACATATAAACAACGCAAAAAATTTTTAAACCGATTAAAGTCTCACGGGAAAAGTTTTTAGATTGTCCCTTTCAACCAACGGGGGGATCGCCCCCAAGGAAAAATTTTTACCGCTCTTTTTGGGCACCTTTCCCTTTGCCCTTTTGTGGGGCCATTGGTTAATTTTCCCTGGATTTCCTTTCAAAGCGTTAAAAATGCTAAAACCTTGGGGTGTGGTTAAAAAAAAGGGTGTGTTTGGTTTTTGGGGTCATGATTTTTTTCAAACAAAATTTGTTTTTCTTTTTTTCAATTTGGGGACCTTTTCCCCATGAATTTTTTAAAATCAAAAATTTTGTTTTGGGTTTTTTTCCCCACACCTATGATACCCCTGATTTGGGGGGGGGGAACAATGACCATAAGAACCTCCCCTGCAAACCCGTCCCACTTTTTTTTTTAAAAAAAAATTGCACAAAACACAGTGAAAACTTGAAAAACTGCGTTTTTTTTGGGCCCCAAAAAATCCCCCAAAAAAGTGCCCTAAAGATTTTAAAAAGAAACCCCCTAAATGAAAAAGGCTAGAAAAAAAACACCACCCCCTGGTGTACTTTTCCCCACTTTCCCCCTCCCCCCGCGGAATTCGGTTTTAAAACCCCCTTTTCCCCTGGGTTTTTTTTTTCCAAATTTTGCGCGTATTGGGCCCCTTTAACATAAAAAGGGGTTCAAAGTCAATTCCTTTGCTTTTTAGCAACATAAAACTTTCCCTGAAAACCTTTTATTTCCCCTACCCCTGAAAGACCCACGACTGGCAAAACGGGGGGGGGGGGGGGGTGACTGAAACATTTGCTTCGAGCGGGGTCTACAGGGCCCCAAGACACCAAACCTCCACGGTTCGAAAGCCTTTGTTACAGAAACAAGGGGTGTCCTGCCCCCCGGGCCCCCTTCCGGTTTTTGATTCCCGGGAAAAAATGACCCCAAAAACGGGGGGCCAAAAAGTTTTTGGTAACCAAGAAATCCCCCAAAGTTCCTCTCCCCCCGGGTACCCCAACAGCCCCTGCACACCCACCACCCTCTCCCGGGGCCACTCCCCGTGCCCTGGCCCTTCCCCCCAGTGCCCCTGCACCCCGCCCCCCATCCCTGGTGACCCCACAGACACATGACCCCACAGTGCCCCCTGCACCCCCCCACCCCCCTGCCCCCCTGACCCCCCCCACCCCCCCCCAGGGTACCCCACACCCCCCCCGCCCTTTCCCCCCGGGGCCCCCGCCCCCCTACCCCCACAGTCCCCCTGCACACCCCCCCCCCAAACTCCCTGGTGCCCCCAAACATGCCCCCTTCCCCTTTCCCGGGGTACCCCCCCCCCCCTTCCCCCTCCCTGGTGACCCCACAGTGCCCCCCTTTCCACACCCCGGGTGCCCCATGCCCCCTTCACAAATCCCCTTTCCCCACGTTGCCCCTGCCCCGTTTCCCCCCGTGCCCGGCACCCCCCGCCCTCCTCACGCCGCTCCCCCCAGCCCCCCCGCGCCCCTCCCCCCTCCGCCCACCCGGGGCCCTCCGCAGCCCTCTCCCGCAGACACATGACTGTGAGGAGCGGCGCTGGCCTCTCTTCCTCCCCCTTGAACCGGAACCTTTCGCAGCGCCGGCCCCGGGCTGTTGGTGATGGTGCTGGGGAGGAGAGGGAGGAGGAGCCGCTGTACCAGGGAGCAGGAGCCTCATTAATACGGCTCGGAGTGATGATGAGGCAGCCTGGGAGCTGCTGCTGTCTGAGCCGCGCCAGCATGTCGGGCTCCTGAGCTGGCCGCCCCGCCCGTGACCCCGGGAGCATGGGGAACACCACCTCCTGCTGCGTCTCCTCCAGCCCCAAGCTGCGCAGGAATGCCCACTCCCGGCTGGAGTCCTACCGGCCGGAGCAGGAGCTCAGCAGGGAGGACACCGGCTGCAACCTGCAGCACATCAGCGACCGGGAGAACATAGACGGTAAGCGGCGGCGGCGGCAGGTGTGATCCGGGGGAGGGGCCGGCGTGTGCGATCTGATCGCTGGAGATCGCCGCTGATGGTTACAATATAGCAGTGCGTGACAGGAGAGCGGCGATCCCGCAAAGGGGGATCCTCTGTTGGAGGGGGGGTGGGCCTATCTTGTACAATTGGGGAGTGATGCATGAAATGGGCGACCCCCGGGGGGGGAGGGGGGCAATGGGTAAATGGGCGACCGCCGGGGGGGGGGGGCAAAAGGGTAAATGGGGACCGCCCGGGGGGCAATGGGAAACGGGCACCCCCCGGGGGGGGGCAATGGGGTAAAAAGGGCACCGCCGGGGGGGGCAATGGGTAAAGGGCGGGCGCCGGGGGGGGGGGGGGAATGGGTGAAAGCAGCCGGGGGGGCAATGGGTAAACGGGCGACCGCCAGGGGGCAATGGGTAAACGGGCGACCGCCGGGGGGCAATGGACAAATGGGCGCCCTGCCGGGGGGGGGGGGGGGAATGGGGAAGCTCCGGGGGGCAATGGGTAAACGGGCGACCGCCGGGGGGCAATAGGTAAATGGGTGACTGCCGGGGGGCAATGGGTAAACGGGCGCCCGCCGGGGGGCAATGGGTAAACGGGCGACCGCCGGGGGGCAATGGGTAAACGGGCGACCGCCGGGGGGCAATGGGTAAACGGGCGACCGCCGGGGGGCAATGGGTAAACGGGCGACCGCCAGGGGGCAATGGGTAAACGGGCGACCGCCGGGGGGCAATGGACAAAAGGGCGACTGCCGGGGGGGGAGGGGAATGGGTGAAAGCTGCCAGGGGGCAATAGGTAAATGGGTGACTGCCGGGGGGCAATGGGTGAAAGCGGGGGGGGGGCAGGCACCACAGAAGGGCAATGGGTGAATGCCGGGGGAGAGGGTGGAATGCTGCCGAATGCTGGGGGCGCCTGGGGCAATGGTACCCGTGTATACCCGCTTTGTATGTTATGTACGTAGGCCAGGTCATGGGTTGTTGGCTCCTCTTATGTGTGTTGAAATGAAGGAGATGGGAGATGTGGTGATGCTACCGCAACATGATGGGGATTGCAGCAATTAGACCCGTGTATGGCCGCTTTATATGTTACATACATGGGCCGGATCATGGGTTGTTGGGCCTCTCTTATTGTTTCTCTTAAAGTTGAAGAAACTCTCTGATATGTGGCGCTATTATTTATACCTATTGCTGCTGTCACTTTGGGTGTCTCTGGGTCTGTGCGCGGCTATGTCTGATTGATCTCTGTCACTATCGGGTACACTTGTTTTATTTTGGGCACTATTTCTGCTCAGTGTCACTTTGGAGTGTCCAGGAATCACGATGTGTCAGTTGTATGCTGTGATATTATCATGACGATATAGTTCACTGCACACCTGTGTCGGAGGCTGTCTGCCTCAGTACCATTGTCTTTTCTTTTTTTAGTCATTTGTTTCTTATGTATTTTATTTTTGTTGCTCAGTAAAATATTCTCCTGTGATTATGACCGGGGCTTGTTGTTTGCACATTTTAATTTCCGGTCGGGGCCCGGTATTGGCAGGAAATTAAAGGGCTGTGCTCTTGGCTTGTTGGTTCTATTTATAAGGATTGGTGAAATTGTGACAGAATTGTTTTTGCGTGTGTTCATGTAAACCAATGTAAATTTTGTCAATCTGACCGTTGTATAAATTGATGGCCGCTATAAGAGATCTCATCTTTGCTTATAGACACATAAAGGCTTTACCTTGAGCTCAGATTTAAAGGAGTTGTCTCACTACATTGATTCACCTTACCTCAGTCCTGTTTTCTTGATTTCATTTTTAATTCAGGGGTGTGTTTACTGGCTTCTACTAGGCTGCAGTAGACGCCAGGTCTGTAGCCATAGCAACCAGTGCTGACAGCCTATCAGGATAGATCAAATAGGTCTGTAGCTATAGCAACCAGTGCTGACAGCCTATCAGGATAGATCAGCCAGGTCTGTAGCTATAACAACCAGTGCTGACAGCGTATCAAGAGAGACCAAACAGGTCTGTTGCTATTGCGACCTGAGGAGCTGATGCAGCCATACAAGAGGGGATATCTAGGAATATGGACACATTGCAAAGTGACTTGTTTTTGCAAGACCTTCAATATAGAAAGCAATCCTTGTAGTGAAACAACCCCTTTAAGCATTGTTAGAAAGACATAAGGGTAATGTAAAGAAGGAAAAAGTCTGGCGTTCTCAGCAAAAAGGTAGAAGTTTATTCCAACATCAAAATTTCAGGAATGAACAAACACCTAGACGCTGACGCGTTTCAGGCAATAGGTGCCCTTAATCATAGCAATCATGCTATCAGTAAGGGCACCTATTGACTGATACACGTCAGCATCACGTCGTGGTTTCAACTCCACGGGTGATGTTTTGATGTTGGAATAAACTTCTACCTTTTTACTGAGGACGCCAGACTTTTCCCTACTTTACATGGCATTTGGTTGGTTGCACTCCCAATTGTCCGTGCAGTAGAAGCCAGGTCTGTAGCTATAGCGACCAGCACTGGCAGCCTATCATGAAGTAGATTGAAACAGGTCTTTACTATAGCGACCTGAGGAGCTGATGCAGCCCATACAAGAGTGGATATCTAGGAATAAGGAGGACACGGTTTAATGGACACATTATTGCAAATGATCTTGTTCTGCCAAGATCTTTAACATAAAAAGCAATCCTTGTAGTGAGACAATCCCTTTAACGTGTCTGTAGTCAGGAATGTTCAGAAATGTTTTTTTTTTTTAGTTTGTCTTGGTTATTGTCTAATGATAGTAAAACATTCAGGATGAGGAAAGGGATCAGACTTGAAAAAGTGTCTTTTTTTTTTTCTTCTTTAAAGGGAGTTTTCAATGTTATTTACCCGCACATATCTTGAGAAAAGGCCATCAAAAATCTCTATCGGGAATGGAGAGGGGGAGGCGCCTGCGTGGTAATCTTCCTTCTGTTCTATGCAGGTGTTCATGGTTGTACTTGAAATGGAGAGTGCTGCATTACGTGCACAAGCCACTTCTCTGAATCTGAAAGAGGGACTCTTGGGACCCGGTTTCAACCGTTCTCAAAACCAGTCATAATACATTTTAGGGCCACATGTGATATGAAAACAGTCTAGGCTCTAAACTCATTGTTGTCCCATATCAACCAATCATAGCGCACCCTCTCATTCATATAGTGCCTGGAAAAATGAAAAGGGAGACTCCGATTGGATTTGCTAGGGCAACAAAGTGAGTTTTAGACCTAGACAGCTTTCATACATGTGGCCCTTAGGGCATAAAAGTCTAAGATGGGGAAAACCCTCTGATGAAAATAGTATCAGTGTCACCATGCATACATTTAGGGGCGGATACACACTCTGGGATCCCACTTGCTGTACCATAGGCCATCACAGGGTGCCACCTTTATGTCTTTCAAACCAAAAGTATATAGATAAAGGATAGCCAGCTCAGAGGATGCACAGACAATTGGGAGTGCAACCAACCAATTACCATGTAAATTAGGAAAAAGTCCGGCGTCCTCAGTAAAAAGGTAGAAGTTTATTCCAACATACAAAACATCAGAGCGAGCATAAAAACTAATATAATGCTGACGTGTTTTTCAGTGGTCAACAGGTGCCCTTAATGATAGCATATGATTGCTATGATTAAGGGCACCTATTGCCTGAAAAGCGTCAGCGTCTAGGTGTTTGTTCATTCCTGAAATTTTGATGTTGGAATAAACTTCTACATTTTTGCTAAGAACGCCAGACTTTTTCCTTCTTTAAATTACCCTTATGTCTTTCTAACAATGCTTTGTAAAATGTAGGGTTTGTCACACTACACAGTAATGCTGTTTTATTTTAAAAGATCTTAGCAAAAACAAGTCACTTTCACCAATATAATTGTCCCATCCCCTCTTGTATGGTGCTCACACTCCTCAGTCCCTATAGCTTTACAGACCTGTTTTATTCTATCCTAGATAGGCTGGCCAGCACTGGTAGCTATAGCTAACAAGACCTGGCTTCACTGCGCCTAGTAGAAGCCAGTAAACACGCCCCTGAATTCAAAATGAAACCAAGAAAACAGGACTGAGGTAAGATGAATCAATGTAGTGAGTCAACCCCTTTAAGTAATTCTGAGCTCCATTCACTTTAATAAGAGTTCTTAGTGGCTCTCGTTACTACACTTGCTACTCCTGGAAATGTTGGCTAAGGTCACAGAGTGACATACAATGTGCCACATAAGATTGCAGTGCTGTGCTTCCTGCATTGCAGCTAATGTAAATGCATGTGGTCCATAATTGCTGCATCCTGACAGTCACTAGAAGTCCACCCGGGATAGCTGGATCAACATTCACTTTCATTAGCTGTGATACAGACAGGGTAAGACTATGATTTTTGTTCATATGACCAGGGATGAGACCAGAGTCACTGTGTTGCCCTATTTGACACCTGGGTGTGTCCCAGTCAGCACTGATTCCATTATGTTGAATCAGTGTGACCCGCCCCCAATGTTTTAGAAGTATACGCTGGCCAGCACGTACTTCTAAAACATCCCGTGGTCTTGGAGGCACACACAGTACAAATTTCCGCAAGAATGCCATGCGTGAAGCGAAAGCCCGAAACAGCACGATATAGAGTTCTGTTTTTGAAGTGGGTATACAGTGGTCTCTCGACATACAGCATTATTTGGTTCTGGGATCAACATTGTGAGTTGAAACCATAACTTTATAGGTAACTGGTTCTCAAGCCCCAAAATATCACCAACATAAAGCAAAATGGAGAAAAATACATTAAAAATGATAAAGAACAGGAAGCAGAAAACTATTACAGATGAAGCTGGTACTTGCATAGAAAGAGCGGCTGGAAATCACTTTCAGTGATGAGGACTGGAGCTTCTTTGGGCCTTGTACACAATGTACCAGAAAAAAAGAAAATTGGGCCTCACCTGGTGCCCAAAGGAGCCGTTCATAACCTTGCGTGGCACCATGTAAAGGCAGTAACAGGACATTAGCACTGTACTGTAGAGAGTCGACTAGACATCGCAATCAATTGCCATGCATCTCAATAATATATTTAAGAAGCAGTACAGCACATTTAGAGTACTCAGCTGTACTGTAGAACAGGTGCTATAGAAAACCGCAAATCACTCCTATGCACCTCACTAAACATGTAAGAGCAGTAACATGAATAGTAGACCGCACTGTAGTTAGAAGGCCTACAAGACACTGTATCACTGCATGCACGCTCACTAATACATGTAAGAGCAATACATGGATATGTATTACCACACTGTACTGTAGAGCATGCCTACTAGACCGCCAGATCACGCATGCAACCTCACTAAGACATGTAAGAAGCAGTACAACATGTAGTACCTACACTGTACTGTAACAGCCTACTAGACCTCCAATCACAGCATGCACCTCACTAATACATGTAAAGCAGAACAGGATATACTCGTAACTTGTAGAGAGGCGGCTACTAGCCTCCGCCAATCACTGCATGTGCACCTCACTAATACATGTAAGAGCAGTACAGGACATGTAAGTACTGCACTGTAGTGGGTAGAGGAGCTGACTAGACCTCCATCACTGCATGCACCTCACTAATACATGTAAGTTGCAGTACAGGACAGTAGTCTACTACACTGTACTGTAGAGAGAGAGCTACTAGAACCACCAATCACTGCATGCACCTCACTAATACCTTAAATAGCAGTACAGGGGACATGTAGTAACCGTCACTGTAGTGTAGAGAGGGAGCTACTAAGACCTACCAATCAACTGCATGCCACTGCACTAATACAGAGTATAACAATGTGAATTGTTTAATGATAAATGGTTTGGATCTTCACAACCACACTGAGCTGCAGAATCAAGCAGGGTCTTGGGACATTTATTGATTGTCCATAAAGTAATAGCCTAGGAAAGACCATTGTAACTTGAGGGAGAGATGTATTAAAAACGATCACTCTCGTCTGTGCTTATGTGTAGGGCTCTAGTTGTATCCAGTAAATAGGTCAAGTAAGAAAACCAGAATAAAAACAAAAATAAAGCCTCCCCAATAAGCACTTGTCCCCAAGTAGGAGAAAAAATACTCTAAAAAGAAAGTGAGATTCTCCTGAGCGGTTATCGTAGCAACAAAAAAAAGTTCCTGAGTAGCTTCAGAGCTGTAGCTGTGAATACAAACTGTCCCCATGGTTTTTGTTGCAGTATTGGTGCTATTGCCACCCGCCTGCCTCTGTGTGGGGAGGGTGTGCAGAAGGTGTCTGTGTAGCTTTGCTGTCTTGTGTGTCTATGAATACTATTGGTCTTGATCTGACACTGCTGCGGTCATATGTTCTCTTCTGTCATCACTAATGGTCCTCGGCTCTGAACACTCTGACCACTTGAGGTTATCATGAGTGAGAAGGAGGTGAAGACCGGACTCATGACCAGAATACCTTTCATAACCAGATCTGTGTGACAAGTTCTGCATATACATGAAGATAACACTTAGAGGGGGCCATCATTTCACCCTGAAAACTGCAAATTAGGGACCAGATGGTTTATACATGAGGAAGCAGTGAAGTATTATGGAGGGAGCGCTTCTGTATAGACCACGTTTGTGGGGGAAATTTGGTTGAAGAAGTTGATCCTTGGCAAGTTGAGCAGCGCTCCTTCCTCAATTTAGCATTGCAGACTCATTGTGACCTGACCCTGCACTGCTTAGACACAATGCAGCAGCACACTGCAAAATGCTAAAAGATACGTGAACAAGGGATACATGGGCTATTTTTATTACATTACTACTGTATCTATTATCAATGTAAGTCTTGGGTTCTTGGAAAACATCTTGATCAAATTGTGCAACTCCCATCCACTAACGGCAAAGGACCCTTATTTCATATGTGATTCTACTGTAAACAGGCTTGTCTCACTTGGGGCCGTGACGTTTAAATTTTTCAGGGCGCTGCATCACTAATTAACTCACCAGTAGGGGTTCTGTAGTATTGTGGAATACTAGGGGTTTAAAGGGGATGTCCATTCTATTGAAATAGCTGTCAGCAGATCGGTAGGGGCTTAAAATAGAACAAAAAATCAGTTCACCTATTAAGCCCGCTCTGTTCACTGCTGCTGATGCTCCCCGACGCTTATATCACATTATCCTGCAGCCATTCACAGTATGAAGGGTATGTAACTGCGTTGAGTAGCTGGGATAGGCTGAGCGGAATCATTAACCAAAATTATAAATGTCATTTGGGGTCGGCATCTACAACAAAGTGGGGTTTTTTGCAGGTTTTTTGGTCATGAAAGTAGACTCTTTAAAGGGGTTTTGCCACGATTTAATGTTGACATGGGATCCTCCTCCAAAATGGTATTTTAATCACTTTTTCAAAACATATGTGATTAATAAAAAGTGAACCTCTGAGAGCTACAGCCGGACTAAATGTTCCCTATTGTTCCTGAAAGTTTACATTAGACAAGACACGACACTGACAGAAGCCTTGATCTGGCCATACATGCGTGTTTGACTTATTATCTAGATGAACAGGGAACATGAATGAGCTTGCAAGGGGCTGGGGAGAGAAAGTGGGCAGTGTATTGGGCAGTCTTGTATGAGAGAATCCACTGGTTTCTAATGTAGTATTATTGTTGAGTAAAACAATAGAGGACGCTTCCTGCTCTGCTCCAACCCCCTCCCTTCGAAGACACCTGCAGCTGCTTAAGACATTATCTTTTCTCCATAGCAGATAAATGAAAGAACTTCACTTCTTGTCAAAACACCTTTAAGTCGTAGCACACAGTGTTGATTTTCTCATCTCAGTCGATTTAATGAAACAAAAGCCAACAACAATGGAGGATATACGGCATCAAAAATGTCCGTGGATCTGTGATACAACCTGCTGATGACACTCTGTGACACTCTAATCTCAATGGCCACTTCCGTCTTGACCGCATCCTGCTTAAAGCCTCGCAATGGCGAAATACTGTTGATCAATTGTAAAGTGTTACCTTGGTCTTATTATGTCACAATGTGAACAGCATGATGAGAACGGTTTAAATCCCAATTTGAATTGATCCCCTAAATTTATTGGGTGATTCAGGGCTCAAACACCTGTGAGGAATTTTGCCATTAAGCTCCTTGTTAAGAGATCAGCAACTTGCGCAGAAAATACTGAAACACTGAACAGTTGGGCATGTGGAGTTGGAACCATGATTTGAGGTATTCTGAGTGGTGGCATATTTTTGGCTGTATCCATGTTTAAAGCAATGATTCTTAAAGAGTTTGGGGGACATGTATGAAAATGGACTTGGTCTAAGACTTTTCCTTGATGCCCATAGCAACCAATCAGAGCGCCCCTTTCATTTCTTCAGAGCACTATATGAAATGAAAGTTGGGCTCTGATTGGTTGCTATGGGCAACAAGAAAAGTCTTAGACCAAGACCGTTTTCATACATGTCGCCCTTTATGTTCAGTAAAACGCCATCTCCATCTTTTTCTGTGTGTACACGTTAAATGTATGAGCATATACTTGCACCTGTTCTGTCAGTTTTTTTTAACCCCTTAATAACTGCCCAGCTGGTGCGGGTCGTTCATCTGCAGCGACGTCTTTTGGCGTTGCTGCAGACATCGGAGTTTGCGGCACCCGGAGCCGCAGCTGTTCAGGGATCGGGGCTGTACTACACAGCCCCGATCCCAGAGCATGTCCCGCGAGCACCGGGAAACCTCCGCAAACCCGATCGCTTAAACCCATTTGATTCTGCGGTGCGATTACCGCAGCGCAATCAAAGTTTCCCCCTCCTCTCTGAACGGCTGATTTTGATTCGGAACACCGCGGTGACCCGAACAGAGCCTTTGGAACTGACCTGCACAGTCAGCCCTGGGGACCTAAGTTGTGCCCCACAGCAGTCTGTGTACTAAGCCAGTGACCAGTGTACAACACTATGTGCTGTCCAGATCACTTGCCTTGTCAAAGTGACACAGATTAGAATGTATTATGCATATATGATTATGCCTAATACTGTACAAAGTATAGAGAACATTTTTTTTTTTTAAATGTAAAACAGTTTCTCCCTCATGGGATGAAAAAAAAAAAAAAAAAAAAAAAGTTAAATAAAAAAAAAAATAAAATAAAAATAAATTTTTAAAAAAAAATAATTTTGTAAAAAAAAAAAAAATGTAAAAATACCCAAAATTTTTCTACAAAATAAAAAAAAATTCTGCAATATATTTATAAGTAAACTTCAACATCACCCATAAAATACAATTTTCCTCGAATAACACAACGGCACTCATCCAACTGCGTCATTGAAAAAATAAAAAAAGTTACAACCTGTTGAAACGCAAGGAGGCAAAAACTAAAAAAAGGTTCTGGTCATTAACTACTTTTCAGGCGTTCGGCTTTAATGGGTTAAAAGGAAAAAACATGTTTTTTGTAATCTTTTCTTGTTACTAAAGAATTGTTTACATAAAGTTTTGTCTTTTCAATATCATAGGCAAAATCTTATCCTTATAACGTAGCTCATTAGGTTTGCATACATTTCCCATTGATTTATTTTAATGGAAACGTAAACATCGTGTTTACTTTTTTTAAAATAAAAAACTGGGTAGTCTATGCTTTTTTTTTGTTTTTCACAAAAACGAGGCAGACAGAATCAGATGTGTGCAGTTTTGACCTATGTTTTTTTTCCCATTAAAGCCCTTGGATCGTTGTGCTGTGTTTGAATACCTTCTTAGGGTATGTTCACATGGGGAAATTTTGCAGCGCATTTCACCACGTATTTGCGCTCTAATAACGAAACGGAGTTGTTGGCGCTGACATTACGTAATCCCATAGGTTCTCATACAGAACTGATGGATTACGCCCCTCTACCCCACACACAATAAGATCGTATGTACGCGCGGGAGAAAAGATGACATGTCGATACTTTGCGGACGAATTACCGCCGCAAGGTAAGAATGTCAATGGGGCCGGCGGGCTGACGCCTCCCCCCCTCCCCCCTCTCCCGCGCTGCGGGTGTACGTGCTGATCAGTGCTAGCTCCTGAAAGACATGATGTACTGTACGCACCGCAATACATTGTGTGAACATAGCCTTAGACGTCAAACCAATATGCTCAACGAATGCCAAACACATGATGTTGAAACAAAGAGCCCATAGCGCCTATGGACGTGTGTAAGAGGAGGGGTCCCTCTTGTATTAGCCACAAGGGGGAGCTTCTAATTTGCATTTCATGCATTAAATTGAATGGCTGCCATGTAATACGTTTTCCTGGCAGGGTAGGAGAAATGTTTGGCAACTCCCAGCAATATCCGCTGCTTCCAGTTCCAGAGCCACCACGAGTCTGGGGCGAACTGCTATGCAGAATATTTCATGGCAGCAAAAGGGACGATGGGATGAATGAGCCTTTATTGTAATCGTGGGCACCTTCTGCTTTATCTGATGAACTTTTATGTGTTGTTCTGTTACTGTTTATAGTCAAAAATATTTGACATTACCGTGTTGCCAAAATATTGAGCTCGCGCTCGTGTAACAGAAATTTTTTTTGGCCCCTTAAGAATAACATTGAAGTTGTGCCTGAGACTGTGGCCCTATTCCCTTGGCAGAATTTCTAGCGGCTTTCAGGGAAGAATCGAGATGTCATTTATACTGAAATTGTTGTGCACTCGCCATGTAATCTGCAATATATTGTATTAAAAAAATGATGGTCCAGCTAAAGAGTTTTTTTTTTTTCTTTTTTTAAGAATATTTAAAAATCTCACATTGCTCATCTTCACCCCTGTTCCAGCGCTGGCTCTGCCGGCCTCTCCCTGGTCTTCTGCGTTTTTCTGCAAGCGGAGGTCGGATCATCACAGCTTTACATCACTGTTCACAAGTGAAGACTCCAAATGGTGATGTATGGCGGTGGTAAAATGTGCCTTATGCGGTGTCAGGAGAGGCAGGGCTGGAACAGAGGAGAGGAGGGAAGGGAGTAGGAGGTTTTGTTTTTTTAACTTTGTTTTTTTACATAAGAAATATAACAATATACGCAAGGTTTTCAAAAAAAATCCAAATAATTTTTTCCAGCATATACTGAGTTTTAAAAGGGGGTTTTTCCCAATGAAATGTTGGGGGGGATCCCCCAAAATGGATATTTAATCATTTTTAAATATATTGATTAAAAAAAAGTGAAGCCTGTGAGAGTAACCCGGGGACAAATATGCCCCTTGTTTCTACGTTTTACATTAGCACGCCGGACACTGACAGGAGGAATTGGCCGATTGCGTTTTCCCTTTTCTTATCTGATGACAGGGAACATGAAGGGTTTTGAAGGGGGCTGGGGGGAAATGCGTGTCTGTTTCGCCTCACCCCTTCTCCCCCCCCCCCCCTCTCACCTTGAGCCTTCATGAACTGATGTTTGTTTTATTTCTCTCCCGAGCAGATGAGGGTAAGGAACTCACTTGTGGCAAAACCCCTTTTTAAGAAACAGTTTTAAGACTGAAAATTTTGTAACATTTGAAACACCGTTGTATAGGAAGTAAGTAAAACACTCCAGGTTATTACGGGGAAAGTTCCCCAAGCGTTTTTTTGGAGCGTTTTTTAGATGGGTTTTGGATATGTTTCGGATCCCAAGCGGACCCAAACGGGATCTAAAAATGCAGGTGATTTACATTGCTTTCAAATATTTAAAACCCGCATCGGGGTTCAGACATACATGTTTTACATGCGTCTTTGGATCCCTTCAAAAAATTGATGTCAATTTTTGATCTGTTTTTACGCAGCAGACCCCTAATTTAAAACTTAAGTGCGATCCCGCTGCAGCCAAAAATGATCCAAACACCGCTGATGCAAATGTGTTTTTGGAGCGCTTCTTGAATGTGTTTTCAGATCAAAAACGTTTCCAAAAACGCATTGTGAACCCACCCTTAGGCTATGTTCACACGGCTTATTTCGGGCCATTTTTACGGACGTATTTACGCCCGCAAGTACGTCCTGAAATACGCCTAAAATAATGAACAATTAGATTAGAGTTTATTCCAATGTAAAATACGCCTCATCGTTCACACGAGTCGTATTTGCGGGCGTAAATATGGCCGTAAATACGATCGTAAAATTAAGCCCCCTGTCAATTATTGAGGCGTATTTGCGACGTATTATCACCTAGTAAAGAATGGGGATTGTATTTATGACGCGAAATACGCGCCACATTTTGTGACAAGCATTTGCGGGCGTAAATACGCCCCGAAATAAGCCGTGTGAACATAGCCTTAGGGTTGTCAACAGCCATATACAAATACAGGAGTCCCAGGAAACGCAGCAGAAGGCAGTTAAAGGTTTCAGATAACAATTTACCTGAGATTCAGTGGAAGACCTCTAAACAGAATATAAATGTTGTAACTAAATATTTAACTTGTGCGCAAGGAGGATCTGGTGCATGTAACATATATTCACTTTAAAGGGGTTGTCTCACTACATTGATTCATCTTACCTCAGTCCTGTTTTCTTGGTTTCATTTTAAAATTCAGGGGTGTGTTTACTGTCTTCTACTAGGCTGCAGTAGAAGCCAGGTCTGTAGCTATAGCAACCAGCACTGGCAGCCTATCAGGATAGATCAAACAGGTCTGTAGCTATAGCGACCAGAGGAGCTGATGCAGCCCATTCAAGTGGGGATTTCCCAGAATAGGTAGGACACTGATAATGGACATATATTGCAAAGTGACTTGTTTTTACAAGAACTTTAACATAAAAAGCAATCCTTGTATAGAGACAACCCCTTTAATCTCGGTACTGACCGACACTCTGGCAAACTGGGTACAAAAGGATCTAAAAGAAAAGAATATATTCTTATTACTGACACATGAAGTATTTCAGTCACCTATGCTTCCCTGGGTTCCCATCTGCCCCATAGCGGGAGATCTTCAGCCTTCCAAAATACTCTGCCAAATCTGCTCTTAAATACCAACCTGTATTGGAGACTGCTGTCATGACTTGAGTGATCTCTGCATCTGATAAGAAAATGAAAATAAACAGCTTCTGCTTTGGGCATGTTCAGACGGTTATAGTGTGGTTGTATAGCAGCGTATACTGTACGCGCCACTATACAGCCGCAGCTTCAGAGGGGCGCACTGGCCAGCGGGTATCTCTGAAGCCTCTCACTGTCATTCATCCCGGCGCATAAGACAGAATTGACATGCCCGTTCTCTCCCCAGATGTGTATTGTGCGATGGAGAGAACAGGTAATCATAGCTCTCAATGAGAGCTATGAATGACCGCAATGTCGGCCAATACTTCGGGTGTGTTGAAGTGTAATTACGCGCTGAAGTACGGACCGTCATTACAACATACCCTTTAAGAAAAAAAAACCCAAGTCTGTCCATAAGCAGAAAAAAATGGACTTGATCGATTACCACTCCTGGAGTGGTAGAAATAGTTTCCAGCCATCTAGCTAAAATACAAAGCTTTGCTGCCAGTAAAATAACATGTATTATAATAAAATTCTCTTTATATTTTTTTGTATGGGATTATTTTTTCTTTTTTTTGTTTTTTTGTTTATTACTTAACAGGTTTTAAGGGGTGACTTTTTTTCCCCCCCTTTTTTTATCTTTAGTACTTGTTTGGAGGTGTAGTGTACCGCACGGAATACCTGACCAAAAAAGAAGCTTTTTGGGCTCTTTTTGGGTTTATTGCTTTAGAATTTTAAAAAAAATAAAAAATTGAGATCCCCCAGGCTAAATTCACACGGCATAATTGCGGGGGGTAAAAAAAGCCCCACAATAACGGGGGAATTGGGGGGCTGCCCTATCCAGGGGGGGGATCGGCAGTCGCCGGGCCCCCAAAACATTCATTACTACGGGTATCAAAACTAGTAATTGCACCCCCTATGGCATATTGTCCACCCCAAGGGGAAGGGAAACTTAATCCATATTTTACCTATCACAAGGGATTAAGGGGGAAGGGAAAGCCCCAGGCCCTCTGTTGGTTGTAACTCCAATTTGCTTTTGACCCACCGAGTCTTGAGAAACAAAAAGGATTTTTTTTTGCCAAAGCCAGTATCTCTCATCACAGCAAAGCTGTTTGGGATTTTTTTTCCCCCTTTTATGCAGAGAGAGAAGATACTGGGTGGCTGTGTGGGAGGCATCGGGTTTGCTCAGGAAGGGAAGATCTCTCCTTAAGGAGAGCACCAACGAACGGCTTGTAAGTTTTTTTTTTGTTTTTTTCCCCTTATTTACACTGCATATCACAGGCATTATGGATTACCGTAATGACTGGGGCGCATTTTGCTTGTATTTGAGCGCAATACGCCGTGAAATACGGAGCTGAAATGCGCCCCATTTTAACCCGTGTGAACATAGTATTATGAGTAATCTTTTGTAGAGCCTTTGCTTTCAAAGCTGAGCCGCGTGCACCATTAAACCTCTACTTCCTTCTACGGCTATGTCTACACGTCATAGGTTTTTGGTCGAATTTTCAGCTGAATCAGTATGCAGAATCTGCTGAAAATCCAACGGTACCCTGTGCTGCATGGACAGCAAACATTTTTTCTACAATCGGTTTTAAAATCCAACAGATTCTAAAACATGTTAGATAATACGCCCGGATTGAATGTACGGGGCTGACGGCAAATTCGAAAACCGACCATGGTTTTAGTGTAAAACCGCAGTCCAGCAATGTTAAAATGCAGTCGGATTTTGGAAGGGATTTTATCATATGCTGTGTGGACTTGGCCTAATTCAGCAACAGAAAGCTGTCCTCATTGCCTGCCACGTTAGGCCGGGTTGTAAGAAGAGATGCTCCAGGATTGTTATTTCACAGGAAAGACCAGTATTTAGACATGTCAGGAGATGTCACAGGGCCTATGTAGAGGGATGTCCCCATCTGGGGAAATAGGATCTTTCAGCTGCAGAGAACGGAGTGGTGGCTCTGCATGCACGGCCCTCTTCATTCACTTCTGTGCAAGTTCTGAGTACAGCCAGGCAAGTAAACCTGCTGCACTCAAAATCTCCATAGAAGTAAGCGGAGAGAGCTGTGTATGCATGGGCACCTCTCTGTTCTCTGCGGCCATAGCTGAAAGCTGCAAAATCCCTGGATGGGAAAACCGCTTTATAATGAACTCCTCTGTGCGTTTCACCGCAGGCAGCCATTCTGTCTCTTCTTCTGTTCCCTTCTTCCACTGCTCTCCGCATAGAAACAGTCGGTTTGGTGAATTAATTAGGCATTTTGGTCCTTTTTTTCTTGTAAAAAATCGAGTCAGTCATTGCAGATACCTTGTAGTGTGTGCCGCTTTAATGGCCAGCATCTGTGTAGTGATGAATTTTGGCAAATTACCCGGCCATGGCCAGCTTTAGTAACAGAATGATAGCAGATTGTGTAGACAGCAGATACATTCACTGTACCTAGCCCTGAACAACAATAGGAACTAATGTACCTGGTACTCGCTGCCTGTAGAAATGATAGGAAATTCTCCCCTGCAGCTCAGTCTGAGCCACAGTGAGTCAACTATTTGGTACAAATTAGAACCAGACCGTCTATTATGCTGTCAGTGTGAGGATAGACTCCAAAACGATGAGAACAGGATTCCTTCAACTCCAAAATCGCTTGTACTATAAACCCCTCTTTACTTCTCATCTACTAAGGGAAAGCTATTCATATTCTCTGCCATGTCAGGCTGGGTTCACAAATGGTGGGAATTTTCTGCTGCGGATCTCTCGGCAAATGTCTCTCCTATTCAAGGGAATGGACCGTTTTTATACGCTATTTACATGCTGCAGAAAAGCAAAATCCAAATGAGCATACTGTAATGATGCTATTGGACACCGGATGACCGAGCTCAATGGAGTTGAGCTGTAGTCAACCAGCAGATGTATACAGTTCTAATGCAAAGTGTGTATAAAACTATACAAGAGTAGGAAATTCCCTTTAGATCAGTGTTTCTCAGCTCTAGTCCTCAAGACCCACCAAAAGGTCAAGTTTTCAGAATTTCCTCAATGTTGCACAGGTGATATAATTATTGTCAATGCATTCTGTGGCAGATCCTGAAAACATGACCTGTTGGTGGGCCTGAGGACTGGAGTTGAGAAATACTACTTTAGATGGAGTTGAAGGATAAGGAACATGGTGGCAGAGACACGGATAAAGATGGTTCCATGAATGGCTTCAATCCAGAAAAGAGACAACGACAAATGATAACTAACCCTAACTATCCATCCCTGGATACCCTTCCCTTTTTGGAGACCCATCCCTAAGGCTCCCTATGTCTCCACTGCAATGAAAAACGATAGTATTTTTCAGCGGTTATAGGATTCTAAAAGCGCCAAAAATGCAAACGTTCAGGCAGCCCATAGACTTTAATAGAAAAAATTACCGTCAACCTCGTTGCTCGTTTTCTGGCGCTGGCCTTTAAGTTTTTTCGTCGTTTACCCATACAATCAATTGTATGGGCCGATGGAGGTTTTTTGTCCGGTGCAGCCTAACACTGTCCCTGTTGTTCCGATGGTCAAATGCTCGTTAGCCTGTCGTGGCATGATGAAAAATAGGAGAAAATAAGAATACTTGGCTCTAAGACGTGGTCGTTCCATTGCCAAGGCCTTCCTGGCAGTAGTCTTGCCCATTTATCGTTCATGTGACCAGCTTAGTCATTCACAGGCTTCAGCGGTTATGTGCACCTGTGATTGGCTGTACCATGTCATGTTAATGATGAACGGGCAAGGCTACTGCCGGGAAGGCCTTGGCAATGGAACGACCACGTCTGGGAACTAGCTATGCTTCTTCTATTTTTCATCATGCCACCTCAGACTAATGAACATTTTGTATTGTCGGAACACCCCTGTAACACTAAACCCCACTTAACATTTACTGTCTCTTGAGAATTATCCCTAACAACCTCCATAAGCTACAACTGCCCCTGATGGGAATAAGCTGGCACTAAGACTCAGGAATAAATAGCCCTGACAGACTTACACAGGGAAAACTAAGCTGCAGATCTTTTTTCTTGCACCACTATATATCCATGGACACCTTAAGTGATTTGATGCAGTGAGTGGCTCTGTTTTTAAGCTGGGATCTAAAAATTAAGCAGAACCAGAGACAAAAGAATGAACAAGTCCTCTAAATAACCGGGTGTGGAAAACTGCCAGATAACTAGACACAATCTCTTGTGACAGGTCACAATCACTAGAACTATACCAAACAGAACTGGACAGGGCTAGGTGCACAGAAGATACTGGATAACTGGAAGCAGATTATAGAACATGGTCTCTCAGAACAGACTATATTCTCTGCTGAGAAATACCAAGCTCAGAGAACTTGATAGAGAGTCCGGCAATAGTTCAGCTGCCCTGAAAGTTGTTTATTCCCCTAATAACCCCCCGAAACACTGCAATTTTTGGGGCACATTCACAGCTCAATGGCTGGACAAGACTGAACCCAGTAGCAGGCAGCTCTAGCCTATATGCTTCCTGGGAAAAATTCTGTATCGCCTTATTTATATGCAATTGTAGTACCAGCAACCACCCCCTCATGCATTGAGAGTGTGTGAGTGGTTGTTTTATTGGTCCTTTTGCATTTGTGCAATCTCCCCACGCATTATACTGTGGCTTTTCTGCATGCTGGTGTGAACAGGTATTAAACTAATGTGCAGTTTTTAATCATCTAATTGTTCCCCTAGCAGTGGGGGTATGTGAGCTGCTGCTCAGCAGTTAGATGCACCTGTTAATTTTTCCCAGGTAGCATATAGGCTAGAGTTGCCTGCTGCTGGGTTCAGTCTAGTCCAGCCATTGAGCTGTAAATATGCCCCAAAAATTGCAGTGTTTTTTGAGTAATTAATGTCCCATTTTTTTTTTTGTATGTGTTCCCCTTAATAACCACCCAGTGTTCTAGGTTGACGGCGATGTTAATGCCTACAGAGGAGGTTTGCGACTCTCGGCACCACCACCGTGCTAGGAACGAAGCTGTAGTTTACAGCTCCATTCCTA
This sequence comes from Phyllomedusa bahiana, assembly GCA_025379985.1. NCBI lineage: Eukaryota > Metazoa > Chordata > Amphibia > Anura > Hylidae > Phyllomedusa > Phyllomedusa bahiana. The sequence continues at coordinate 69,439 of JAODAL010001549.1, read as the reverse complement.
GAGCAGACTGAACGGAAGAGAATGAAGGAAGCCTCAGATCTCCATTGTTCAACTCTTTGATTGACAGGGTCCGTGACCGGGACTCCCAGTGCCCGATTTGTGTAGTAAGGGCTAGTTCACACGGCTTATACAAGCCGTAATTGCGGGACGGATTTCGCCCGCAACTACGGCTTGAGTAAGGGGGCGGGGGCCACTGGCCTCATAGACTTTCATTATCCACGGCGCCGGGATAATGTGCATGTCACTTTCTCCCCGCCCGGCGGATTCGCCGAGCGGGAAGGTGAGACGACATCCATAGTTCTCTATGTGAACTGTGGATTACCGTAATGGCTGGGACGGATTCCAGCCGTATTGCAGCACAGTACGGCGCGCAATACGGCTGCAATCCGGCCCTGCAATAAGGCGTGTGAACGGCCCTTTTTAGGTTTCATGTGAAATGTGTATGGTTTAAAAAAAAAAAAAAAAACAAATGCAGGAAAACACTTTTTTTACGTTCATGCTGCAAACTTTTTTTCCCCCAAAAATTATGCAGTAATTTCTATGTAAACATAAACTGCACCCCATTTAACTTGCCCCACATAAACAAGCCCTTCTACAACTGCATCATTAGACAAAAAAAAGTTCTGACTATAGAAACGCAGGGAGTAAAAAAAAATAAAAATGAGCTGCTCATTAAGGGATCTTCAGAGCTAGTGCTTCAGGGGTTAAGGGGATTGCATAGCAACTGTTTTGCATCTTGTCTAATATGAAGCAGAAGAATTCCTGCCATTTGTAAGACCTGCACATTTTTCCTTGCATATTCTTCATGCAGATAAGCTCCAGTGGCCGGGGCTAGTCCTCATGCAGATCTGTGGGATGTCGGCAGCAGGAATCCGAGGGTCTGCCTTGCATTACTGCTGTAGGTTGCCTTGTAAGTAGAATTGCCGTAGGCGAGTCTTATGGTAATAGTAGCTGATTATAAGTTGCATGAGGACGCATGGTGTTCTCTTTCGGCGTCCCCAGGAATAACATGTTATGGGATCAGTTTCTATTGTGACTGTCGGAAGAAGTCCCTCTGAAAATGAACGTTTAACAAAGCTTTTACTATCCATTACTTTTTCCTTCCCACCGGTAGTTTTTCCAGAGGATGGTGACATTTGATCAATGAGTCTTTTTAGCGTTCTCTAGGACAACTGCTGTCTTCTATGACATAAATTGGAAAATTGAAGCCAACTTTGATCAGTGACGGTTGTCACAAGTCCACAAAAAAAAAAAAAAACCCTCATAGAGCGGTTTTGAGAATTTCTATTCCCTTTGTTTGATGAGCCAGCAGTGATCTCGATTACATAATAAACCTTCTTGCTTTCTAATAATTACAGGTATTTTTTCCCCATTTACTTCTTCACTGAAAAGACTATTTCTTAGAGGGAGAGAAAATCACTTATAAGTTAGAGATTTTTTTTTTTTTTGAGGTTGACAATTCCAGCTTCTTTGTTGACTTCATGCTGAGTATCTGACAGTAGGGGGCTTGCAAACTGAACCATGGTAACCCCTCCAGAGAGGGCTTCTCTGTACCATCATCATGAAGCAGCATATGTATCAAATAGTTGTTTTTTATTCAATAGCTTAGAACCAATTTATCTAAGAATTTACAAGCAATCCCTAATCCATAGGGGAGACATTAAATAACCTTATTAAAATATAAAAAAAAACCTAAACATTAACATTTCAAAAGAAAACTTTTTCTTATTTATCATATAAAGAAATAAACTTCATTGATATTACCCTTTCCATAAAAATCTTAACTATTAAAATTAATATCCTCTATATCCAGTGCTATGAACACTAAAAAAACACTGCCAGAATATAGTCACATCGCCTTCCCGATAAAAAGGGATTGGTGAATTCATGCTGTTACCCAACCGGAGGGGGCTTGCAAAGTAACTTGTAGTAACATCTCCAGAGAGCTGTTTTATGCCATAAACATAAAACATAATTTCTATTCAATTAAAAATTTTATTTGTTAGCTAGAATCAATTTATCCAAAAATTTACAAGTGATCCCTAGGAGGACTAAAAATTAAAAGTAAGAAAAATAACCTTATTAAAATAGGAAAAGAAAAACAAATATTAGAAGATTCAAAAGGAAACCTTTCCCAATTGTAATATGAAAAAAGAAAAGCATAACTGTAATTGGTATTGCCATGTCCATAAAAGTCTGAACTATTGAAAAATCACCTTTCTTATGCAGCCCTTATATAGGTTTCACTGACAAAAAAAATGTTACAGGTCTTAGAGAAAAAAAAAAAATATATATATATATGTTTGTGTGTGTATGTGTATATATCAGGGCTGTGGAGTCAGTAAGCCAAAGCCCCGACTGCTCAATTTCCCTAACTCCCACTCCGACTCCCTCATACATGACACATGTTTAAAGGGGTTTTTCCACGATCTAATTTTGATGTGGGATCCTCCAAAATCGGTATTTAATCACTGTTCTAAATATATGTCATTAAAAAAGTGAAGCCTGTGAGAGCTACAGCCTTCCTTACTTGCCCTTAGTTTCCTGACTGTTTACATTAGATACGACCAGGAGCTGATCTGGCAGCGCTTGCATTGTTTGCACTTCTTATCTGATGGCAGGGCACATGAACAGCTTTGAAGGGACTGGGGAGAAAAAAAATCCCACGTCTGCTGTATAGAGAATCCTGGTTGTAATGTAATTATCTGAGTAAACATGCAGACGCTCCCTGCTCAGCCCTTTTACCTCCCTACTGCATCAGTTTGTGAACAAATGAAAGAACGCTGCCTGCTCGGAGCTTATCTTCTCTCCTGAGCAGATAAGAGGGAGAAACAAATCCGTAGAGCTTGTGCACAATACAGTTATCCCCTGTGCATTAGCCAAACATGTTTGCTCAACTACAGAGACTGAATATCCAGGAGCGTGCATGGGAGGTGGAGCGATGACATCACAGAGGAGGTACTTGTTTTTTTTAAACACAGAAACAAAATGCCCCTTTTTTTCAAGCCTCAAGAGGGGAGTATCAGCCCGTTAGGTAAGGAATTTGCTTCTTGGCAAAACCCCTTTAAGTGATAACGTTACTGTAGTCAAATGGTAACATCAGGCATTTTCTCACCTTATGTTATGAATCAAGCTGTTTAGGTAGAACGTAAAATATATTTATTGGATACCACTTTAGAACACAAAAAACTTTAATAAATTGTAAATATGTAAAACGCTGCTTACAGTGGGGAAAAACAGTTTTCAACAATAAAGGCCTGAATAACATTTGTGGAGTCTATGAATTTGTTCTGAGGAATAGTATCGCCCCCATCAGATCCTTCTTCATAGATGACCTGACATCTGATCTCATTATTTCCAGGCTAGAGAACGGCCTCTCTACACTAACTTGGGTTTGGGGAAAAGCAGTGACCAAAGTGGCAACATCTCTAACAATGTCAGGGTATAAAGGAATTGCCTCAGGCATAGTCGGTTCTGATGAACGGTTGAACTCTTCTACTTCTTTGAGCGCAAGTGAAAACTTTTGCTGAAATCTGGTCAATCTGTTTGCTATGGGAGTGAAATCTTTTCTCCTGCGGCAACGCTTTGCCTGCTCCATGTCATCCAAATACTTTTATGAAGCTCCTACTCTGATGACACTGAAGATATGGGAGCAGTAGCAATGGCAAGACCCAATTCGTCTTGCTCTCGGCACTGCACTGAACTAACTGGACCAATTTATTATATATTTTGGAAGTCGGTCCATTTTATAACGATACCGACTTCGGCAAAATGGACTCCGGCTCCACAGCCCCGTTGGTGTGTGTAGAGATTTACTCATCTCATAGGTGTGTGTGTGTGTAATATGTGTAATATATATATATATATATATATATATATTATATATATATATATATATATATATATATATATATATATATATATATTACATATTTACACACACACTTATGGGATGAGTAAAAATTCCCAGGACACCATTTTATTTTTTTAAAAAATGGGAAAATTACATATCTGAATACTCCAGCAAGTAATGGGTGAGAGCGCCAAATTTTTAGTATATGCCTGGAACAAGGCTGCTATCTTGAAAGTTGCCATATTGGATCAAGGGCAAGTTTTTCCAATGGTGGTCATGTAGCATATCAAAGAACAGAATTGTCTCAGAAATCAATTGCTGCAATCAGATTTGCTTCTTTTTCCATCCCACCCCCACTGAGATGTTTAGGTTTTTCATTGTGACAAGAACATTAAGGTAACCTGAAAAAATACAAGTCGTCTTGAAAGATAAGGCCTCATGCGGCTGTGTGACAAGGAATGTAAAAAAGTTATGGCTCTTGGAGGGTTCGGGTGAGGAAACAAAAAAACTGTCCGGAAGAGGTTAGAGCATGGCAGATAAATGGAGGGTGTGGAAAGTTTTTATTTTATTTTAGAGGACAAAGAGTTGGATTCAACATTCTAACCCTGGCATGAACATAGCCTAGTACTCCCGGTATACTGACCCATATAGCTGGGCGTGCAGGTGCAGTGTAGGCTCCCACAGTGCTCCTATACCCCGCTGGGACGTACAGGTGCGAGTGACATCATTTTCCCGCTGCTCCTTTCTGTGTGGGTCTGCAGTACATTTATCATTACTTGTAGGCTTTGGAAGAAACACTTGACTGGCGCAGCTGATTATGTGGCGGTGTCCATCAGAGATTGCAGAACGCATCTCGCCGTATCTGTAGCAACAGAAGACAAAGTACCGAGCAGCAGCTGAGAACCACACCACAGGGCTGGAATAATCAGATTATTCTCATTGGAAGATAATGGTGCCCCTAGTCCTGCAGAATTAGAATGATGCTTATTGTGAGCCAGCTTGTATTGATGCTTTGTTTTCTACGTACCCGCAGGGCTCTGGAATATTTAGCTGAATGTTTCTCCAGCCACATGCTTCTCTTCCCTGACACAGCAGGTGCTCGGATTCTAGGCATCACACCTTTTTCATTTCTGAGTTGGGCCTCCTGCACAAAATATGGTGCTGATTGCAGCACTACAGCTTCTTGTTCTTTTGTAAGGGCTACGTCTACCTTAGCAACCATTTTTATTTTATTTTTTGCCGCTCAAATAAAAAGTGAAGCTACTTCAAAAATAGACTGTATTTAAAAACTGGATCCTTCTTGGTCTACAGCTCCTGTGCAGATCTATGCATGGTGACGTATAAAAGCAAACCATGTGTGGTCTGATCCCATAATTATGCTGGCTTTTATTTGCACCTTAAAGTGGTTGTCTCACTACAAGGATTGCTTTTAATGTTAAAGATCTTGCTAAAACAAGTCACTTTGCAATATATGTCCATTAACAGTGTCCTACCTATTCCTAGACATCCCCTCTTGTATGGGCTGCATCAGCACCTCAGGTCACTATAGCTACAGACCTGTTCAGTCTCTCATGATAGGCTGCCAGCGCTGGTTGCTATAGCTACAGACCTGGCTTCTGCAGCAGTCTACTAAAAGCCAGTAAACACACCCCTGAATTCAAAGTGAAACCATGAAAACAGAACTGAGGTAAGATGAATCAATGTAGTGAGACAACCCCTTTAACTCCTTTTATTTTTTACCTCCTTGCCTTCCTAGAGCCGTAACTTTTTTAAATTTTTTCCATCTATTGTACATAGATGTATGAGGGCTTGTTGTAGGACAAGATGTACTTTTTAATGGTGTCATTGACCGAACCATATAATGTACTGGGAAACCAGAAAAAAAAAAATCACTGTGGGATAAAATGGTGACAGAAAACCCACTTGCGCCATTTTTACAGAGGTTTTGTTTTTATGGTTTTCACCCTACGGTATAATTGATGTGTTATCTGTATTCTGCAGGTCAGTATGATTCCAGTGATACCAAATATGTATAGGGTTTTCATTATGTTTTTGTACATTTAAAAAAAATATAAAAACATTCTCTATTTTTTAATTTTGCGCTGTAGCCCCGTTTTCTGCGACTAATTACTTTTTAGTTTTTTCACCATAGGACCTGGGTGAGGACTAATTTTTGCAGGCTGAAGTCTAGTTATTATTGATACCCTTTTGGGGTGCTTGCAACATTTTGATCATTTTTTGGGACATTAAAAAGCCACTACTTTTTTTTCCTCTGGTGTTCAGCGTATCTGATAAATAGTTAAATTTTAATAGACTGGACTTTTGGCCATACCAATTATGTGTAACTCTTTTATTTGTAAAATGGCAAAAGTGGAGGGAAATTTGATGGCTTGTACACCTTTCTGTATTAGATGAATAATGCAGAAGGGTGTTACAAGATGGCGCTTCTATTCCTTCCTGTCTGAGGCAGGAAGTAACAGAAGCTCTAACATGGTGGCTATGGAAACCTTCATTAGCTGTTCAGCTACCATAGAAACCACTGTGCACCCCACAATCTCGTTTTGGGTGGGGCAATCGGAGGGTTTACATTATATGTGGGTAATCCGTTAAAGGGTTATTCTCATCTCCCAACCTCAGGGATTAAGTGGACCACAGATAATTGAGATGTGGCAGCACATACTGTACATGGCTGTCTGTTCTCTTCTATGGCAGTTCTGAAAACAGGGTGTGCTAGGCTGTATTCAGATAGCCTATAGAAATCAATGGATAGAGCCACGTATGTGGGGCTTGTTTGTTATCCTCTCCTAGCCCAGTAATTAGGATATGGGAATAACTCTTTAACTGGGTTGTCTCACTACGTGATTCATCTTACCTTAGTCCTGTTTTCTTGGTTGCATTTTTGGACTCGGGAGCATGTTTACTGGCTATTACTAGCCTGAAGTGAGGAGCTATTGAGGACACAAGGTCTGTAGCTATAGCAACCAGTGCTGGCAGCCTATCATGAGAGATTGAACAGGTCTGTAGCTATAGTGATCTGAGGAGCTGATGCAACTCATACAACACGGGATATCTAGGAATAGGTAGGACATTGTTAATGGACAGACATTGCAAAGTAACTTGTTTTTGCCGGATCTTTAACATATAAAAGCAATCCTTGTAGTGAGACAACCTCTATAAGCCCATTCACATGTTTTTCTCTTACATTTTCCTTGTACATGCAAACATCTTCTTTCCATTGTCAGGTGGAGCTGTAAAGAGTGTCCCTATGGCCTCTGCCTGGCAGCTATGAAGGAAGTATGGATTCTAGTAGACTATGCTATCGCTTATCTCTGGATTATTTAAAGATGTATCCCTTAAATATTCGTTTTCAATATAGGAGTAAATGGCACTAATAAAGCTGTGAGCTGGAGCCCTATTGGCTCCGCATTCAACATAACTTCCTAGAACACTGCTCCAAAACTTCCATTATACTCGTACTCCATCTGGTGCATCAGTATTGGACCATATATTCATTTTCATGTGCAAAGTCCTTTTTATTCTTATATAGTCAAGCCTGATAAAGGGGGTGAAACGTAGCAGACTTGCTGCTGCCATGGACAGCTACAGCATACACTCCTATCTACAAACAATATGAACTCTGCTAATCAAGTAAGGCTGAAAGTTTTTCAAGGCAATGTATTAGCCTGCTGTGGTGTACTAGAGTAATGGAAAAAGTTTTGGAGCAATGTTAGAGGAAGTTACATATAAACTGCCCTAGAATTTATTTTTTTTTCATGTGTTTTTGCATCATCAATATAGAAAGCATTTTTCTGCATTTGTTTTTTTAAATTAGTTTATTAGTTTTTACACTTCACATTTCACACTAAAAAACCTGTTCGATTAAATCTACAGGGCATTATGGTCGTGTAGATACAAAAAATAAATAAATATATTAGGTGTCGTGTATGTGCAATCATTTTTTTTAATTAAATATTTATTCCCCCCCCCCCCCCCCACAACACACACACACACACTTTTTCATGATTTTTTTTTGTTTACTTTTTAAAATCCCATTAAGTGATTCCTGTTGACCCGATGGAGCAGGGAAATCCTCTTTGATTATGGTGCGGTCACAGGGCTTATTTCGCCGCGGATTGGCGCCATACTTCGCGCCGGATTTGCGCTGCAGTACGGTGCCAATCCATCGCAGTAATTACGGTAATCCACAGTTCTCATAGAGTACAGTGGATTCGCCGAGCGGGGAGAAAGTCGCTTGCACATTATCCAGGCGCAATACGCGCTGTGGATAATGCAAGTCTATGGGACCGGCGGGCCGCGCCCCCGCCCCGTATTCAAGCCGGAATTGCGAGCGCAATCCGGCTCGCAATTACGGCTTGAATAAGCCGTGTGAACACGGCATTAAACAGCGGGGATCCTCCGGTCCTTGCCGTTCAGAGACTGCCCTAGGAACGTAGCTGTTAACTACAACTCTGTTCCTAGCGCAGTGGCAGTGCCGGGAGCCGCAAACCTTGTCTGTCTGCAGCGACCTCTTTTGCCGTCCCTGCAGACAGAAGACACGCACCTCCCCGCTGTCAAAAGACAATGGACGGTTGTTTTGGGGTGAACTCGTGTTCAGTGCAGCGATTCCCCTCCTGGTTCTCTTTGCTGATCTCCTGTTGTCTTCCGGCTTGGGCTGAACGGGACATCACCGCACTCGACCCCTGATTTGACTGCAGCCAACATCACTGTTTGGAAGTCAAGTTAGGGCTAGTTCACACGGCTTATGGCCGACGTAATTGCGGGGACGGATTTCGCCCCGCAATTACGCCGGCTGCAATTACGCCGGATTTCACCTCGTACACGCCGTAAATAATGTGCATGTCACTTATCTCCCCCTGCTGCGGATTCGCCGAGCGAGGAGAGGAGGTGGAATCCATAGTTCTCTATGAGAATTATGGCTTACCGTAATGACTGGGAGGGATTTCAGCCGTACTGCAGTGCAAATACGGCGCGCAATACGGCTGAAATCCATGCACAAATCAGCCGTGTGAACGAGCCCTTACACTTCAGCTACATTATTGAAATGCATAGTGGGCTGATGAGAAGCTTACTAAAATAAAGAAGCAAGAAGGCAAGACATTGGAGATGCTGTCGGGGTGAAGAGGGACTGACGTTACATTTTATGATGCCCAATACTAAGCTCTCCCCCTTCACTTTCTATTATTTCCCTAAAAAGAACAATTTTTTCATTCAGTTCATTCAGATTTCTGTAGACTTGACAATGATTGAAGGCTTGTATTGCTTCACATGGGAATTTTACAGCTGATTATTAGCAGATGGTAAGGACTGTTGACTAGAATCAAGACAAGTGTGATGGATGATCTTTAAGAACCGCACAGGATCAGCTAAAATATCGGCAAACTCAAGGCCTTCCGTTATTAAGAGGCGACTGAGCTGAGTATTGCACTAAAAAGTGATAGATCGTTTTATACTTCGTTCAGAGGTAACAGGAATAACTAGTAATAGTATGTGGGTGGACATTAAACTTTACTATGAGCCAGCAGTGTGTGGTCAGGGCTATTTTATACCCCCTGTATTAGCCAGGTTTTATGAAACCAGCTTTGTTTGTTTAATTCTTTTTCTAAACCAATGTCCATGTTAAAAATAAGTAATTAAGATTATGGAGAGTCAGCACCATTCAAAATAATATAGTATAATCTGAATTAGAAAGCAGTGTTGTAATAAAGCCCAGCTCAGCTTTGCATGAACAAATGAAGATGGAGGTGCGCGGCTTAATCCCAGGAGGCCACTGGTTAAACAGACTGTTACCATTCCAAAATGATGGAGAGTCCGTAATAATTCAAATAAGGAGACGTAAACTTTATTTATTCTTTACATTAGGTGAAGGCTGATGCATTTTGGGTTAGCGGCACCCTTGGGGTATGTTCACACGGCGTAATTTCGGCACGTATTTCGCATCGTATTTGCAGTCTAATACGAGTGAGATGCACGCCGAAATTACGGTAATCCACAGCTCTCATAGAGAACTATGGATTACGCCTCTTCTCCCCGCTCGTACAATACAGTCGTATTGTATGTGCTGGGAGATAACTGACCTGTCAATTACTTGCAGCAAATACGCGGCGCGAGTAATGCATGTCTATAGGGCCGGCGGGCTGCCGCCCCCCCCCATGCCGTGGGAGTATGCGCATATTAGCGCGAGCTACCGAAATACAAGATATACTGCGGCGAGAACAGTACGCGCCGCAGTACATCGTGTGAACATAGCCTTAATCGTAGCTACGATTTAAGAGTGCTGCTAACCCGAAATGTGTCAGCCTTTTATTACTCGCCTAATGTAAAGAATTAATAAAGTTTCCATCTCCTTATTTGAGTTGGTGCTGGCTCTCCATCATTTTGGAATGGTAACAGTCTGTTTAACCAGTGGCCTCCTGGGATTAAGCCGCGCACCTCCACCTTCATTTGTTCATGCAAAGCTGAGCTGGGCTTTATTACAACACTGCTTTCTAGTTCAGATTATATTCGTGTTCAGTAATTCAATATTATCAATGCTTCATAGATCACATAGAACATACACGATGTGAGTGTGACTGCAAGGGGTAATTCTATCCCATTTCCTCAATCTTGTACTCGCCTTCCACTAAGATTGAGGACTGAGCATAAATCACCCCCAACACAGTCCATGGACCTTAGATACGCACTGCCGCCACTTATTAAAAACTGGCGATAAGTTCCTCAACACTCACACTGCTCTTCAGCAATCAGAGAGTTAAAAAGGTGTTCTCACTATGCCGTTTCACAGATCATGCTCGTTACAGCCAGCTTCCTGTTCAGGCTGTGGGTGGTTCTACAGCAGTGATTGGCATATCGGCTCTGCTATTCCTAACTGACCCCGTTAGAGTAACATTGGTGATGCTGGGGTCTAAACAGCAAGGCAGAAGGCTACAGAGCTTTAAAGAGTTTCAGTTTGACAGCAAGAAACATAAGCTCTTGTGCAGCCAATAAGGCAAAGCAGGGAGTGACTTTACTATGGTCAGCCTCAGCAGCTGGACCAATGAGAGCAGAGAGAGATGGTGGGTAACCACGGAAGCTTGTGTACACAAGCAGGAGAAAAGAACTGCTATAGATCAGAAATAAACAAAAATCAGAACATCTATTGTATTTGGTAATCTGTTATTTAACATTGCCTACATGTTTAAAGTTAATCAGTGTGGGAGAAAACCCCTTTAAACACTCTGTCTGAGGCAATTGGTTCTTTTCAACCATATAAAAACCAATCTTTTTAAAGTATTAAGCGTTAATAAACAAAAGGTACAATGCTTACAAAAAGAGATAAAATGGAACAACATTAAAAATAGCAAAACGGGTAAAACATAAAAAGGAGAAAGGACAGAAAAACATCTAACACTTTCAAGTTGTGAGACTTTTCTGCTCCTAGAGGTTAGGAGGAATAATTGGGAAAGATTTGGACTGAACCCCATATCCTTGCAACGTTAAAATCGTGTTATAAGCTTAGTTCTTGGTTAAAGTAGTTGTTGCACTACAAAGATTAGCTTTCAACATGTAGGGAACACTAAATGAAGACGTTTTCCAAATATATTGCTTTGTTCATTTTTTTTTTTCTGTTGAGGAGCTACAAATGATTTTATCACCTTCTGAGGGCTTTCTGGTTTCTCTAGTGACCGACCTGTTTGCTCTCTCTCTGCTGTTTGTTCTGTGTGATAGCAGCGAGTGAGGTCATCACACAGGTCCTGGCACAGGACTGTCATCAGCCTGAGAGATTGTGTGCTATCTGATCTTTCAGACAAAAGACACTAATTACTACTGTTTACTTTAGCTCTCAAGATTCTCTGGATTTCAGAGAAGGAGATTGTAAATCTAATTAGCAGAAGTCTGAATACATGGAGCTCATATGCTAATTACAGACAGCTTGCCCAGGAAGTGATGGGATGCATGAATGAAAGAATGCTGCTTTGGTCTATGAAACTGAGATAAGGCAACCTCTATAAGGTTTCTAGAACTACCCATATGTTTTTAAAGCCCGTTAGTTGCTCCTGACTGGACAGTAGTGAGGTGATAACACGGAATATATATATATATTTTTTTTTAATTCGAACAAGTAAAGGAATACTCTTACAGTAATTTCCAAATACCTTCAGTAGAGTGAATATTTAATTGTTGGCATCCTGTAATTCACTGTATGTGATGAGGATGTTGGAAATAAATACTTACATCTGCCCCGCATTGTGTAATGTATACAATACAAAGTCCAATGTCAAAGGTCACACTCTCATTTAGACTCTTGATAATTCTATAGACCTGGGCCTTCTATGAACCAGCTCCAGAAATTCCTGTCCACAAGTTTGACTTTTTACCTAAAAGGGACGTTCCCATGAGCAGTTTTCAATACTACAGGGCAACTCCTGTAGTAACAGAGTAGAAAAGGCAGCGCTAGTGTCCGTCCTCGCCATGTATTTCTTTGAGCCGGACACACTGCCATTGAAATGAAATGCGGACGATATCCATTTATAACCTTCAAACTGTATACTTGACTTTTGTATTCTCACTTTGTATTTCCTGTACTCCACCAATAGTATTATAAACATTTCTTCAATTTATATTATTTTTTTAGGTTCTTCGTTTTCCTTACCTAAGAATCTCAGCAGGTAGAATAAAAAAACTTCTTCTGCAAGTTTTCCATACACACGGGTCAGTCAGAAATTTGCTCTGCCATTGTATGCTATGTGAAAGATCCAGTGCATCCTGTTTAGAAAGTTAAAGGGGTTTTGCCACAATGTAATGTTGACGTGGGATCCTCCAAAATCGGTATTTAATCACTTTTCTAAATATATGTCATTACAAAAAGTGAAGCGTCTGAGAGCTACAGCTTTCTTTCCATGCCCTTAGTTACCTGACAGTTTACATTAGACCTGACCAGGAGCTGATCTGGCCAGGCTTGCCCTGTCTGCACTTCTTATTTGAGGACCGGGAACATGAAGGAGCTGGCAAGGGACTGTGGAGAAATATCCTGTCTTTTGTATAGAGAATCCACCGGTTGTAATGTAATTATTTGTGTAAACATTGTAGACGCTCCCTGGCACTGCTTGTCTCTGCTCAGCCCCCTCCCGCTTTCCCGTGACTCAACATGCTGAGTTAATTTTGTCTCCTGATCAGAGAAGAGGTAAGGAACTGCCTTCTTGGCAAAACCCCTTTAAAGGGAATCTGTCACTACTCTTTATTTATTTACTAATTAATACAAGATCCTGATACAAATTATTTTCTCCTTAGCCAGTTTTATCTTCTTATTGTTGATTTCTGAATTTGAATGTCTGTATATGATTGTGGGGGGCAGCATTCTTGCCTGCACTGCTTTTAACAGCATTTAGAGAGATGCTTTACAGCAGCTTCATGTTCATAGGAGCCTCTGAACAGGAACAGACCCATTGACTTCTATAGAAGAGTTTTCTAGGCATGTTCTGTGACCTGGGAAGAAGTCAGTGTGCAGGGAGGGGGAGCTGTGACTATCTACTATACACATTGGTGTCAACTTTCAGTGTAATCCTGTTTGTACTGATCATGAACAGACTACTGAAAAGCTTTTTTCTACAGAACAGGAAGTGTCAGACTATTATTAGGCCTAGTGGCCAAAGTGAAAACTGCAGGACTTAAAGGGGTTGTCCCGCTACAATGATTGGGTTTTAATTAAAAGATCTTTAAAAAACAAGCAGCTTTGCAATATATGTTCATTACAAATGTCCTACTGATTTTGAGTTATCCCTGGTAGTAGGAGTGCATCATCTGAAATCCCTATAGCAGCCGACCTGTTGATCTTTATCTCACTGGCTGTCAGTGCTGATGACTCATCTGTTTCTGAATACAGGTCAGAGCACAGAGCCCCTCCCACACAGTATGCTTCTGTAGGGAAGGGAGGGGGAGGGCTCTGGCTTCTTTTTGTTTTTAGCTTTATTTACCGTGTGTGTGCCTGCTCCCTCCTGCTCTCTACACAGATTGAGGAGAGCAGAGGTGAGGCTGATCTGTGGACAGTACGTTGTGACAGCAGTGAAGTGTGTTACTATAATCACCATGTGTCTGTGGAGCCCTGACTATACTAATAGAACAGATCAGGGGGGCATGTGAACGGTTCATATCCCTCCCTGCTCTGCTGTATTAGTGACACATCGTGACTATAGTAACACACTTCACAGCTGCCCTGTGTCTGTTCTGACAGGGTTTGTTTCTTGTTGCTTGAGATGTCCGTGGAGATTTGAATGCTAAGCAGGGGGTATAGGAACACTTACATCCCCCCTGCTCTGCTATTAGCATACACAGCTTCATATACCTCTCCACACTCATAGATCAGCCCTCTCCCTGCTGTCTCCTGACTCTGTGCAGCCGATTCAGCAGTGAGCAGCCTGCAGCAGACCTAGACAAGCACACACAGGGTTAAATCTGGCAGCAAACCCCCTCGCCCTCCTCCTGCTGTATAGAAGTTACTGCAGTCAGAGGAGGAGAGCTGTCTGTGTGCTTAGGGGAGGGGGGAAGAGGGACAAGAAACATGCCCCTGAATTCAGTGTGTCTGGCAGCATAGGAATTTTGAAGTAGGCTGAAAGCCTGTAGTGAGACAACTCCTTTAAGAATTAAAAAAAAATCTTGAAAATGATATGAAAAATTAAAAAATAACAGAAAAAATCCTTAAAAATGAGTTTAACATAAAAAAAATTAGTTGAACAACAAGTCATTTTTGATGACCCGTTCCTATTAATGCAATTTAGTGTCATAACCAATGCATGGAAGTGAATTGCTAATGCTTGTCTATTGTTCTCTGAAAATTCAGCTCCTGGTTATTGTATTCTGACCTTTGAAATGTAGAGCCAAACGGGGCCGCATTGTGCATGGTATTGTGGCCATTTAGTTTTCAGAGGTTATCCGCTTCACAGATCATGTTTTATTCCTGAAGCACTGATTACAATGCTTCAGAGATAGAACCAGGTCTTGTATATGACCTTTTTTTTCTTTTATATGCAGACTCTGTCAAGCCTTTACCTCTGTGGTGATATACATAGATCCACTGAAATGTCGTGATAGTGTTCCGGATCCAAGCGGTATGGACCCCAAATACACGCTGCCTTTCACTCCATCCACACAAGTATTTCAAGTTGGAATCCACATGGTTTCCGACTTGAAATACTCCTCTAAAACTGAAAGTAAACCATTGCCATTGACCTCAATAGAAAATATTTGTTGTAGCTCACGCAGCGTGAAACTTCTAGATCGGTTTTTTAAGAGTAAAAAAACCCCAAAAACTTAGAACATGTTCATTCTTTTGTCATATTTCACGTGCGGATCGACGTCCACAACCCCATAGACATGAATAGGACTGACTGTAAATGCACTGTGGAGAAAAAAAAACACCTAAAATCCCCACGAAATACCCGTTGAAAACCGCATTGTCCGACATGGATTTCAATGTTTAGAATCCGACGGGAAAATTGTATTGGTTGTGTGGACATACTCTTTAATGTGTATGAGGCCCAAGCTGTTCACCATGCTATGGAGGGGAAGCGCCATTGTGTGCAGCTTGCTCTAGCATATATGTTATTTCAACATGAAGATTAACAAACATACTCTAAAGGGCGCGTTTACACGGCATAGGACAAATACCAGTCGGTTTGCCGGCCGGTATTTGTCCTGTTTTGCGCCCGTCCCCACGGCCGCGGTGGGGGCGGCTTTTCTCCACGATGAGCGGAGAAGAGCCCTCCCCCCTCCCATTGAGAAGCACATATTCCGTCCGAAAACCGCCGGGTGGAAAGCCTGTGCAGTGGGGACTGCTGCACGGGTTTTCCATAGAGCCCGTTCTGCTCATTTTCGGCCGGTTTTTCAGGCGGTCTGAAAAACCGCAAACCAGCTGAAAAACCGGCCGAAAACCCTTGCCGTGGGGACATGCCCTAATGCGGTGTCTATTAGAACACAGCAGCAGTAGTTGTTTGTTGCTTTTTGCTGTTTTTTTTTCTCTAATGGATTCCAACAGAAAGCCGGCATATAAATTTAGAGACCTATGAATATACAGTATGTTCCCAAAGATTATTCTGGTGTCATCTCTCTGTAAAAACAACTTAACAGGTTCCCAGGTACAATATTAACTGGTTTCGAGGATAAGTTATATTTGAAACTTAACTATGAAAACGGGTAAAGGGTTGTCTCATTAATAGCTTTCAGCCTCTTTTGAATGGGGTTGAATTGGGGCGTGCTAGCTTTCTGCTCTCTCCCCCTGGTTTCCCCCTCCCTCACACAAGGGGCTTTTCCGCCGTAACTTCGATAAGCAGGGGGGGGCAGGGATTGTCCAGAGTTAACCTTTTGGCGCCTAGAAGTCATGATTGCTATATGTTCCTTACCCTCTGCTTAGCTACATATCCCAATTTCTCCAGCAACAGCAACAAACCCTCCAGAAAAGGCAGGGAAGCTGCAAAGTGTTACCAGGATGTGCCCTAGTAAGCACACATGAATGTTCACAACCTCCTGATCTTAATATTATTATAGTACAGCTCCAAGACACATGATAAGTAACAAAAGGGGCAAGGGTTCACATCTATGATCACTCATCTCTCCCCAATCGTGTAAGAGCGGGAAGCAGGCACACAAGGTTTAAACCAGGGAGCATGGACCAGACGCCAGAGTCCTCCTCCTCTCCTCCACACGAACATTCTGTGCGGGAGGGTCTCTCCTCGACCTGTCTCAAAGTGAGAGTCATTCAGACCTGCACCAGTAGATAAGGATCACGGTCGGCTGCATAGAAATTTGAGAAGCTGATGCCTCTAGAACAGGCTAGCTAATCAGTTAAAATTCTGTGTCATCGTCACTTAAATTCAACTTAACATGTTGGTTATTTTCAGGATAACTGTTATATGTTGAAACCTTAACTATGGAAAACGGGTTAAGGGTCCCAAAAATGTACAATCACCATCATGTAGAAATGCAGAAAACGAATCTAGATAAACAAGTCCGGGAAATCATTTCTATGTTGAGGACAGGAGCTTCTTTGTGTCCTTCTCTTTATACTGAGTGTACCGAAAAAAAAAAAAAAAGAAAATGTCCACCTATACCTGGTGCCCAAAGGAGCCGCTTTTGGAGGCACATGAAATGAGCAGTACAGGACATGTAATACTGCATTGTACTGTACAGAAGCGTTGCTAGACTGCATGCACCTCACTAATACATGTAAGAGCAGTACAGGACATGTAGTACCACACTGTACTTTAGAGCTGTGCTACAAGACGGCTAATCACTGCATGCACTGTACTACTACATACAAGAGCAGTACAGGACATGTAGTACCGCACAGGACATGTAGTACCGCACTGCACTGTAGAGAGGTGCTACTAGACAGCCAATCACTGCATGCACCTCACTAATACATGTAAGAGCAGTACAAGACATGTAGTACCACACTGTAATGTAGAGAGGCGCTACTAGACAGCCAGTCACTGCATGCACCTCACTAATACATGTAAGAGCAGTACAGAACATGTAGTACCGTGCTGTACTGTAGAGAGGTGCTACTATACTGCCAATCACTGCATGGACCTCACTAATACATGTAAGAGCAGTACAGAACATGTAGTACCGTGCTGTACTGTAGAGAGGCGCTACTAGACCACTAATTACTGCATGCACCTCACTAATACATGTAAGAGCAGTACATGACACGTAGTACCACACTGTGCTGTAGCGTGGTGCTACTAGACTTCCAATCACTGCAAGCACTGTATTATTACATACAAGAGCAGTACAGGACATGTAGTACCGCACTGTACTGTAGACAGGTGCTACTATTCTGCCAATCACTGCATGTACTGTACTACAGAAAGGGGAACATCTCTCCTTGAGGTGAGGAGAGCACCAAATGTTTGAATTGCATTTTTGCCAAATACTAAGCATCTGCATATCACAGGCATTATGTGAAAGGAGCTGAGAAGCTCAAGCGCCCTCTATTGGATGGAACAAATCCTCAATTCGCTTTTGACCCACTACACACGAGCAGTACAGGACATGTAGTACTGCACTGTACTGTAGAGCTGTGCTACAAGATGGCCAATCACTGCATGCACTGGGCTAATACATGTAGACAGGTGCTAATCACTGCATGCACTATAAGTAAAATGTTCATAATAATTTGTTCAATATTTCATCAGTCACATGTGCTGCAGGGTCTGTGGCATTGTATGGCGAGTGTGGTTTCAAGAAACGGTGTCCCACATAAAAATTATTGAATGCTTAAAACATTCTAACTTGAGGGAACTCTGTCTGGTTTTGTAATATGATTGAGGAGCTCTGGGCTCTGTTCACACTGCTGTTATAATTAAGATGCTGGATCCTTCATACAGTGGTCACCAGCAGTACCCAACAGACTCCATTGATTTTATAAGACCTGGTGAGGTTTGGTCGTGGTGTCTGTGATTTTGACAGAATATTGTAGCATGCGGCCCTGTTCTCTTCATATGTGACCGAACTGCTGACGAGGCTCTGACGGCGCCTTAAACTCATCTTCCTTGTGTTGAAATACCACAGAATATTAGTTGTCTTTTATTTTGAAGAATGATGTAACTGAAAGGGATTGGATACGTTTTAATATCTTTAGTTTTCTTATGGCAAATAATCCTTTGTTCCATAGAGCAATACTTAAAAGAAAACTGGGTCATATTACAGAATATTGGTTCTGTTCCTTCAGGATGTATTTTATGGAAAATTCTTCAGCTGCAGCTGGATTATAAGATTGATAATCATAATGGGTCTTTTCTTCTACTTCTTATGTATCACAGACGTAAAAACCCTGCTTACATCAAATATTAACCTCTTACTAGATGTACTGTACAATATACTGTATAGTCTGGTGTTGAGTACAACATGGATACTACTGAATGGGTAAGATAACATGTAAGGGCACAACTAATGTCTTCTAAAATAAAGATGGAGCAGGTTGGGTTGCAGCAGGGATTGGTAAAGCCTTAAAGGGGTTGTCTCACTACAAGATTCATCTTACCTCAGTACTGTTTTCTTGGTTTCACTTTGAATTCAGGGGCGTGTTTACTGGTTTCTACTAGGCTGCAGTAGAAG
This sequence comes from Phyllomedusa bahiana, assembly GCA_025379985.1. Lineage (NCBI taxonomy): Eukaryota > Metazoa > Chordata > Amphibia > Anura > Hylidae > Phyllomedusa > Phyllomedusa bahiana. Next base: position 50,475 of record JAODAL010001549.1, on the reverse strand, counting down.
CCAGGTCTGTAGCTATAGCAACCAGGGCTGGCAGCCTATCAGGAGAGATCAAACAGGTCTGTAGCTATAGCGACCTGATGAGCTGATACAGCTCATACAAGAGGGGATATCTAGGAATAGGTAGGACACTGTTTATGGACACATATTGCAAAGTGACTTATTTTTGCAAGATCTTTAACATAAAAAGCAATCCTTTTAGTGAGTCAACCCCTATAAGTGTCTGGAAGCTTATTCCCAACTTCCAGTCCCTTCGCTAAATGTAGACAATTGCAATGGAAGAGAGAGGCTGTATGTTGTATCCTGCCAGACTTACCCACCAATCCTTTATTTAGCTACCCCATACCAGTGAGACGTCCTACATCATGCCAGTGAGCGTTACGCATCATGCCAGCCTTATACCTGTGGGATCATTTTGAATTGCTCCTGATACAAAAATTCCAATTGTGTTTCCTCCTGGCTTTTAAACTATTTTTTTTTCCAAAGTACAGCTCTTTTTTTTTTTTTTTCAAATAAACTGGAAGCAGTATATGCCATGTGCAAGCTGCAGAGTTACACAGAAATTAGTAGTGAAAGGGTGTTATTAGCATGCTCTTCACAGCCAGCTTCAGACTCGCACTTCCTGTTCAGGCTGTGGAAGGTTCTAAAGCAGTAACTGACATTTCAGCTTTGTTATTCCTAGCTGAGCATGTTAGAGGGACATTGGTGATAGAGAGGACTAAGCAGCATGATAGATGGCTACACAGCTCTGAAAGGTTAAAAGAGTTTTCTCACCATGCTTTTTTACAGAGGCACTGCTAGCTTCAGTCTCACACTTCCTGGTTAGGCTGCGGGCGTGTCTACAATAGTGTTTAGATCCCTGTAGCCTTGTGCACTACAGTTTACAAAGGGTTAAAGCTGGTCAGTAAGTAATGTAAGCAAGCTTCGGTGTCGCACTTAATGAACATAGCGGGGAGTGAGTCATCCTCCCGGCCACTGTTGGAGCAATGAGAGCAAAGAGAGGTGGCCGGTGACTAGGGAAGCAAAGTAGGAACAGCAATGTACTTGGTAAACATCTTTATTTACCTTTTAACAAAAAGTCTAAAGATAATCAATGAAATGAGAAGATCACAGACCTGGTCGGTAACCTGGGGAAGATTGTGCACAGAAGCAGGGGATAATCTGAATCTGAACAGCATGCATGTTTAAAGCTAATCTGTGAGGTGAGCTCTTTAAAGGAACTGGTCACTAAACCACCTATTGGGGTTTAATATCTCAAACTTGACTATGCCAATTCTGTCTGTTCCGTCAATTTTAATATGTATATATCTTACTTTAGCAGATATGATTCTGGGACTCCCTTTAGTGGCTCAGGGCACATGCACATTGCACCAATGGGGCTGAGGATAGTAATCCTTTCTTCAATTCTCCTGCTCAGTGAAGGGAAGCGTATTGTCCTTGGCTTCATGATGCAGCCAATGGAGTTGAGTTCCAGACTCCTCTGTGATAAACTGGATGTTATAAACCTTAAAGTGGACATCCCCATCTCATCGATTTTAGCTTTGAAAGATGTAAGTACAGGTAAATAAATTATTACCAAATACATTGCTGTTTTGATTTTGCTTCATTGTTTTAATTTCCTTCTTGTTTACAGAGAGTTTTTTTGGGTTTCTGACCACATCTCTGCTCTAGCATTGGTTTTGGTGGTGACCTCACTTCCTGCTGTGTCTTAGCAGCTGAATGGGAGCTTACTGAGAGAAACTTTAACCCTTTAGAGTTATTGGAAGAGCTCCGTAGTCTTCTCTACTGTCAGGTCTGCAGTGAAAATGTTATATTTGTATAAAATCAGGAAAAAAGTCCCTTGCAGCACCTGCTTTTACAATTGCTACTGACATTTATAGCCAGGCATCCTCCTTGGACAGTGTATTTATTTTCCCCTGAACTCTTCCATCACTAATCTCCCTGAATATGAGCTAGCAAACTGAAAAATTTTTAAGAAAATTACACAGAAAAGGGGAGCTGAGGGAGCCTGAAAGCAGGGTTTTATGGGAAAACCCCTTTTAAAACAGGGGGAACTGGGCGGGAAAGATAATACTTTGAGACCCTAAACCCCAACTGCATAGGGAATTGGGGTTAGTGGCCACAAAAGAAAAAAAGTTTCCCAAAGAGAACCTTTGGGTTCTTGTCAATTCCAACTTTATCAGATTGGGGCCTTTTTAATGGCAATTCTGGCAAATATTTATCCAGGGTACCATCGTGAAAAAGCAGGGATAGCAGCTATTGTTTTCAAACCATCATTATCTACTGGATTAATACAATGTGTAACAATCAATATATAATCACACACTTCTCCCCCCTCAGGGTTGCGCCACTCATAAAGTCTAATGTTGGCCACGCCCCCACCACCCCCCCAGTGCCTTAATTTTACATTTACAAGATTGTCCTCTTAATTCAAAGTCTGTGGAAAGCATCGGCATCGCTACACCCTCTGGTGCTCAGGCAGCCAGGCCTATTGTGTCTAAATCCCTTGAAAGGAACTTTAAAACTCTCTAATAACCTCGGTCACAGCCATTTGTTTCTAAAGTCTTGCGCTGGAAATGGGGGAAGCAGGTTGGCAGAAAGGGGGACTTATAACCTTGGTCCCACCCAAGTTCGACATATCCTTAAAGGGGTTTTGCCACGAAGTAAAATTGACGTGGGAAGCTTGCAAATTAAATAATAAACATTTTCACCATTCATTGTTATTTAAAATTCTGGACCGTTTTTGTTTTAGCTGCCCTTTTAGTGAGCCATTGTTTACTGCTCATCTCCAGGGGATACGACCAGGTCTGAGAGCTCCTCAGTCCTGGTCGCACATGCCCAGACATCACCTCTTCTCTCAGGCAGCTACTGAGTGTTCAAACCCCGGGTGATGTCATTCTGTTCCTGTCCTCTATACTCCTTATTAATTAGTCAAACAGTGCAAATAAATTAAAAAAGAAAACTCAATGAGGTATGTGCATTGATAAAGAAAAAAAAAGCCACAGGTTTGGTTCCTGCAGGGATTTGAACCTAGATCCCTTGTGTCGGGAGGTAGAAAGCATTACCTCTAAGCTACAGTGTAGCTACTTGTACCTCTGTAAATAAACAGACCTTTCTTTAATAGTAGGGGAAAAGGCCCGGGAAAAGGGTATCCTGTTTGGGTCACATGTTCTCCCTTTTCAAACAAACCCACACACGCCCCCTTCTGAGCAACAGAGCTAAGACTGGATGCGGGAGGCTTTAAAATGAGATTGTGAAAAAACCCCTTTTAATTTTTGGGCCCAACAGTTTGAATGGATCATATGCTCTTCGGGGGTGGGGCCCCCAGTGATCAAATATTTATCACCTATCCTGTAGATAGGTGTTAAAAAATCTTTGGAAATACCCCTTTTAAATTATGAATTTATTGAAAGCTTAAATCAAGGGTTTGTGATGGACCAGATGATGGTGAACGTGGGTGGACCCTGCTCTGTTGGGTAGGAACGACAACCATGAATAGTAACCTTTACATTTCATGATCCTGGTCTATCACATGTATCCTGCCATTTCTATTTTGGTGCCATATTGAAGATGACACCTAACAATGGACCTAATAATGCCAATTGGCCTCTGCTGTGATCTTGTGGAGTACACAAGTCACAATGTTGCCTGTAATTGATTATAGCTTGTTGTTTATGTGATAAATCATTTTCTAAACCCCGCCCTTGCAGTATAGAGCCAAAAAACGCTGTAAATTAAAAGTCCCTTGGCCCATACGTGTGATGAAATTTCTGTTATCTACAAACCCCCCGGCCCCTTTTGGACACCTTTCTAGTAACGGGGGTTGGGGCCCCCTTTTGCCTTCCCCAAAAATGCTCAATTCTTGTTGGGATTTGATTCCACAAGGTGTTGCAACGAGCTCAAATTTTGGGACCAAGGGGCCCAAAAGTGCCAAGAAAAAATTCCCCCCACATGACAAACCCCCACCAAACCAAAACCTGGGCCGTTTTATACAAGGCAGGATGGGTCCCCTGCTTTTTATGTTGTTGACGCCAAAATTTGACCCCCACCAACCGAAAGGGCCGCAGAATCGAGAATCATCAGAAACCCGGGAACGTTTTTTTTTTCCCCTCTTCTACCCGTCCAATTTCATTAGCTTGGGAAAATTTGGAGCCTCAGTTTCCGTTCTTAGCTGAAAGGGGGGAAACCCGGGGTTTAGCTGCTGTACCCATCTGCCTAAAATTTTCGCCGTACTGTGCTTCAAGATGCTCTTTCCTCCCTTGGGTTTAACGGGGGGGTTTTTAGCACTGTTGCCTTTCATCAGCTCAAACCGTCGCCCATTCCCCCTTTGACCTTGGGCATCAAAAAGGGCATTTCCCCCCACAGGACGCCGTCACGGATGTTTTTTTTTTTTCGGACCATTCTTGTAAACCCAAATGGTTTGCGTGAAAATCCCCGGAGATCAGCAGTTTTTTGAAATCTCGAACCCTTCGGGACCAACAACCAGCCACGTTTAAAGGCACTCAAAACCTTTCTTCCCCAACTGAGCTGGTTTGAAAATCAAGATTGTCTTACCATGCTACTGCCTTTAAAGCACTGATTTTCCGCCATTGATTGGGTGTTAGAAATTAAGTGTTTAAAGAGCATTTTGGGCAGGGGTACCTAATAAATGGCCGGGGAGTGTATATGAGATATACTCCTGGATCAGGCACGTTGTTTTCGATGGTACTGTCGATACATTTTTACTGCATTATCCTTGATCCCAGGGTTTTTTTCCCCTTTGTTTTCTGTTGACAGCCCTTGGAGTCCTGCTGCCTGTTCTCGGATGTAATAATTGTTTATTTCCCATGCATTTTTTTCTGCTCTTTTTATCCATTCTGGTTTGGGATCTGTAGTAGATACTTTTATTACTTGGTGCTTGACTTCTAGATCTAACCTGGCATCATTGTTATTGGTGTCAATGTTATTATATATTTGACTGTACAAGTAATTGTTAGTAATAATATTTAAGGTATATGTCATAAGATTCTAGTAGGGTCTTTTTCTCCGTGAATACTTGGTATTGGATACTTTGGCGTTCCATAGTTTTTATGAGAAATTCAAGTGGGCATCTGTAGCATCTGGCATAATTTTTGCAGGCATCCCCCTTCCGCTATATTGTCCTTACTATAAGGTCCATATAGTGAGGACAATATACAGGGAATATTTGAATATTCTGTCGTTTTGCCCAGTTTTTCCCCCAACAACAGACCTACCCCCAAAGGGAACGAAAAAAAACGGGTTTAAACCCTGGCCCTGAAAAAACCCAAAAAGTGTCGCTAATAAAAAACCTGCAAATTTTTGATTTACAAATTTTTTTGGGTTTTTGGGCTTACATTTTTTAAAGGCAGAAAAAGTTCTACTTGGATCCCCGGAAATTCACTACCCCCCTTTTAAACTCCTTAAGGGACTTGCCCGGGGGATTTAAAAGGGGGTTTCTCACTAAAAATGGGTTTTCCTTCCCCTCAGTCCTGTTTTTTTGGTTTCTTTTTTAATTCAGGGGTGTGTTTACGGGCTTCTACTAGGTTGCAGTAGAACCGGGGTTGTAGCTATAGCACCCAGTCCTGGGAGCCATCAAGAGAGAATGAACAGGGGCTTAGCTATAGCGGGCCTAGGACTGATCAAGCCCATACAAGAAGGGGGTATCTAGGAATAGGTAGGACATGTTTAAAGGACTTTTAAAATTTCAAAGGACTTGTTTTTTTCAAGAGCTTTAAAAATAAAAAACAATCCTTGTAGCGAGGGCAACCCCTTTTAAAAAAGCTTTTGTGTCCTATGGGGGATGATTAAAAAATAAAAAAAAAAAGAGGCCTAAAACCCCCTCTGTGACCTCCTGTTCCGCCCGGGGGCCGGCCCCCCAAATCCCACTGCACATTGCCGGGCCCCGGGGTGTTTTGGGTGCACATAACGATGGCGTTTTTGGGTGTCAGCTGGTAGTACGGGCGGCCCCCTGGAGTTGGGGGTAGGGGCCCCCTTCTTCTTCTTTTTTTTTTTTTTTTTTTGTCTTTTTCTAAAACCCGCCCCTAGGAAAAAATTTAGCTTTTTTTTTAAAACCTGAAAGGCCCCCTTTAAATTTGCAACAATTTTTTTTTTTTTTTTTTTTTTTTGTGCCTCCTTGCGTTTAAGCAGTCGTAACTTTTTTTTTTTTATTTTCAGTGCTGCAGTTTTTTAAAAAACTTGTTTTCTGATGGAGAAGTTGTATTTTTTTGGTTGCATAGTTTGAGTTATATAAATTACTGTGGAACTTTAAAAAAAATTGTTTTTGCAGTGTGAATTTAGTGTTTTTCTGCACATTTTTTTTAAAAATAATTTTTTACACCATTCACATTTCACACTAAATGAACATGTTAGATTATTTCTGCAGGTTATTGGGTTTGTGGGGATAACTAATATTGTGGTTTTTTTTGGGATATTTAATGTTATTATGATAAAAAAAGTTTTCAGAATATTCGGGTGCATCCATTAGCCAAGATCAGAAAGAGGCCTATGGCCCCCTGTCCACCCCAACAGCTTTTACAAGGGGCCCGAGGAGCTTTCCAAAACTGGACCATTGGGCAATGGAAGGAGGGGGCCGGGTTTCGGGTTGGACCACTTTTGAAGGTCCCTGAAGGGGGGGGAAAAAAGGGTTGGCCCCAAAATTTAATCCAGCTGCCGCAATCATTCAAAATCTTCAGTCTGTTTATTTTTTTAAATTATGCAATGTCTTATTTTCATATAAAACAATGACAAAAGCTCTGTCTACACTGCACAGAAAAAGGTAGTTTTTTTCAGGTTTTTGTTTTCTAAAAAGCGGGAAAAAACCCCGTTTTCCTTTCCCATGGGACTCTAATGAAAAACCCTCCGGGCTGTCTACATTTGAGTTTTTTTTTTCTGCTTTTTTTTTTAAATGGTCGTCTTTTGCAAACATGTTTTAAAAAAAGGGCAAAACAGGGCAGAAAATTTACTACAGGAGTCAGGGAAAAGGGTCCCGGCGTTTTTTGGGCTTTTTTGAGCTTTTTTTCGCGGCATTTTTTCCCTGGATTTTTCAATGAAAAACCCTCCCAGGAGCCCCAAGTCCCCCTATATTTGGGTATTAATAAAGGTTATTTTTTCAAATTTGCATTGTTTTTTCCTTTTTTTTTGTCCCTTTTTGGTAATAAAAAACCTCTTTACTTTGGTGTAAGGTTTTTGCGAATTTTTATATTTTTTTGCTAAAAATTTTTTTTTTTTATGGAAATTTTTGGGATTCCCAATCCTTTTTTTTTTTTTTTTTTTTTTTTTTTTTTTTTTTAAAAAAATGTTTTTGGGGCTAAAATCCTTTTCTGAACATATTTTTGGGGCTAATTAAAATTATTTGTTCTGACCCAAAAATAAGGTTTTTTTTTTTTGGATTTTTGGGGCAAGAATCCGTTTTTTTTTTTAAAATTAAAATTCCCTTTTCTTTAAGATTTTGGGCTTTAAAAAGGTTATTCGCTTCCCGAAGCCAAAAATAAAATTTTGTTTTTTTTTTCGCCCGAATATATTAAGAAAAGTATTTTAGTGCCAAAAACCCAAAAAAAAAAACCCCAAATTTTTGGGGCCAAAAAATTTTTAAAAAAATAAAAAAAAAAAAAAATTTTTTGGGGTCAGGGAAACGAGGAAAATTTATTTGCGCCAAAAAAAATGTTTAAAAGAAGGATTTTAGCGCCAAAATCCGGTTTTAAAAAGAAAAAATTTTTAGCACCAAAAACTGTTTTAAAAAATGGGGCTAAAGTGCCACAATCCGTTTAAAAAAAAAAAAAAAATTTTTGGGGCCCACAAAAAGCAAGATAATTTTTTAGCCCCTAAAATCCGGGAAAAAAAAAATACAAGTGCCTATAAAAGCAATGATGTGCTTTTTTTAATCTTTTGTAGGGGGAGGGACTCTGATGGCTTAAAATTTTTGCCCCTTTAAATTTAAAAAAAAGGGTTACAGGCAAGAAAAAAACCTTGTAAAAAACCCAAATCGCGGCAAAAAAACGTGTTTTTTCAGTGCTTTTACGGGGCGTGGACAAAAAACGAGCTTCACAAGTTTTTTAGTAATTCGTTTTGGGTTTGTTTTTTGCCCCTGCAGTGAATTGCCAAAGGGAGCGGTCCATGAAACGTAGTGGGATTTTTTCTGGCCCCATTGTATCAGTGCCATCAGAATGAGAGTTTAAAGGGTTTTTCCCTGTTTTTGGACACATAGGGATTTGATAAAAGGGACCCAAAAGACCCCAAACCAGAGTCGTGCAAATATACAGCGTTCTGTAACTTTATGGTTGAATATGAAAGTAAGAAATAGCATGGCTTACAAAGAAACTGACCGTGGATTTTCTGCTTGCGGAGCTGGGTTACATTCCCGGATTGTTTGTGTTCTAAGCAAAATTTGCTGATGAACCTTGGTCCTGGCCCTTTATGTAGAGTTATTTTACGAATAAAAAGGGGTTGCCCCTTTTTAAAAAAAGAAGTCAAAGAGCGATGAGGGTGGTTATATAAGAGGAAAGGGGGATTTGCCATGAAGAAAAATTGACGTTTGGGGGCTTTTAAAATGAAAAATAAACCTTTTCACCTTTATATTATTAAAAAAACGCATGTTTTTGTTTTTGTGCCCTTTGTGATCCTTGCTTACAGCTCGTCTCCCGGATACACCCGGCTTTAGTCTCTTCTTGGTCGCAAATGCTCAGACATCACCTTCCTCTCAGGCAGTACTGGTGTTCAAAAACCCCGGTGCTGTCATTTACCCTTCCTTTGGATATTAGTAAAAAGTAAACAATGAAAAAAAATAATAAGAAACACCAAAAGGTCTGTGCATTGATTAAAGAGAAATAAAAATCCCCGGTTAAATTCCCCGCGGGATTTGAAAACCCGGACCCTTGTGTTGTAAAGCAAAAATGTTACCTCTGAGCTACAGTGTAGCTGCTTACAATTCTATACATAAACAGACCTTTCTTTGACCAGACACAGGAAAGGCCTGGTGATGTCATCCTGCAGGGTCACATGATCTGCAATTCAAACAAATCACACACGCCCCCTTCTGAGCACACAAAGCTGAAGAGCTGGATGCAGGAGGTATGAAATGAGATAGTGGCAAAACCCCTTTAAGTGACATTACTCACCTTTCACTGGGTGTAATTTTGGAAACCTCATGTTTGTTGTCAGCGATCCATCGCTCCACTGCTTACTAGAAGAACTGACTTTGATGGCCACTCTATCTGTACAGACCTCATGCACATTCATTTTCATTGTACTGTAAATCAAGAAATCTTGAAAATGTATCTGCTGCTCCCTTTAGAGCCCATTAGCTTTTCTTTGAATGTAAATCACCAAAGTGAGCTCAGTATGGAAGGCTGGGAGATTTCAGCTCTGAAGCCTACAATATTGTAAATGTAGCTTTGATATATACTACAGGCTGTAACTCAAGAAGAAAAGAAGATGAGCATTGTCACGTCTTGACAAAATGACTCAATTATGTGTAACACCGTTCCAGACATACAGTTATTGACTGTCTCCCAGGAGATGGATACAGCATACACATACCTGTCCACTTTTAGAGATTGCAAAGAGGGACACATCAGGCCACGCCTCTAACCACGCCCAAACACAGGACATCACACCAAGACATGCCTCTAACCACACCCAACCATGTGACATCACACCAAGACATGCCTCTAACCATGCCCAAACATATACATGCCAACTTTTTAGATTCTTAGGGACACATTTTCAGGATTGCATTGTATCCAATGATGAAATATTAAGTTGTTATGTAATATACAGCTAGGAAGCAATCAGATACTTTTTTTTTAAAGCAAGAGAGTCAATTTATTGATGCAAATCTATTTCCCAAATGAAAAAGAGGGACATTTATAGAGCTAAGAGGGACAAGGGTTAAAAATAGGGACTGTCCCTCCAAAAAATAGGGACACTTGGGAGGTATGCATACAGCTCTTGTGTGTATGGGAATGTACAGCTGACAAGGTTTCTCTGGTGAACTCCCCAGTACTGACTTTAGGGCGCCGCGTTTTTATAAACTGATTCGAATGACAAGTTTATGCGATCATGATGGTCTCTGGTGGGGCGTTGGTAGAACGATGGATGTGTGGTGAGCAGGCAATGTGTGGGCAGCAGAACATAAACTATCTGGAGTCTGACCTTGTGCAGTCGTGCAGCAAATGTTCTTTTTGTTTTTGTGATAGCTTTGCCTACAGATCTAGGTGAGCAGATGGGGAATTTGAATTTCCTTGATTTTTTTTTTCATCTCTCCAGATTTATTCCATGACAACCACCGCCATTGTCGACAGTCCCTTTTTACCCCTGTTTGTTAGGAAAACAAGGTTCAGCACGATTTTTAAGGCAGCCACCACGTACCAATTAATCATTCTGCGGTCTCCTTTTCCGTGTTTTACACTCTGATGTTGGCGTTAGAACGTGAGAACTATTTTTCTCTTTTGATTGATGGGATTTACTCTTTTCCTACGGCTATATAGAGCAGCTTCTGTTTGAAGCCGTTTTGAAAAAGAGATTTTGGGATTGAATAAATGACCGTTCACTATTGGCGTATGTTCACACGGCGAGTAGAGTTTACTTGGCCGATTCTCCCATCGGATGACACGGTTTTCAACAGGTATTTTATGTGGACTTTAGGTTGTTTTTTTTTCTGGCGGATTTACAGTCAGAAATCAAGTCCCCTTCATGCCTAATGAGGTTTTCGCCACGGGGCCGCACGTGGAATACGACGGAAGAATGAGCATCTTCTTATTTTTTTTTATTCTTAAAGAGAACCTGTCACATAGATTATGCCCCCCTTGCTGAGGGCAGCACAAGCTAGTGTCAGACCTGCTGTTTCCAGCGCTGTGTCCCTTATTCTGTAAGATGCTGTAGTTTTCATGTATTTAATGCTCAAATCTGCAGTTTTCAGCCAGAAAAGAGTCATTCGAAGAGTCAGTTTTTTTTCAAACCCTCCCCACCTGAGGCTAGCCCCGCCCACTTCAACCAATAAACCTATTACTTTGAATAGGTAGAAACATGTGATTAACTGCCAATGGGCGGGGCTAGCCTTTGGTGGGCGGGGTCATGAATAAGATTTGAGGGGTAAATGCTCTAAAACTGCTGCATCTTACAGAATAAGGGACACAGCGCTGGGAACAGCAGGTCTGACACTGGGTTGTGCTGTCCTCAGCCAGGGGGGCATAATCTATGTGACAGGTTCCCCCCCTTTTTTTTTTTGTAAACATAATTTTTATTAAATTTTACAATAACAAAAACATATAATAACTGTCCAATAGATGAGATACCACTTGATACACAAATAAATAATATAAGGCACCATTAGTACAAATAAGAAAAGTACTAAGCAATGAAAGTACAAAATAGCACTAATGAAATACTTTGGGATCATAATAATAAGGATGAAGCAAAAGACGGCTCCATCTTCACTAAAGAAAGAAAACAAAAAATAATAAAAAAGTAAACCCCCCCCCTCCAAAAAACCCCAAAACACACAGAACAGGGGTACCCATACGCAGTTATGTATAAGAGACATAATCACATACACCTATGTAATCAAGTAAGGTCTGGGATAAAAGGTGAAAACAAATACTGTGCTGATACAATGCTGTGAGATCGTCACACGGCCCTCGTCCCCTAAAGCCCGAGGGAGAGAAATAGATAGAGGACAAATTCACCCCCAACTCTGACGCACAGTCACCAAGGGAGTATCCAGGGCATGGTGTCAGGATATGGCTGAGGTAAAGCTCCCCTGTTATGGAGTACAGACATCCAAAGTCCCCAGAGTGCCCGCTAGGTGAGAGGAGAGATACCAGGAGGTGTAGATAAAAGGCTGCATGATCTCCTTGATCTCCTGGGGGGTGTAAAAGTTACCTATGAACTCCTGCCATTTCTTGAAAAATTTAGAGCATTGGGTTTCCTTAGTCCTGATGACGTCGATTCTGTCCATTGTGACAGGTTTCCTTTAAAAACCGATGGATGAAATATGCGTAGTAGTTCATACTTCTTTCTGTTGAGGTCAATGGGAAGGATTTACTTCCGGTTTAAGATCAGTATTTCAAGTCAGAATTTGCATGGATTTGGATTTGAAATACTGCTCATGTGGACGGAGCCTTATGATGTTACTTTTGGGAACACTCCCTTTTAGTTTTGAGAAAGTCGTACTAGTAACCAGCAGTGTTGAGTTTTTTTTACGGTCCTTCAGGTATGTTAGGCTATGTTCACACGGCAGTAATTGCGGGACGTATTTCGCCCCGCAATTACACCGTGGGTACGGGGGCGGGGCGGGGGGGGGGGTGGGGGGGGGGGTCGGCAGCGCACCGGCTCCATAGACACTCATTGTTCTCGGCGCGTATTCACTGCTAGTAATTGACCTGTCACTTCTCTCCCCCCGCGGTGTATTGTACGAGCGGGGAGAGGAGGCGTTATCCATAGTTCTCTATGAGAACTGTGGATTACCGTAATGACTGGGGACGTATCTCACCCCGTATTTAGCGCAGTTTTTTTTTTTTTTTTTTTTTTTTTTTTTTTTTACAGTTTCCTTTATAAAACATAAACTTATTTCAGAAAACTTCCTATAGCCTGAAACTGTGTTTAGTTTATCTGCCTGTCCAAGTGCCATTCCAGCACCACCAGAGCTCCGGTGTCTCCCACTGGTTACTGTCCGATTTATTGCTTGGGTAAGAAGAGCCTGCTGGGACCAATAACTTGGCCAAAGTTATGTGCGCAATGAATGGGACGTCACTACTGTGTGACCGGAGGGGGACACTGGAGCTCCGACGGTACTGGAATGGCGGCAAGCCACGTGTGTACTCATGACGTGTGTTTTTAGTAAATCCTTGTGCTGCCTGTGAAATAAAAATGCTGGAGCCTCTTCTCTTATAACTCTGTGTTGTGCTGTTCTTCTATTAGGGTATGTTCACACAGCTTATTTTGGGATGCATTTCGCCACGTTTTGAGAGAGTACTGGGCTCTAATACGAGCGAAACGTGCCCCAATCATTACGGTAATCCACAGTTCTCATAGAGAACTATGGATTACGCCTCTTCTCCCCGCGTATACAATACGATCTTATTGTACGTGCGGGGAGATAATTGACGTCATTTATTCACGGCACTTACGCGCCGCAAGTAATGCATGTCTACGGGGCCGTTGAGCTGCCGCACCCCCCCTCCCCCACGCGCCCGAACACCCGGTGTAATTACGGTGTGTACTGTATGCCCTACAATTGGCCGTGTGAACATAGCCTTATTCTAGAAATTTGTTACTGAATCTGTCACCTGGGTGTTACCATTCCAGCTTTTAAGGGGTTACCACCCCAATTAGTAACACCCAGCTGACATTTGGTAATGCATTTCTAGGAGGAAAAATAAAAACTGCAAAACTTGAAAATCTAAGGAAAGATGTTACAAATTGTTATTTAATGGAGAACACTTGTATTTTTTTTGATTTGTATGTCCAAGATTTTGCACGGAGTCGTTTCATAATTTGCCTTTAGTTTTTCAAATCCTGTTTAGACCAAGAGGTAAATGGAAAAATTGTTGCCTGTGTGAAGCCTGCATGTCACAGCTACAGGTCTGTATTTCTAGTAGCCAAAAGGCATGAAATACATTGTGCTATTTGGCTAAAAAGTAGTTTTGAAAGAAAACGGGGGACTCCTAGTTATGAGACTGATGTATTCATGATGGGGACCATCCCTTATCCTTAAAATGGACATGTTCAGTGCTTCAGTACTTTTTGCACAACATGATTAGGAGGACTGTTTAAATCCCAATTCTAATTGATCCCCTAACTTTATTGGACGATTCAGGGATCAAACACCTGTTGGGAATTTTGCCGTTAAGCTCCCTGTTAGAGATCAGCAAGTTGTGCAGAAAGTACTGAAACACTGAACAGTTGGATATGTGCATTCTAAAGGGAAGAGATGGGCTCACTTAGTTCATATAAAAAAAAATATATTTTATGGTCATCCAGAAATTTCAACCAAAAGCCAAAAACTTTTTGTGAGTGTTTTTTTTTTTTTTTTTTGCCACATGCTCAGTAACTATTCAGTAGTTTATTCACATAAACACCAGGACAACCCCTTTTAAGTTTCTAACATTCCTCTAGCCACTCTTGCCTCTCACCCAGCCAACCAGTAAGTTCTACACTGCACTGACGAGGGGCAAATACCCCGAAACAGCTGTCTGTAGTTGGACTTAACTGTTTGGCTCAAATCCCTTTCACATTGCTAGGCTCCTGCGAGCTACATGTGAACTGAGGATAACTACATCCAATAGAGTGCGCTGTGGAGCGCTTCAGCTCTTTTCCCATAAGCCTTTGCTTTATGCAAAACAGTCAGTGAGGTCTGACTGGCAAGAAAACCCTCACACCGACCAATTTATTGGTTCCTCTACTTAGGAGGACTTTCCCCTCCGATAACTTTCCCTCTAGTAATAGCTGCGGGGAAACCATAGTTCTTTTTGGGTATTATTACGGATTTTCTGTATGAAAAAAGTATCCCATAGGATAAAATCCTGATGGGTGGTGACCTAACCTCTGGTATCCCCTGATCCAAGAATTAAAAGGCCCCAAACCTACTCCTCTTCAAAAATTTGCTCCTGGCAAACGCGTCAAAAACCCTTAAATTCACTTAAAGGGGGCTGTCCCATGCCCTCGCCCTTGGGGGTGAGGGGCACAGTAGAGAGATTGGAGAACAAAATAGTCACCAGGGCCCCTCAAGGTTCCTGGAGTGCTAGAGGTGGGATCTACATTGATCAAAAACTGTCATCTGTCTAGGATATGGCCGATTTTTTAAAACATGGGTTCCCCCTTAATGAAAACCTTAAAAGGATGTCTCACCTGCGTTGAACAGAGCCTGCCTTTAAGCACTTCAGGCTCCCCACTTCCTGTTTAGGTTTGGGGATGGTTCTAAGCTGTAAGACATTTTAGCTATGCTATTCCAAGCGACCTGTTTAGAGGGAAAATTTCTACGAAAGGGCCAAACGTAGGACAGAAACTGTAACGTCTAAAAAGGGTTTAAAGGGTTTTAATAACAAGCTTCTGTGCTGCTAAGACACAGCAGTAAGGATGACTTGATCGGCCACAGCAGCTGGAGCAATGAGCGTGGTGATCTGTAAGCCCATGAAAATTGTGTACACAAGCGAAAAAAGAACTTTCTCTAACTCTGAAATGAAGCAAAATTAAACACATGCATTTTGGGAACATCTTTAATTACCTTTTTCCTACATGTTTAAAGCAATCATTGTGGGGGAGAAACCCCTTTTTAAAAAAGGGAATATTTGGGGATCCAACTTCAGGGACCATTTTTTATATCTAGACAATATTTTGTTTGATTGGATTGGTATTCCCAGAAGAAAATTGTGCTGATTGTAACAAAATTACCTTTTATAAGTATTTGGGCACGGATCCTTATGGTTCAGGGTCATCCCAAAGGGGATGGCATTTACACCAATTAGCTTGCTGGGTGGATTCCTTTTCCAAAAAAAATGTCATGCAATAAAGTCTCCCGGGGGGAAGCTGAAGGTCATAGAAAAGCTTTGGATGGCGGCCAGTTGGGCAGCCCTGACATAATGGGATTTGTTTCTCGCTGCTTTGCTTTGAAGGTTGAAAAGCTTGTCCCGACAGGATGCATTGTCTTCCCCGGCCCCCTCACATGCTAATGGGACTGCAGACAGGAACCGGGAATACAATAAACTTTGCCAGAATAACACCATCCGGGGTGGGAGACCCCGGCGACTTCACACGAAACCGGGGAGCCGCCGCGGTTATTGGCACCCACGTCTTTTCTGAATCCCCAATATTTGTACGTAATTAGTCTGAGATCAAAATAATAGAAATTTTCTGGATTCACCCCGGGTTTTATTTCTTTAAGTGAATTTAGAATAATTCCCCTTCCTATGCCTTAAAAAATAAATAGCTGGAAAGCAACCCATGGCGTTTCAGTTCCCCCTTTTAAAAGGGGTTTACTCTCACCACATTAAATAGCTTAAAATGTAGGCAATGTAATACTATCTACTATCTTCTTTCATTTCTCTTTTTCTCTTCCTTTTTCTCTCCCTCTCCTTTTTTCTTCCCCCTTTTTCCCCCTTTTTCTCTCTTTTTTCTCTTTCTCTCTCTCTCCTTTTCTCTCTCCTCTTCTCTCTTTTCCCTTTTTCTCTGTCTCTTTCTCTCTTTTTCTTTTTTCCTCTCTTTCTCTTTCTCTCTCTTTCACTTTCTCTCTCGGCTTCTCTTTCTCTCTCTTTCTCTTTCTCTCTCTCTTCTCTCTCTCTTTTTTCTCTTTTTCTTTTCCTTTTTCTTTCCCCCTTTTTCTTCTTTCTCTCCTCTCTCTCTTTCTTTTTCTTTTCTCTTTCTTCTTTCTCTCTCTTTCTTTTTTCCCTCTTCTTCTTTCTCTCTCTTTCTTTCTCTTATTTCCTCTCTTTTTTTCTCTCTCCCTCTCTCTCTCTTTTTTCCTCCTTTTCTTTTTCCCTCTCTTCTCTTTCTTTTCCCCTCTCTCTTTCTCTTTCTCTTCTTTTTTCTCTCTCCCTCTTCCTCTCTCTCTCCTCTCTCTTTTTCCTCCCCTCTCTCCTCTCTCTCTCTCCTGTAAACTGCCCAAAGCTGACCCCCCCTGAAGAGTCTTCCTAGGTTCCGAAGTTGGTGTACCAGGTCCACCACATTTGGGGCCCCAAATTATATTTTTGCCAAGGGGAAAATAAGGTTTGGGATGAAGAGTCAGCCTGATCAATCATCTGTTCCACAGCCGCTTCTCCTCAACTTCAGATCTGTAATTACAGTGCATGGGTCACATGAACATGTCATGCTTTTTATTTGCATAAATGTATATTTTTTTAAAATTGTGTTTCGCAGAAGAATAGCAAAAAGCGTTAAACCTGCATTTTTTGTCTCCCCATTTCCTTTTTGGGGAACAATTTAAATGGACAGAGAATTTACTTACACTTCCTTCTGTAAGCTTATGTTTTTTGTCATGTGCCAATTTGCCGTTCCTTGCTGCGGGGGCGTTCACCACTCGGGGCACAGCTGCTTGGTTCCCCGTCCTCCCGGGGAGTTCCCCACTTGTCCATGGCCATTTAAAGGACACATTGTTTCTCTTCCACCTGTTCCTGCTCTTTATGCGTTATTTAAAGGGATCTATCTCATTGCCTTGCTGCTTGCACAATACTTTATAGACTAGGTACATATGATGTTTTTCTGGCTTCATTTTAATGTATGCACCATGATGTGTACAGAGAGACTGGAAGAGTCACAGAAAGGCAAAGAAGTCCATCTTTTGGCCCCCATCACCAATGATATCGCTTCATTGAAAAAAAAGCCTGCAGAACGGGATATGAATCCCGCGCAAACTCCAGCACTTTAAAGGGAAGGTGAAAAAACCTTTTTGTCAATCAGACCTTTTCGTAACCATTTACACAGCGTAGTTGTGTGCTTGACGCCCGGCAAGGGCACCTAAACCTGTACCGACGGGCTGATGCTAACGCCCCTTGACCGTCTCCAGCATCATTAGCAGCCATCGTTTCTGCTCAGAGTCAATTGACTTTCATCACTGAACAGCACTGAGGACCACTGGTCCCTCATCCAGTGTAGATGCTCGCTGTCCCACCTGTGCCTGGTGGTGTGGTCAGCACACAGACCACGCTGATGTAAATGATTACAAGTGGTCTAATATGACACTTGGCTGCCTGTCACCTCCCTTAAAGGGGTTTTGCCACGATGTAATGTTGACGTGGGATCCTCCAAAATGGGTATTTAATCACTTTTCTAAATATATGTGGTTACAAAAAGTGAAGCCTCAGAGCTACAGCTTTCTTTCCATGCCCTTAGTTACCTGACAGTTTACATTAGACACAAGCGGGAGCTGATCTGGCCGGGCTTGCGCTGTCTGCACTTCTTATCTGATGACCGGGAACATGAAGGAGCTGGCAAGGGACTGTGGAGAAATATCCTGTCTTTTGTATGGAGAATCCACTGGTTCTAATGTAAACATTGTAGACGCTCCCTGGCACTGCCTGTCTCTGCTCAGACCACTCCCTCTCCCCATGACTCAGCATGCTGAGTTAATTTTGTCTCCTGATCAGATAACAGGTAAGGAACTGACTTCTTGGCACAACCCCTTTAAACCCTTAATGCACCTTGAAGTTCTTGTACATCCTGGTGCAGTGCCTGTAAATGCACCATGACATACAGAAACATCATGGCTGGCAATTGTGCGGGCACATGAGCGGTGATTGACAGCCGGGCTCCTGCAGTTGTTGTCCGGAGTGGAGATGACTCCGTTCCAGTCTGCTTAAAGGGGTTGTCTCGCTAAAATGTTGGGGTTTTTTAATTTTAAAAGATCTTTAAAAAAAAGCAGCTTTGCAATATATGTTCTTAAAAATGCCCCTATGATTTTGAGTTGCCCTGTTAGTTTTACTACACACCCCTAATCTCTTGTACCCGCCCCGTTGATCCTTATCTTACGGGCTGTCGGGTCTGAATGATCACACCTTTGAAGACAGCGGAGCGAGGCCCCCCCTGCACAAATGCTTCTGTATGGAA
The DNA here is from genome assembly GCA_025379985.1 of Phyllomedusa bahiana. NCBI lineage: Eukaryota > Metazoa > Chordata > Amphibia > Anura > Hylidae > Phyllomedusa > Phyllomedusa bahiana. The sequence continues at coordinate 31,944 of JAODAL010001549.1, read as the reverse complement.
GGAGGGGGAGGGGGACTCGGGCTCTGTGTCCGGGATTAAACCCCCCCTGTGTGTCCCTGCTTCCTCCTGCCCCTTTCACAGATAGATGACAGCATGCCCCTGTTGTTACTATAATCATATAGTCTTTGGGAACTTGACTATACTAATACTATAAAATAGGCATGTAAAAACTTTATGCTTCCTGTATTAGGGAACATCCTGGTAAGTAACACTCCCTTGTTGTTGCTGGGATGGGAGATTTGTAAGCTAAAAAGGGGATATGGGAAACACAGCATCCCCCTCTGCTCTTTAGCACACCACTTCACACCATAGTCACCCCTCCTGCAACAGCCCTGGGAGGCAACACAGGGTGAACTCTGAGAGCAAACCCCCCCCCCCCCCCCCCCCCTGTTAGAAAATTTCGTGCTGCCCGTGTGCGTGGGGGGGGGAGAGGGAGCAGAAAAGGGCAGACCAAGAAGCCGCCCTCTTTTAACTTACCAGGGACACTGCAGGCTGAAAGGTTAAAAAACAATCCCTTTTAACCCCTCAGCTGCCATGATCAATTGTGATTGCAGTAACTGAGGAGTTTGACAGAGGGAGGGAGCTCCCTCTGTTTTTCATTGGGAAACCCCGCGAGCGTTTGTGGGGTGCCCCCATGGTTGTTTTTTTTTTTTTAAAAGTTTTTATTTAAAAATTTTTTCACCAATTTTTCCAAACAAATGTAATGGGGAAGGGAAGGGGGGTAGGAGAGGGTAGGGGGGATGGGTCGGGGGGGGGAGGGGGGGAGGGGTAGGGAACATCAGAAGATGTAAAAGGCAGTCTTAAACAGTGCAAAGTATTATCAAAAATTTTTCAACAGTAAGTATCTGAACGGCCCTTCTAATTTGTAATACGTTTAAAAGTAACAGTCGGGATGCCTTTCCCCGGGTCTTGTTCAGCGTTTCTTCTCATTGCCGTTTTTTCCGAGATATACCTTGGGCCCTAAGTATGACGAAATAAGGCGATATAGATGTGATCTATTAAGGTATTAAAGGCAGTCGTGATATCAAATCAGAAGTCGCCAAAGGATTTTAACCCTTTATAAAGGTTACAATATTTGAATTTCCGATGGTTGTTCTGAAAACTGGGGTGACACAATATGGCCTCTGGGTTGTCTATGACGTTGTCCTGTCAGGCCCATCTGGAGGCAGAGCCTGACAGACTGACTGGTGACGTAATGCACTGCTGTCATTCATCCTGACATGTACTATAATGTGTTATACCAGCAATTTCACGATCCCGGAGCATCGTTTCAGAGTGGGACAAGGGGAAATAAAGAATAAAAATAAAAAATACAGTAAAACACGCACACCTCTCATTACAAATACCAATTGCCCCCAAAAAGATCAAAAATAAAAACATTTGGTATTGCTGTATGCTTAGTGGAGTAACCTTTAAATCTGTCATGATATTTAATCTGTATGGAAAAATGAAAAAGTTATGGCAGTCAGCAGAGAATGATAAAAAAGCATGATACTTGCGGTTAGTGGTTTCCATACGTTGTGAATACAGAGCCCCAAACAAGTTAGGGTCATTCCATACAAGTCCAAAAGTCCTGCAGTATCCACTGCTAGTAGTTGAACGGAGTAGATGTAGAGTCTGACCGACTGTGGATTACGATGTTCTTGAGGTTGCACTCATCCTTCTTCCTCCTCTCGGTCATCCAGATGGTCATTTTCGAACTTCAGACGGGCCTGGATATGGTAATTTTTGAGACTGTGTTCTCAGCTCTATTCAGGTCTGTGACCAGGTCCTCCCATGTAGTTTTGGGCTGATTCCTGACCTTTCTCAGAATCGTCCTTACCACACGAGGCAAGATCTTACATGGAGCCTCAAAATCAGGAAGATTGACAGTCATCTTGAGTTTCCTCCATTTTCTAGTAATTTCGCCAACAGTCATTGCCTTCTCACCAAGCTGCTTGCCTATTGTCTTGTAGCCCATCTCAGCCTTGGGCTACAATTTTGTCTCTGGTGTCCTTAGATAGCTCTTTGGTCTTTTGCCCATGGTGGGGAGGTTGGAGTGTGATTTAGTGTGTGGACAGGTGTCTTTTAACACGTTCAAACAGGAGCAATTAATACAGGTAATGAGTGCAGAGTTGGAGGGCTTCTTAAAAAAAAAAAAAAATCAATAAACTGCACATTGATTATTTAAAAATCTGGACTTTTTTTGGGATTTTGTCTGTCACAGTTGAAGTGTACCTACCATAAAAATGACATACCTCTCCATTCTTTTTCGTTGGGAAAACTTGCAAAGTCGCCAGTGTATCAAATAATTATTTTCCCCACTGTGTATGTGTGTGTGTTTTCTTTCTGAGTGCGCTGTACAGAATAGCATAGGCTCCTGCGCTGTACAGAATGGCATAGGCTCCCGCGCTGTACAGAATGGCATAGGCTCCCGCGCTGTACAGAATGGCATAGGCTCCCGCGCTGTACGGAATGGCGTAGGCTCCCGCGCTGTACGGAATGGCGTAGGCTCCTGCGCTGTACGGAATGGCGTAGGCTCCTGCGCTGTACGGAATGGCGTAGGCTCCCGCGCTGTACGGAATGGCGTAGGCTCCTGCGCTGTACGGAATGGCGTAGGCTCCTGCGCGGTTTTATTTATCTATTTATTTTATTTTAGGTCATTTTGGTGGTAAAAATCATCAAATACACTGTGTGCACATCCCTGTACTGCTGCTTTCCACCTTCCACCAGAATTGCATGCATGACCGCCTCATGGGAAGAAAATTGATGCATTCTTGTCAGGACAGTGTTCACCATTAACCAAGAAGAAAGCTTATGTATAAAAGCTTAGCACAGGCCAAAAGGAAAAGAAACCAATCACATTGCCCCGAAGCTCCAGCCGCCTTATGATTTCTGCACTGGAAAAATGAAAGGTTGGATCAGATAGGTTGCTATGGCAAGTGCTCTCCCTTTGTATAAATGAGTCTCGCGAAAATTCAGGTTGGCAACCCTTTTGTGTGGAAGCAAATCCCCACCCAAATCAATATCTACCTCCAAACCAATCTAGGGATAACATTTGTGATATGTCTGTATGCAAGCATTGGTGCAGATGATGGTATGAATCTATCACAGCATTGCTGATGGAAATTGGAAGGGTTAAGACTTTGAATCAGTAGCTTCAAGCAATCATAAGTAGTGTTGTTTGAATTCGACATTGTTCGATTCAACACTAGTTTGAGTGAACTCGTTAAAGAATTTGTTCTGAGCATTATTTTTTCTAGAATCCTATCCGTAATGCTAACTGGAACCCTAAGTTAGGGTTAGAGTTTTTGTTAAAGTTCTAAGGCCATGTTCACACGGCTTATTACTGGGACGTAATTCAGTCCGTAATTACGCGCCGAAGTGCGCCAATTACGGGCTGAATCCGTCCCAGTAACTACGGTAATGCACAGTTCTCATAGAGAACTGTGCATTACGTCTCCTCTCCCTGCTCGGCGAATACGCCGAGGGGGGAGATAATTGACATGTCACTTTCTAGCGGCGTATACGCGCCGCTAGCAATGACTGTCTATGGGCCGGCGAAGTGCCGGCTCCCCCGCTCCCACCCCGCCCCCAGCCACACGGCGTAATTGCGGGGCATAATTCCGCCCCGCAGTAAAGCCGTGTGAACATAGCCGAAGGGTTAACCTTTCCGCATTGTTTCAGGCCTGGTGTTGCATCGGACGGGTTGTTACTTTTGGTGCACTGTCTGATTTCACTGCCTGTTTCCCAAGATTAAGTTTTGGAAAACATTAGTGCCAAAATTAGTTCCCAAAATATAGTGGCGACCTAGTGAAACGAGATGTGATGCTGGAAGTCACGCCACTGGCTCTGCTGGTGTAGTGCGCGGATCCTGGGACGACTGGGACAACCACTAAAAACTCATACTCTAATTTTCTGGCTTTCTTCGGTTTATGGGCAAATTTTTTTTTCCTGTATGCATGTACTGTATGTATGTGTATGTATGTGTGTGTATGTGTATATATATATATATGCATTATTTATTAGTTGTACCATTATGCTTGCTGTTGTGCCTCGGAGTTGCAACCGAAATCTGATCTTGAAACTTCGAGATCAGATTTCGAGATATTATTATATATATATAGTAAGATATATATATAGTAATATATATATTAGATATATATATATATATATATATAATATATATTATATATATATATATATTTATATTTATATTTATATTTCACCAAACTTCGAGATCCAATTTCGGTTGAACTCTGAAGCACAACAGTAAGCATGGTACAACTAATAATACTTAAAGGGGTTTTGCCACCATGTAAAGTCAATGTGGGATGCTTAGAAATAATAAGTTTAGCACTTCCCTAATTGCATGTCTTTAAAAAAAAGTGTAAGGTGCCACAGCTGCAGCCTTCATTACCTTATCATTGAGTACAGCTGGTTGTCATTGGAGCCGACCTGTTCTAAGCCTCCTGCCTGTCCGACCGCGCTTGTGTGGTTCATTACACTTCCTCTGAAGCCCCCCTCGGGAACTAGCACGTCCTGACACACGGCCTGACATGCGCAGTAGCTCCCCTTCCCGGCCAGGACAGTCTGTGGGCTCCTCACTTCCCCCCTCCTTCCCGCTCGCACAGAATCTTCCCGGACTGTGCTTGGGGGATGTGCTGGCTGTTCTCCATATTCTTAGCCACGCTCCCTTACTCCATGTCTACGCTTTTCTATGTTCTAGTTCCTTGCTCCGTTCCCTTACTCCTTGTCTTCTACGTTCTGGGTCTTTGTCCCGCTCCCTGCCTCCCTGCTTTTAGTTGTCTAGCTCTCAGATGCCGGCAGCAGAGCGAACGACTAGCAGCGTGATGACGTCACTAAGTGCAGTCTGGAGGGCGTTTTTTTTTAAACTACCCAAGCAGAGAACACCCCGATCTCAAGACCCAGGGGACCAGCGGCACCGTGTGAGGTAGGGAACAGCCGTCTTGGCAAAACCCCTTTAAGAGTCGAGTTTTTTAAAGGGATAACGACTCGTGAATAATCATTTATTATATTTCTTCCTTCAGCAAAACTGTGTACACCTCCTTTTTTTTTTCCTTCTGTTTCATGCATATTTTTCTGTAGATTTTATCGTTTTTTTTGCCCTAAAAATAATGTATTGGTACATCCTTGTTTTAATGCGTCATTGTCATGTTTTTCCACACTGCAAATCATGAGATAGATCACAGGATTTGTGATGGGGGGAGGGAAAGGCATCAGAAAAAAAACAATAAAAAGTATGTATCTTTTTTATTTATTTTTTTTATTGCAAACGTGGATGAAAATACGCATAAAGCCAAAAAAAGCAAAAAATAAATAAATGTATGCAGTTTATGAAATGTGTGACTTCTTGATAAAAGCCGAGACCTGAAGTGTGTCAATATGTGCCAAAACCTGGCCGCAAAATATCGCTTTAAAATGAACCAACCCATAGATGGTGTAAAGTTCGCCAAAAGTGTCTAACGATGCATGAAACTGATCTTAAGGCGTACGCTGCTGTGATCGCCTGACTTACCTGTACATTTCATACAGGATTACAAACTCTGCTCACTGTGTTTTGAGTCTATCAAAATCATCTAAATGTATGAAAAATGCCTAAGTGTAAGACAATTGTGAAAGTCTGTTTTCTGAAAATCAGCTCCCATTGGTCCGTGTAGGCCATTCGTCCTGTGCCCATGGCATCACTATCGCACCAAGTCCATCGAGGTGGGAGTCTGGTTTGCTAAGCCCTACCAGCGCCATAGTATGATGTTTCTGTGAGTCACGGTATTGTGCACTGGATGTCGGGCTTTATTGTGTTTTTGGAGCAAATTTTTGGAAAAAAGCTGGGTCCGTTCTCCTTTGACAATCAACATGTGAGTGGTGTACGGGCCTTTTATTCCAGTTATATTTATAGTGGCTGGATAGCAGTTTGTTTACTTGCTTTTCCATTTTTAATCTTTTTGTAAAGTAATTGTGTTAAGTGCACTTTGTACAATTGTTAATACAGAAAAATCATCCAGTCTGTACATTTCAGCTATTGGCTGCAAAACAAGCCTTTGATTATGTCTCTTACTGATCAGTAAAAAGAGAATGGACCTGCTCTTCTTTTGGAGATGGATTGGGGTGCAGTCTTAGTCAATGTTTTAAGCTGTATTGAGATCTATTACATGTAATGCTTACATCCAGCCAGATCAGGAGAGTCAAGAGGACTCGTCTAGCGAGGCTGTCTGACTCCATACATTGATTCATTCTTATTTGTCACGGTGGTTCTACCACTGACACTGAGCTAAGTGATAAAAGTAAAATTGATGTGGGAAGCTTGCAAATTAAATAGTAAACATTTTCTCCATTCATTAAAATGAAAAATTCTGTACCATTTTTGTTTTAACTGCTCCCCTTTGGATCCATAGTATACACCTCATCTCTAGGGGATACAACCAGTAAGGAGAGATCCTTAGTCCTAGTGGCAATGCTCAAGCATCATCTCTCTTTTCAGTCGGCTACCTTCAGTCTCTGATAAGTGAGTGATCAATCCCGGGTGCTGTCATTCTACTCCTGTCCTCTGTACTCTTTAGTAACTAGTCAAACAGTGCAAATAAATGAATAGAAAAAAGAAACCTCAATCGGGTATGTGCATTGAGGAAAAAAAATCCCCACGTTTTGGTTCCTGCAGGGTTTTGAACCTAGAGTCCCTATGTTGGAACGCAGAAGTGCTAACCACTCAGCTACATTGTTTATACTCGTAGCTCTTTACATATAAAGACCTTTGTTTGGCTAAAGTGAGAGCTTTGAGGAAAAAAGCATGGTAAGGTCAGCATGCTGGGCTATGGAGTTGGAGTCATGGAGTCGGTGCCCATTTTGCAGGAGTTGGAGTCATTATAAAAAGGACCAACTCAAACTCCCAAAATCTAAAATAGTATTTGGATGACATGGAGCAGCAAAGCGTTGCTGCAGGGGAAAAGGTTCCACTCCCATAGCAAACACATTGACCAGATATCATCAAAATTTTTCACTTCCTTTCAAAAAAGTAGAAGAGTTCAACTGTTGATCAAAACTGACTGTGGCTGAGGCAATTCCTTTATACCCTGACATTGTTAGAGATGTTGCCCCTGTGGTCACCGCTTTGCCACCGACCCAAGTTAGTGTAGAGAGGCCGTTCTCTAGCCTGGAAATAATGAGATCAGATTTTAGGTCATCTATGAAGGAGGATCTGATGGAGGCAATATTATTTCTAAGAACAAATTCATAGACTTCACAAATGTTATTCAGGACGTTGTTGAAATTTTTTTTTTCCCACTTACTGCAGCGTTTTGCATATTTACAATTTTTTGTGTTTAAAAGTCATATCCAATAAAGGGGTTTGGAAGAATCAAGAGAAAAGGGGGTTTAACTGATAGAGAAATTGAAGAAACTGTCAGGTTTGGTAGAGGAAGCCTTATGATATGGGAATGTTTCACAGCCAAAGATGTTGGATACTTGACCAGGATCGGTGTTGCTCTCAATGCTGAGCTATATCGGAGGAATGCTTCAATGACCATGAAGTAGAGTTGCTGTATTGACCTCCATAATCACCAGACCTCAACCCAATTGGACACTTCTAGAGTTGAGGAAAAAGCTGTATTTGTATCCAAGTCCAGTCTGTACCAACACTGGGAATGTGTAGAAGAGACCTGGGATCAGATTTTGGTCAGGATATGCTTGATCCAGAGTCCAGAAGGATTCAGGCAGTATTGGAAACCAAAGGTGGATTTACCAAATACTAACAAAATAATAAAAATTAACATTTAGATTTTTAGGAGTAAAACAGTAACAATGCAGTTACAGGAAACAATCTGCAGAACTAAGCAGATGCTAAATGCTTGCAAGTCAAATTTATGTAGATGATAGGTAAGATGACTGTATATAAAATGATGGGAGCCTCATGTACAAAGCTGTAGTGGATTGTGAGATATGGAGCCTGAAAGTCAAACGATCAAAACATTGTTACCCTTTAGCTTGTCAGTGTCTGTTCTACCTAAATAGCTTGATTATTGTATCATAAGGTGATAAAAAGCCTGATATTACCGTTTTACTACAGTAAAGTTATCACTTAAACATGCGCCATGTATGAGGCAGTCAGGAGTCGGAGTCAGGGAAATTGAGGAGTCGGAGCTTTGGCTTACCGACTCCACAGTCCTAGCTGGGTCACATGCTACACAGTTCAAACACATCATACACACCCCCTTTTGAGCATACTGAAAACTGAATATGGATAAACCAGGCATGAAATGCTTTTGTGGCAAAGCCCCTTTAAGACCCTGAGCAATTGCCTCTATGAAATAACAGCTGTAAAACATACTCTCTCAGGGTACATTCACAGTACATATTGCGATGCATACATGTACGTGCTGCAATACCCCTTTATTAGTGCAGTTGAAAGTATGTGTTGAATTTCAGCGCAAGGCAGCTCTCATTCCACTTCAGCGTGTAATGTACGCCCGTAAAAAGAAGGGACCTGTCACTACTTTCATGCACTTACGCGCCCAGAAGTAAGACGCTATGTGCAGCAGAGAACTGCCATGCACTGAAAATACAAGAAATGCGATTGTAAAACCACCATCATCTAATTGTCATCAGCACTCAATGAGTGCTGCACTTGTTAAATGATTTTACCGTATACACGGGGCGTAATTCAGCACAATTACACGCTGAAGTACACTCCGCAAAATCCATTGTTTGACCGTACCTTTATAACTCTGTGTTGTGGTGTTCCTCTGTTTATTCTTCCTAGAAAGGTATAACAGAATCAGTCAACTGGGTGTTACCAGTCCAGGTTCCAAAGGGGAGTGTCCCTGCACATACTCATTCTTTCAGCCCTGATTGGATAATGTCAGACTGTGCAGGGACACTCCCCCAATTGGTAACGCCTAGCTGACCGTTTCAGTATTACTTTTTTAAGCGGAATAAGTGGGGGTGGGGTTTTAACAAAGACAGAGTCTTTTGGGACTTATTTTTGGACGTTTTTCCTGTATAATTTTGCCAAAACAGGTGCTGAGATGTGCTCTGAACAGAGTTCAATACACATGCATAATTTAATGCACATCTGAAATAAATTGACATGTCAATTCTTTCAGGCATATACATGTCACAACACAAGAAGAACGATACGATAGGAGGCAGATATCTGCCTTGACCGAATGCGAGGTGTATAAAAGTTCAAATAACGCACTAGCTATCGTGGACTGTCAACAGCTGAACCCAAGGGGTGTAAGAAAAGATGGTCGCGAATTGTTCATTCATGGGGACATGAGAATTTACTAAAACAGACCTGTAACGAGATGTCACAGGTTCTCTTTCATAAACATGCTACATCTGTAGTTGCCTGTGTGCCCCTAATTTCTGCTGTAATTTATACCACTGTATGGTATAAATTTGTCAGACTGTGGAAGACCCCCTCCTCTCCTGAATAGCCACTCCCCCTTCTTATCACTTTTTTAAAGTAACGAGTGGGGTGCAAGAACATCTACGAATCTCAATTTGCAATTTTTATATACCAGAAAACTGCCTTACTTTTTTTTTTTTTTCTTACCCCTCCTCCCCCCTCCCTCCTGTAAGAGTATTGCAAAGCACCCACTGATCCACCAATGACCCTACATTTCCTTGCAATGGTTCTCCATTCTGGTCTCAAGTGGGTGCCCTCTATTACCATCATGTACCCTAATGGGGACATATGGAAAAGGAGCTGTCTTCAGATACATTTAGGCCTGGTTCACATTTGCATTGGGCGGTCCATCATAAAGTCTGTAAAAATTACGTTATAGTCCATGGGGTCTGTTGAGCCCTGTTGGTGGTCACCATAAGGTTATGTTCACATGGCTGATTTGGACGCTTATTTTTAACTGTCCAAATGGTCTTCAAATACCCTTCTGAATCATATTTTGCAGTTTTCAGACAAGTATATAATGAGGCTTTTGAGACGTGCTTTTTTTTTTTTTTTTTTTAACTTGTTTTACTGACATTCAAATTTCACGTCATGGCGGTTTCTGGGTCTGGATCCGCTTTCAAAAATACATTAAAAAAAAAAGGAGCCACCCTTTTGTGGACGAGGTTTTGAAGCTCTCCATTGATTCCTACGGGCATTTTACGTGTGGAAAACGCCTCAAGAACCGACGTGTCACCTATATTACAGCTCTGAATATAAGCGTGGAAAGCGCGGAAACACTGTCCACCCCAAACCCGCAAAAATGGCATCAAAATCAGCCCTAAAACCGATTCAACGCCGCTTCTTTTCTTTTTATTTCTGTTCTTATGTTGAAATTAATGACACAGGTGTGAACTAAGCCTTACACTTCAGCTTCAGCTCCGGTTCAGTGGGGGATTCGCTAGGAAAGGACATTTAAAAAAAAAAAATAAAAAATTGTGCGGTTTTATACTATATTTAGTTGTGCACACCAATAGGTATATAATACCTTCACTGTATCTTTCTGCTGACAAATACCCTTTGAAGCTTCTACCTTCTGCTGCCAGTGCAATGTGACACATATGAAATATTACAGAAATGTCTTTGTATTTGTTTTCTCACTTTCTTTAGAACATCACAGCTTTGATGAATCGCCATCACATGACCCTTCAAGTGATCATCTGCAAAATGAATGGTCTTGTTGTGTGCGATCAGGAACGTCTGGTTCTGTTATCATCCGGACAGTCTTGACACAATCAGAACCCTTTTCTGTAATTTGTCACGGTGTCAGGAAGGAGTGAATTATATGAAGTCTGTTGTGAATGGAGGCGATTTACAGGCGAGAATCTGTGTCATATGCAGGAACGGAAGAAAAGAAGACTATCTACACTTGAAACCAGAAGTTTACATACACTATATAAAAAAAACCATATATGCATGTTTCTCTCACTATCTGAGATGAAATCAGAATAATCTTCACCCATTTAGGTCAATTAGGAACCAAAATTATTTATATCTGCTAAATGCCAGAATAATGAGATAGAGAATTTTTTAAGGCGTTTTTATTACTTTCTGCAAAGTCAAAAGTTTCCATACATTTCATTAGTATTTGGTAGCATTGCCCTGACTTGGGCCAAATGTTTTGCACAAGCTTCTCATAGTTGGTAGAAATTTTGGCCCATTCCTCCTGAGAGAACTGATTTAACTGAGCCATGTTTGTAGGTCGCCTTGCTCGCACCTGCCTTTTTAGCTTTGCCCATAATTTTCCAATAGGATTGAAATCAGGGCTTTGTGATGGCCACTTCAAAACGTGGACGTTTGTTATTCTTAAGCCACTTTGTAACCAGTTTGTCAGTATGCTCCTGGTCATTGTCCATTTGGAAGACCCATTTCTGCCCAAGCTTTAACTTCCTGGCTGATGTCTTGAGATGTTGCTTCAGTATTGCCACATAGTCTTCTTTCCTCATGATGCCATCTGTTTTGTGAAGTGCACCAGTCCTTCCTGCAGCAAAACAACCCCACAACATGATGCTGTCACTCCCACCCTCCTCCCCGTGTTTCATCGTTGGGATGGTGTTCTTAGGCCTCCAATCTTCTCCCTTTTTCCTCCAAACATAACAATGGTCATTATGGCCAAACAGTTCAATTTTAGTTTTCAGACCACAGGACATGTCTCCAAAAATGGGGGTCTTTTGTTCCATGGATACAGTACTCGTTTCACTGTGGATAATGACATAATCTTACCAGCTTCCACCAGCATCTACACAACACAAGGTCTTTTGCTTTTGTTCTTGGGTTGATAGGTCCATGTCGGACCAAAGCACGTTCATCCCTGATACAGAGAACCTGTCTCCTTCCGGAGCGGTATGAGGGCTGGACATTCCCATCTTGTTTGTACTTGCATATAATTGTTTGTACAGATGAACGAGACTCCTTCAGGTGTCTGGAAATGACACCCAAGGATGGTCCAGACTTGTAGAAGTCCACAATTCTCTTCCTGATATCTTGGCTGATTTATTTAGACTTTCCCATGATGTTACACACAGAAGCAATGTGTCTCTGGTGTGTAATTAAAAATACATCCACAGGTGTGTCTCTAACTCAGATGTTGCCAATAAACTTATCAGAAGCTTTCAAAGACATGACATCATCACATGGGCTGTCCCAAATTGTTTAGAGGCACAGTAATCCTAGTGTATATAAACTATTGACTTTGCAGAAAGCAATAAAAATGCCTTTAAAAAATTCTCTCTCATTATTCTGGCATTTAGCAAATAAATAATTTGGTTCCTAATTGACTTAAACCGGGTAAAGTTTATTCTGATTTCATGTCAGATAGTGAGAAAAAAATTCTTATATAGTGTATGTAAACTGGTTTCAACTGTATATTTTATTGAAAGAAATATGCAGTGACTGCGAAGAGACCTGTCCTGTAATGATTTCTGTTTGTTATACAGTGGGTTTTAAAAGTATAAATTTCCTTGAACTGGTCCTCATTTTTAAGGGTATGGTCACACGCCGTTTTTTGGCCTGCGTTTTAGTGAGTTTACCGGGCTGAAAACGGCCCAAAATCGGCCTTGGACAAGCTTCAAATATTTCTTCATTGAATACAATGTTGTTCACATGAAGCGGATTTCACAAGCGTTTTTGGATGCAATTACGGCCATAAAAATAAGTGACGTCAATTCTTGAGGTGTTTTTCCCACATAAACTCCCCATATGAAACAATTGGGATAGGATTTTCAAAATATGCCTTTTTTTTGAAGCACATGAGGAAGCAGATTTTGAAGGGTAGTTTTACACTTCAAAAAAACGCCATGTGATCATACCCTTAGGGCTCGTTCATACGGCTTATTCTGGGACTGATTTCAGCCGTACCGCGCGCCGTATTGGCGCTGCAATACGGCTGAAATAGGCATTACGGTAATCCACAGTTCTCATAGAGAACTATGGATTCCGTCTCCTCTCCCCGCTCGGCGAATCCGCCAAGGGGGGAGAAAGTGACATGCACATTATTTACGGCGCGTACGCGCCGTGAATAATGCATGACTATGGGGCTGGCGAGCTGCTGGCCCCCAGCCCCGCCCCATGGCAGCCGACGTAATTGCAGGGCGAAATCCGTCCCGCAATTACGTCGGCAATAAGCCGTGTGAACATTGCCTTAGGGTACGGCCCCAAACTTCAATATATTTTATTGATATTCATGTGATAGACAACACAAAGTAGCAAGTATCTGTGAAGTGTAAGAAAATTACACATACTTTTCCAAATTTTTGGCAAATTAAAATCTTCACACCACTCTGTTCACCAACTCACAGGTCGTCGCCCAGCTCTGACAACCCTACCCAGGTACCCAAGCCACCAGCCAGGGTTGGAAGCTTGGGAATAAAGAGGTGAAGGTGTCGACTATTACACAACCTTAAAGGAAATGTAGGCCTTTTACTGACCATGTATAACATCTCTGCTGGAACAATTTTAATTCCTTTATGAGTAAAAAAAAAATTGTTCCTACAGCATAGAAACCCTGGTGGGACATTTAGGCTATGTTCACACGGCTTAAAATGCGACGTATTTCAGTCCGTAATTCAGTCCGTACTGCGCGAATTACGGCTGGAATACGGCCCAGTCATTACGGTAATCCACAGTTCTCATAGAGAACTATGGATAACGTCTGCTCTCCCTGCTCTGCGAATCCGCTGCGGGGGGAGATAAGTGACATGTGAATTACCAGCGGCGTATACGCGCCACTAGTAATGATAGTCTATGGGCCGGCGAAGTGCCACTCCCGCCCCCGTCCACACTGAGTAATTGCGGGGCGTAATTACGCCCCGCAAATAAGCCGTGTGAACATAGCCTTATATACTCTAACAATTACAAACAACAAAGGGAAGCCATAATGCTGATGTGGCCCTTGATGAGAATAGGTTTGACACACGTACTCTAAACCGTACCTCTCAAGTGTCCCGCTTTTGCAAGGACAGGCCCTACTTTTGACTTGAGTCTCTTTGAAGGAAATATGTCAACAGAAAATGACTTCTTGTTTAGCTGATGGTTTTATGTTAAACATATTTTCTGAGAATTTTTGGTTGTGTTTTCCATATCCCGATCAATATTTTTAAAAATCCTGAAATCCTTCAGTTTTCACTTTGGCCTAATATTTGTCTGACACTTCCTGTTCTGTAGAGTCCTCTTCCCAGCAGTCTCCTCATTATCAGCACAGGCTGGATTATACTAACAGGTGACAACAATGGGGCACATTTATCAATAGTGTCTAACTGTAAGATAAGTAAGTTTTAAGTTAGACTAGACCATCTCACAGTGTTGATAAATCTGGCGCAGGTTAGCACTGTCTAGTCTAAGTTTGTACCATCTTTAAGTTGGCTTACTGTCACACCACAAACTACAACAAACTTCAGGCGCATTTTTGTCACATTTTAAGTCACGCATTTTTCCATGAAACCACACCCCTTTCTTAATGCCATACTGCTTTGTCGGACGAGGTGCAGAAGCATCTGAAACTGTCTTAAACACATAGTAAAGCTTGTAAAACGTTATTTTTGGCGCAAATTGTGCCAGAATTCTGCCGCAACTGCCTTGATAAGTGTACCCAAATGTGTATAGATAACACAAGATCCACTATTAACAATATAAGAAAGTCAGAGCTCTCCCCCTCCCTGCACACTGACTTCTTCCCAGGTCACAGAGCATGCCAAGAAAACTCTACTATAGAAGTCAGTTGGTCTGCTCCTGTTCACAGGCTCCTATGCCCATGTAGCTGCTGTAAAGCATCTCTCTATATTATGTTAAATTTAGCTCATGGAAGATGGCTGCCCCCATAATCACATACAGACAACAGAATTGAAAAACCTACAATCAAAAAATAAAAACGGCTAAGAAGAAAAGAATATGGATTAGGGTCTTGGTTTAATTAGTAAAAACAAAATTGATGACAGATTCCCTTCAAATGTCACTATTTTTTTTAACCTTTAAAGTAGATTTATATTCATACACTTTCTAAATTGGTTGAGAAAGTGTATGGTTTCTCATAGTATATGACAGCGCAAATCATATCTTATGTCATGATTTAGTACAATATGAATGTTCAATCATTTTACACAAAAGCATCTGAATCTAAAATTTTAAGTGTATAGATTAAGATAAAAGAATGATCCTTAAAGGGGTTGTCTCACTACAAGGATTGCTTGTTCTGTTAAAGATTTTGCAAAAACAAGTCACTTTACAATATGTGTCCATTAACAGTGTCCTACCTATTCTTAGATCTCCCCTCTTGTATGGGCTGCATCAGCTCCTCAGGTCGCTATAGCTACAGACCTGTTTGATCTATCCTGATAGGTTGCCAGCACTGGTTGCCATAGCTACAGACCTGGCTTCTACTGCAGTCTAGTAGAAGCCAGTAAACATGCCCCCTGAATTCAAAATGAAACCAAGAAAACAGGACTGAGGGGAGATGAATCAATGGAGTGAGACAACCATAAGTGTTCCTCTTTGGCTGTCCAAGAAGTTGGGAGGTATGCCTAAACTTTCCTGCAGCAGTTGGCCTGGTAATACATCGTGGAGTGTTATGTTCTGCATCTGAATTTCTTACACTGTGAACTTGCTTATGTATTTAACACTATGTGACGGACGCCTGCTGAGGTGATAGATCCAACCCTACATATTCAGATATTTTTTCATCATTGTGATGATCTTCTTGTTTCTTGGAACATTTAACAAACACGACTCTGATCTTTGCTCAAACTGATAATGATTTGCATTTTCAGGCAGGAAATCTGCCTCCATCTCATCACCTCATCTGCTAAGAAAATAAATCTGCGCCATCTGCCAGATGGTATATTGGAACATATTTAGTTTATTTTTATATTAATGAAAACGTAAAGCATATTTCATCTTCTACTATGTATGATGGGATGAGATCAGTCCCTATGTACGTACAGCATAGGAGTGGGTCGCTGGCGGTGAACCTGCTCTTCCTTGCAGTAGGGAATTTTATTGATGACAATTTCCAAAATGAAACATGGCCGGACCATTGTAAACTTGGCACTCTTACCGTAGTTTTCTCACCATACACCCAATAGATTGTAAGTCTCACGAGCAGGGCCCTCACCCCTCTTTGTCTCATTTGTAAGTACTTTTAATGTGTAATGACTGTATGTTTCCCCTTGAATTTGTAAAGTGCTGCAGAATATGTTGGCGCTATAGAAATAAAGATTATTATTATTATTAATAATAGAAACCTGCTGGCCACACCAGTGTACAAACAGGAGCAATACAGGGAAATCATATTCCCCGCAGCTGCTTTCCTTGGCACCTGCTCGGCAGAACACCTGGAGAGTTTATGAAGAGAGAAAAATACCACTACATCAGGTTACTTTGAGTGATGGTAAGAAGTGGAGGTAAGGAAGATTCTTGAATGTCATCAAGATGAAAAGTTTCTTTAGATTTTCAGGCTCTTTAAAGGGACCTAGGCCTAAGGGTATGTTCATGTTATGGAATGTATTAGGTGAAATGGACATTTCACCCACAAGATGGCGCCTGTGTCCAGCCACACCCTGTTGTGTCAAGAAGATAACCAAGATGGCCACTGGCCTTAAAGGGGTTTTGCCACGAAGTAAAATTGACGTGGGTAGCTTGCAAATGAAATAACAAAGATTTTCACCATTCATTATTATTAAAAATTCTGGACCGTTTTTGTCTTAGCTGCTCCTTTAGTGATCCATTGTTTACAGCTCTTCTCCAGGAGATATGACCAGGGCTGAGAGCTCCTCAGTCCTGGTCGCACATGCTCAGACATCACCTCTCCTCTCAGGCAGCTACTGAGTGCTCAAATCCCAGGTGCTGTCACTCTACTCCTGTCCTCTGTGCTCCTTCGTAATTAGTTAAACAGTGCAAATAAATAAAAAAGAAACCTCAATGAGGTCTGTGCATTGATAAAGAGAAAAAAAAACCCACAGGTTAAGTTCAAACAGGGATTTGAACCTAGGATCCTTGTGCCTGGAGGAAAAAACTTTACCCCTCAGCTACTCACACTGCTTTACATGAACAGACCTTTCTTTGACTAGAGAGAGGAAAGGCCTGGTGATGTCATCCTGCTGGGTCACATGATATGCAATTCAAACAAATCGCACACAGCACATAGAGCTGAAGAGCTGGATGCAGGAGGTATGAAAGGAGATCGTGGCAAAACCCCTTTAACTATTTTTCTTCTTTTAGACAAAGGGGGGCTGTTTTAGTCAAATATGTAGATAAGAATAGCAAAGGGGGTGGATATATGTCACATATTGCCTATGGAATGTTTGATTACGCCCAACTATAAAAACTTGTGTTTTTTGTAATAAAGGCAGAGAACTCATTTGACTGCAGACTGCCAGCCTGTGAATTCTTACTCTCTGGCACGTGTCATTCAATATACTGATTTGACCCCAAACTAAGACGTCGAGCCCCTTTGCAGTTCCGTCTACAACATTCACATGGCGTACTGGGGCACGTACTGTACGCGGCACAATACGCCGTGTGTTTTGGAAGTACGCGCTGTTCAGCTGTTCATTCGCGTTTAAGCGCCACGACGAAGTGACATGTCACTTCTCTCCCCTGGCGTACAATACAATCGTATTGTACGCCGGGGGAGATGACACGTAATTTATAGTTCTCTATGAGAGAGCTATGAATTACAGTAATTGTGGCGTGCATTTTGGCCGTATTAAAGCGCAGATACCTGGCAAAATGTGCGCCGCAATTACGCTGTGTGAACATATCCCTAATAATAGTCTGACACTTCCTGTTCTGTAGAGAACTTTCCAGCAGTCTCCTCATTATCCGCACAGGCAGGATTACACTGAAAAGTGACAACAATGTGTATGGATAACACAGGATCCAACAGTCACAATAGGAGATAGCCACAGCTCTCCCTCCCCCCCTCACTGCACACTGACTTCTTTCCAGGTCACAGAGCACTCTTGTATAGAAGTCAATTGGGACCCTATTGTTCCCAGGCTCTTATGTCCATGTAGCTGCAATGAAGCATCTATCTAAAGGCTGTTAAAAGCAGCACGGGGAAGGTGGCTGCCGCCATACATATAGAGAACAGAGATAAAAAATCTACAAAGAAAGGCTATGAAGAAAAGAATATGTATCAGTGTCTTGTTTTAATTAGTGCAAAAAAGAAAGGCGAATGATTCTATAGGTAACGTTGACACATCAGACTTTACCAACTGGGGAAATCCGATTTGTTTTCCTCAGCAGAAATCCTGCCGAGATTTATACTTAACATAGGAAGTATTTGCCTCTGAGTTAGCCCCATATCATATTTATTTGTTATTTTTGTTACATTTGTTCCTTTTTTTTTAAAAAATGGGGGTCCATTTGGAGGTCCAAAATGAAAAAAAAAAACAAAAAACCCAATTCACCCTTTTTCAGGCTACTGATGACAAATTAAATAATAAAAAAAAAAATCCAGCATTCCCCTTCCTCCATTACAGTCTCAGCTGTCCCTGATCTTCCGTTTGCCTTCTGATTGGGACGTCATTGCTGCAGCCGGAAATTGTTTGCAGCGGTTATGTGCCATTAGCTGATATCACTGTTTGTATGTTTACATCCCGGTTTGAGACTTGACCACTGCGGCCAATCGGTGACTTTAGCTGTGACGTGTCATTTGGAAGGTGAACGGAAGACCTGGGAGACCCGAGAGTGGAATGGAGGAAGGTGAGTACAGGGTTTTATTTTATTACTTTTTTTATTTCGTTTGGCACCACTAGCCTATTATTGAACTAGACAGCCCCTTTAAGCATTTTTTTTATAGTAGCATATAAAGTGCTATACCCACTGAAAATAAAAATCTATATTACAAATTTCAAAAATACCTGCTAAATGCTATGAACGAAAATGGTGTGTATATTGATTTTCAATGATTTCTTATATACTTCATGCTCTTCCTGTTCTGAGACATACCGTAACATCTTCCTAAGCAGGTTGTTACTACAAACTAATCAATAGTACGCTGACTGTATTTTAGAGCTGGCACTTCACTCCAACAGCTGGGATTTGGAGAGAACTCTGATTCTGTTTTAATCATTTAGAAGTCAATGCTACCTACAGAATCAGAGTGGTTAAACCGGTGTTCTCACCATGCTGTTTCACAGAGACTGCTCTTCACATCCAGCTTTAGGTTCCCACTTCCTGTTCAGCCTGCTTTGGAGTGTTCTGCAGCAGTGAGTGGCATATCAACTCTGCTGTTCTTACCTGATCCTGTTAAAGGGACATTGGGGATTAAGAGGTTTAAGCAGAAGGCTACAGAGCTCTAAAGAATTAAAGGGGTTTTACAACCATAGACTTTGATGGCATATTGCTAGGATTTGCCACCAAAGTCTGATGGGCCCGGGTCTCGCCTCTGGGACCCACACTCGTCTCTGGAATGGGCCCCCGAAAGTTATAGAGCAGAGTGGGGAGCCGGCGACGCTTGCGAAAGGCTCTCCTTTCTGTTTTATGGGAGTTCTGAGTACAGCTGAGTGGTGTGTTCGGTTCTACTGAGATATCCCATAAAACAGAATGGAGAGTGGACCGGCTCTCCAGCCTGCTCTATAACTTTTGGGGCCCATTCCTGAGATGGGTGTGGGACCCGCACCTATTAGACTTTGATGGCATATCATAGCCATCAGTGAAAGGTGGTAAAACCCCCTTTAAAGTTTGTCAGTAAGAAAAATAAACAAGCTACCGTGCTGCTTATAAGACACAGCATGGAGTAACATCACCATCCGGCCAGGGCTCTAAAGCCTATTAGAGCAGAGAGAGTTGGTTGGAAATCTAGGGAAGCTTATGTGCACAAGCAGAAGTTAAGAAGTGTTAGAACTCTGAAAGGAAGCAAAATTAGGAGAGCAATGTATTTGGTAATAGCCTTTATGTAAAGGGGTTGTCTCACTACATCGATTCATCTTAACTCAGTCCTGTTTACTTGGTTTCATTTTTGAATTGAGGTGCTTGTTTACTGGCTTCTACTGGCCTGCAGTGACGAGCTGCTATTTACACCAGGCCTGTAGCGATAGTGACCAGCGCTGGCAGCCTATCAGGAGAGATCGAACAGGTCTGTAGCTATAGCGACCCGAGGAGCTGATGTAGCCCATACAAGAGGTGGTATCTAGGAATAGGTAGGACACTGGTATTGTGTCCATTAACAGAGTGACCTGTTTTTGCAAGATCTTAAACATAACAAGCAATCCTTGAGTGAGATAAACCCTTTTAACGTTGCCTACATGTTTAACTGCTTGCTGACTGCTCGTTGACTATAAACGTCTGGGTGGCTTTATAGCTCTGTATGGATGTTCTGGAACTAATTGTACATCTGTGTGAGTGGGAGCCGGCTGTCGGTTCCCAGCAGTGCACCAAGTTAGGCAGCACAGTCACCCCCATCTGACTACACCTGAACACAAGCAGATTTTGTTATTGCGTATTTGCAGTAGGTTTGCTGGTTCTTTTATAACCACACAAAGCCATGTATCCCGAGCCTGGTTACATTAGGTACGTTTTGTATGAAGATTACCCTCTTTTTAGGGGTGAATACCTCTGTACATACTGAATCTGATGGGTATAGCAAAAACATTTTCGTGTCGTTCCATACGTCTTGTAGGATGTGCGGATCCATAATACAATTATATACAAACATCCAGCAGAAACTGCCCCACTGACGTGTTTGAAATGGCCAATCTGCCACGTTTGTACATCTCCTAACAGTCTACTGAAAACAACCCGACGGCCATAAATGATCAGTAACCAACTAAAAAATGTAACAAAAAATATAAATGATCAACATTTTTATTATATTGTTATTACATTACCTTATATTTCATTCTTCTATGCCAATATGAGCTTTATCTGTGCTTTACGTAGCCTCCCTTCACTGCAGCCAAACAGCAGCATTTCCTGTTTAAATGCTGCTTTCCTTTGCTTTAAAGGGAAGGTGTCATCAAAAAATGACTTATTTTTTAACCCACATTTTTATGTTAAACACATTTTTTAGGAATTTTTGATTTGTTTTTTTAATTTTCCATATCACGTTCAGTTTTTTTTTTTTTTTAATAATTCTTAAGTCCTGCAGTTTTCACTTTGGCCACTAAGCCTAATAGTCGTCAAACACTTCCTGCTCTGTTTAGAGAGATTTTCAGTGTCTGCTCATTATCAGTAAAAGAAAGGTCAAGCTGAAAGGAGACACCATTGTGTACAGATAACACAGAATCCACCAGTCACAAGAGGAGATGTCACAGCTCCCCCCTCCCTACCTTCACAGTGAAAACTCTCCTATACAAGTCTATGGGACAGAATCTGTCTTAAGAATCCTATGTGCATGAAGCTGCTGTAAAGTATCTCTCTGACTGCTGTTAAAGCAGCGCAAGCAAGAATGTCTTCCCCACAATCCTATATAGACGGCCGAATAGAGAAATCTAAAATCAGGAAATAAAAACGACTGAGAGGAAAAGAATATGGATCGGGGCCTTGATTTAATATGTAAAAAAAAATTCCCTTTAAATAACTACAAACCCCTGGATCCTTTGCTGTGCTTTGTGTATCTACCTTTCTCACAACCTCTCTCACTGTATGACCCTTTTCTAGGCCCGGGTGGCAGGTTTAAAGGGGTTTGGCCCTAGAAAAAGTTAAGCCTTTTTAATCACATGATCTCCTGGGCTTGATACAGAGGTTTCTTGTGCCTGGAGGCAACACAACTTCTAAACTTGTCATGAAACAGCTGACTGAGAACAGCAGTCCACAGAAAATGTAATGAAGATACGTTACAGAAGTGCCTAACTTTGGGAGAAATAGGTAGAAACTACAGTATTTTTCTTCAATTTTATACTAGTTTAAAGGGGTTGTCTCACTACATTGATTCATCTTACCTCAGTCCTGTTTTCTTGGTTTCATTTTGAGTTCAGGGGCGTGTTTACTGGCTTCTACTAGGCTGCAGTAGAAGCCAGGTCTGTAGCTATAGCAACCAGTGCTGGCACCCTATCAGGAGAGATCAAACAGCTATAGCGACCTGAGGAGCTGACGCAGCCCTTACAAGAGGGGATATCTAGGAATAGGTAGGACACTGTTAATAGACACATATTGCAAAGTGACTTGTTTTTGTATAATCTTTAACATAAAAAGCAGCAATCCTTGTAGTGAGACAACCCCTTTGTCTCCAACATAATGCAGCTAGTATAATTACTCGTGCCTTCCTTTGACCGCCTTTCCCTGTAAAATAAATAAGTTGCTGCTTCTGATCAGTAATCCAGGAGCTTCTCTTGTAAGGAATAATCAGATATGCTACATTAAGGAATTGTACGATTTGTAAGGAATTAGGGATGGATCCAGACAGATGGCTGTAATTGTTCAGAAAAGCAATGCGTTCTGTTAATCAGTGTGGCAATTGCAGCCGCACAAGAGTCCTATTGATTTGTTCTGCTTAATTAAATGATAACTCAGGGGGTTAGGCCTATCGCACTGTGACGGGGGGCTAAATCTGCTCGCAGATGCCTACGTCTAAAGGAAATGTCAAATTCTTACTTATTATAAAAGGGGTTTCCCTGTGAAAAATTTTTCGGTCTATCCACAAGATTGGTGATCAATATATGGTTGCTGGGACCTCTCGCCCTAAATTGACTAGGACAGGGGTTCTGAAGACCAATGACACCGCAAGGAACAATGGAAACACATGAGGCCAGGCCTATCACTTCATTTATATATCTGGGGTCAACAGGAAAAAGCCAAATGCTGGTTTAGTACCCATAGACATTGAATGGAGCAGCAGTGACCATTGCGTGTGACTACTGAAAACTCTCCTTGCTGTGATCATGCAGTGAGGATGAATGGAAGAATTTTAATGATTAGTTGGAGTTAAAGCAGTGAGTCCCCGAAGAATCCTGTGAGTATGTGATGCATGTTTGTAGTAAGATAACCCCTTTAATGGGGACTGTGGCCATTCCTGAGATGTCTGTTTCAGTAAACACTAGTGTTTCCAATGAAATAACAATTTTGGAGCATCTTTCCATAGATCTGTATGTTGTGTGGTTCTCCTGTTATTTCTCCCAGAAATTTAGTACCAATCTGTCAGCTGGGTGTAACCAATTGGGGGGATGTCCTTGCTCTGTTGATCATTGTCCAATCAGTGCAGACCTAGTCAGTGCAAGTAAACACCCAATAAACTGGAATGGTGACAGATTCAGTAATACGTTTCTAGGAGGAATAACAGAGGAACAGCAGAACACAGAGTTATAAGAGAAGAGGCTGCAGAATTGCTTATTCACAGGGAGATTTACGTGATCACAGATGCCACTAATTTCCCAGTGGCTAGGACAAAAAATAGCCCAAAATCCAAATCTAATCACAGACTAACTAAACAAGGCCCTATTTTAAAATATAACTTTTAATAATTATCCCTAAAATACTATACCCATTTAAGATCATATTCTTACTACACCAAAGATACATTAGGTATTCCTTACCAATAAATATATATTCACATTTCAGGGGGGTTCCAATACTTATCCCTGCCTCCTGACACAAATAGATGTATTACAAATGGTCCCCTAATCTGACCCTGTCACATAATCTCCAAAAAATTGGGAATCTTTATCAAGGCTTAGAGGATCGGACCTCTAAGCCTTGATAAAGCCAGGTTAGCTGGCGAAACATGTCGGCGAGGTCAGGCATGACGTTTTAAATTGTGATCTCTCACCTCTGTCTACAAGTGTCACCTGCTGCAGACGGTGTCACAAGGGGGCCTTATTTGTTCTGTGTCTATGAGATTAGGGACGACTGCCCAAGTAGTTGGCTTGGGATCCCTTACTGAAGCTAGTACTTTGCTATAGATATAAGGCTCTCCTGTTAATAGGTGGGGTTCCACCAGACTTGATGATAGAAAGGGAGTTATTCCCTCTTTCAGAAGCAAGGGTTAAAATGATGAGGATAGAGATCAGGTTTTTAAATAGTGTGTATAGAGGTTAAGAGTTAGATATAATATAAGTTACGTTTTAGTGTTTAACAGATAGAGAACTGATAGAGTTTAAGTTTGCCTATGGCAAAATAGTAAATATACTAATCTGACCCTATCTCGTTCTCTATTCAGGAGATGGAGTAATCGCCCCAAAAAGGACGGCCCCATCCATCGGTGACTCGCCCTATTTCAACACTATTTCTAATAATTAGCAAAATCTTATCAAAATCTCCAATCCTTAATAAACACGTCTAAATGCAAATATATTAAAGGAATCCTAAACAAAATAATATTTAAGATACTTATCTATTAATCTCTATATGCCATTAAATTCCGACGCGTTTCTCCCCTATAGATACCAAGGGGTTCCTCAGGGGAATACTGTATAATGGCTTCATCCGGGTGAACCTTCAATAAAGTCCATCCATCCAGTCTCATCAATGGAGTGGCAAATAGCGGAACCCCCCTTAATGTGAATATATAATTATTCACAGGGAACACAAGTATTTACAGCTAGGGATACGCACAGAATTCCTGTAACACCACAGATTGATTGTAACATTGATTTGTGACAGCTGCAGTCCACAAGATTGCATACAGCTCCATGTATTCCTTTATACTGCACCTGTAGCTTGATGGTTAAAATCAATCAGTGCTACAAAAGGTCTTGTGTAGCCCCTGCGTGGTCTGCTAATGGTCACTGCTTCTCCTAAATCAATTTGAGCTTTTCTCCGAAATACTGGAAAGTTCTAATAGGAAGCGGAAGATTGGAAGAATTGTCATTTTTGATATAATTTGAGTTTGAAATTGTGCAAGTGATTAATTTTACATAATGACACTATTCTGTAATTAGAGGATGAGAAAATTGCAGTGATCTCTATGCTGGCTTCATGCTGTAGCAAATCATTTGTGATTGTAATAAATGGAAAAACAGCTGCACAAATTAAACATGAGTGTATGTGAAGACTGGATTTGTGGAAAAGCCAAGAATGATATCTATATATTGCATTGATGCCAGGGTGGTCCAAAAGAAAAAACCTAATACTTAGCTGTCTCACAACACCGCTGCCGCTCTGAAGATCCTGGTGACCCGCTCCTCTTAACTTTCAGGTTCTCGTCCTGACACAGAACAGAGGCTCACGCTACATTCACTAAGGCTATGTTCACACGGGGTAATTTCGGCGTGCATTTTGCGTCGTATTTGCGCTCTAATACGAGCGATATGCGCGCCGAAATTACAGTAATCCATAGTTCTCATAGAGGACTATGGGTTACGCCTCCTCTCTGTATTGTACGCCCGGGGAAATAAGTGACATATCACTCACGACAACCCCCCCGCGCGCCGCGGGAGTACGCACCGATCAGCGCGACTCCCAAACACTCGGCGTAATTGCAGGGCGTACTGTACGCCCTGCAATTATGCCGTGTGAACATAGCCTTACAATGGAGCATGAGCCCCTCAAAGCTGCGGGACAAGAACCCAGAATTCGGGAACAGTGGATCGCTGGGAGCTCCAGAGAGGCAGGGGACAACTAGGGAAGTATGATTTTTTTTTTTGGGACATCTATTTTCCCAGTTCCAAAGTAGGGGTTCTCAACCTGTGGATGTCTAGCAGTTGCAGAAGTTTTACTATAAGCATGTCCCGACAACTTTTGGCTGCCATAACATGCTGAGAGATGTAGGTTTGCCACAGTTGGAGAACTTTAGGTTTGGAACTCTAAGAGTAAATCCAGACAACATGGGTTTTATTCATTGAATTTGCAGACAGTTGGCGGATTTGGAAACCGCCTGAAAACCAACAAGAATCCATCCCCATAGACTGTAATAGAAAATATGCTCCGTCTACACCGAATGGATTTTCAGCCGCCGGCGTTCCAAAAAACTCGAACATGCACAATCTTCTGCCCAGTTTTCAGGTGGAAACTGTGCTATTCAGTGGTTATGGGGGACGGGCGAATCTGCAAAACGTGGACAGAACTGTCCCCCAAAACCATTCAAAAGACGATAAAATACCGGACGGATTCGCAAGCTGAATCCGACAGGCTTTTTATGTATGCCATGTGGCCGTACCCATAGGCTTCATCTACACGGCAAGGATAAAATACTGGTCGCAGTCTAATCAGAATCCGTCCATTATTTTATACTCGGTTATCGATTTTAGTTACATTTTTGTAGCCATTTTTGCCACAGTTTTTGGATTGGGGCGCCCCATTTAATTGAACAGTACTACAATCTGCCGTTTTCAAGTGACATATTTTGGATTATAGAACGCTCTAAGTTTTTTTTAACCGGTGATTTTGAAATCCGACCTCAGAAAATCTGAGCTGTGTAGTAGTCCCCGGAGTCGATTGCTAAGGTCTTAACAATCGACTTGAGGCCTTAACAACTGGCTTAACAACCGACTGGAGTCCGCGGAGTCGATTGCTAACTCTTATCAACTGACTTGAGCTGAGGCCTTAACAACCGGCTTAACGACTGTTAGCGACTTCACAACGCAGTAAATTATGTGTCCCCCAGTGAAGGTAAAAGGGTTCCCCAGTAAGTTATACGTCACCAGTAGGTGGTTATATACTTTATATATCTCCCAGTAGGTAGGTGTGTAGTTTATATGTCCCCCAGCAGGTATATAGGCAGGTTATGGATCCCCCAGTAGGTATATAGGCAAGTTATGGATCCCCCAGTAGGTATATAGGCATGTTATGGATCCCCCAGTAGGTATATAGGCAGGTTTAGGTCCCCCAGCAGGTATATAGGCAGGTTTAGGTCCCCCAGCAGGTATATAGGCAGGTTTAGGTCCCCCAGCAGGTATATAGGCGGGTTTAGGGCCGCCAGCAGGTATATAGGCAGGTTTAGGTCCCCAGCAGTTATAGGCAGGTTTAGGTCCCCAGCAGGTATATAGGATAGCTTATAGGCCCCACAGCACTGTATATTTAGGTAGCTTATAGGCTACGCACATATGAGTAGCTTATGGCTCACAGCACATATGTAGGTAGATTATAGCTCCTCCCTGCACGTATATAAGTAGATAATAGCCCCCCTCCCGGCACATTATAATAGTAGATAATAGCCCCCCTCCCTGCACATATGACAGTAGATAATAGCCCCCCTCCCGGCACATATAAACGTAGATAATGGCCCCCCCCTGAAACATATAACAGTAGATAATAGCCCCCTCCCTGCACATATAACAGTAGATAATAGCCCCTCCCTGCACATATAATAGTAGATAATAGCCCCCCCTGCACATATAACATTAGATAATAGCTCCTCCCTGCACATATAATAGTAGATAATAGCCCCCTCCCTGCACATATAATAGTAGAGAATAGCATCCCTCCCTGCACATATAATAGTAGATAATAGCCCCCTCCTGCACATATAACAGTAGATAATAGCCCCCCCCTGCACATATAACAATAGATAATAGCCCCCCTCCCTGCACATATAACAATAGATAATAGCCCCTCCCTGCACATATAACAATAGATAATAGCCCCCCTCCCTGCACATATAACAATAGATAATAGCCCCCTCCCTGCACATATAACAGTAGATAATAGCCCCCCTCCCTGCACATATAACAGTAGATAATAGGCCCCCAGCATGAATAGAGACAATTAAAAGTAATACCCTGACAGCACTTACCTGACCTCGCTCCCCGCCGCTGTCGCTGCTCCCGGTCTTTTCTTCAGCGGTGTGACGTCACCAGGCCGCGCGCGGGCAGCGTGATGACGCGCACACCGCCTGGGCTGTGCACATCCTGACTGCGGCCACAGATTACTCCGCGGAGCTCTCTGCTCCGCTGAAGCATCTAACTGTATGTGCGTCCGGCGGACCCGCCACCGCTGCCGTCGCCAAGGTCCTAAGCCGCTAAGCCGATAGCTTAGCGACTGGTAGCGGCTTAGGACCCTAACGATCGGCGGCGGCGGCGGATAGCGGCGGCGCCGGGGACTACTGTGTAGACTATTGAGTTCTATGGGGATGATTTACAGTCGGATTTTTGCGGATTCTAAATACCAAATCCGCTCAAAAGTGCATGTAGACGTAGCCTTAGTGTTTAGCTGAAAGCCACAGAACCATTAGCAAGTCATATGAATAACCTTTCTCAATTGCACCATGTGAAATGTGCTTGGCAATAGAAGAACATGTATACCTGTTGCTATATATGCTCATCTCTTCTTTACCAACCTTCACTGTGTATTTACATTTTTTTCCCCAATGAATAGCAGGTGAAGGCAGGGACTTGGATTACTGATTTACTTATAGAAAGGGGATAAATAAAAGATCAGTAGTGGTCTACTTTGGGCATTTTCCTTACACCCATAGTGTTGTGTGGGATGGCACAATGCATGCTCCGCTTCCACCCTACTCTAGTCACGGACTGGTCTGTCATCAGATTATTCAGGGCCCCATACGGCCAAAGCATTTGGGCCTAACTGCTCATCAGTTGCTATCTTGCACCATATCATGCTTTCTGAAATTATAACCCTCACTGTGCCCCCTAAGATTATTTATGATCCCTACTAAGTGGATGAATGAACCTATAAGAGGCGAAGGGGGTGGGGGGGGGGGGCAGCAGTGAGCCCCTGATGAGACCACACTAATGTAAACCGTTACAAATGGTCTGACGTGACACGTGGTTGCCTCTCACCTCCCTTAAAAGTGCTTGGAGTTGTGTGGCATTCATCATCGGGCTCCGGAAGGAGGTTTGCACTGAAAATCTCACGATCCATGGCCCCCATTCATTCTTTCATGTACACGGATCAGTCATCCTGGTCCCTTTGCAGAGAAACAGCCCCAAAGCATGATGTTGCCACCCCCCCATGCTTCACAGCAGGTATAGTGTTCTTAGGATGCAACCAAGCATTTTCTCTCCTCCAAACATGACGAGTTGTGTTTCTAGCAAATAGTTCTACTTTGGTTTCATCTCACCCTATGACATTCTCCCAATACTCGTCTGGATCATCCAAATGCTCTCTAGCAAACTTCAGACAGGCCCGGACATTTACTGGCTTGAGCAGAGGGACACGTCTGGCACTGCAGGATCTGAGTCCCTGGTGACGTAGTGTGTTACTGATGGTAGCCTTTGTTACGTTGGTCCCAGCTCTGTGCAGGTGATTCACTAGGTCCCCCCCATGTGGTTCTGGGATTTTTGCTCCCCGTTCATGTGATCATTTTGACCCCATGGAGTGAGATCTTGCGTGGAGCCCCAGATGGAGGGAGATTATCAGTGGTCTTGTCTGTCTTCCACTTTCTACTTATTGCTTCCACAGTTTCTTCACACCAAGCTGCTTGCCTATTGCAGATTCAGTCTTCCCAGCCTGGTGCAGGGCTACAATTTTGTTTCTGGTGTCCTTTCGACAGCTCTGTGTTCTTCACCATAGTGGAGTTTGGAGTGTGACTGTTTGAGGTTGTGGACAGGCGTCTTTTATACTGATAACAAGTTCAAACAGGTAAAGAGTGGAGGACAGAGGAGCCTCTTAAAGAAGAAGTTACAGGTCTATGAGAGCCAGAAATCTTACTTGTTTGTAGGTGACCAAATACTTATTTTCCATCATAATTTGCAAATAAATTCTTTCCAAATCAGACAATGTGATTTTCTGGATTTGTTTTCTCATTTTGTCTCATAGATGTGGTCGACCTATGATGTTAATTACAGGCCTCTAATCTTTTTAAGTGGGAGAACTTGCACAATTGGCAGCTGACTAAATACTTTTTTCCCCCACTGTATATCCAGGAATGAGTGAAACAATCTCGGAGCTGTCAGCGACCACCTACTGCCGACGGGAATGCATATTTTCTGCCCATGTTTACCTCCAGTAAAACTCCTGGCGTGGGATGGGGGCTGTGATGGATGCACAACAGTGGCAGCATCACTCATAGGTTATTATAGCTTCCATGTAACAGATCTGTTATGAAAAGCTCATGATTTATACTGTGCGGTGAACAGATCTGGATTCATTTACCATTTCAGCACTTTTCTAAGGCTGTTCAGTATTTTCGTGGTGGTAGCTGCTTTTCTTAGCTTGTGAGGGCTTTGTCTTGCTCTTCTGTCTGTGTTAACACTTTACAAGCTGTATATAACATCCTCAGAATCTCTTCACCTGCGAATTGCTACCCTGTGCATCATCTGGGAGCCAAATCTTGTGAAGGAAGAATTATTACTGCTCTTCTAGACTGATAAATGATCTGTTTCACACATCCATTGTGTACTTTTCCAGGGCATATCACTTAAATGAATGCCATTATAGGCTGTGGCCACTGTTAGGCATCTATTTAAAGCGACACTACCACTAACATTTTTCTTTTTACATATTGACAAGCGATTATAAGGCTATTACATGCATTTTTTTTTTTTAAACTGGGTGGTTGGTTTTTTTAAAATAATTTTTACAAGTTCCTCTATGTACAGACAGTCCTCGACTTACACCGCTCCGACTTACATCCGTCCCCAAGTTACAAATGGAGACTTATGGGGCATGCTGGCACTTGTAGTTCCATGTTTCACAGCAGATAGTAGCTGTGGAACGATAAGTTCCAGCATGCCACAGCAGCACATGAAGTGAAAATGAGGTAAAATCTTCTTGACAGGGGCACAGACAGCAAAAGAAAAGTAAAAACCCTTTCCTGCACGATCTGAAACTAAAAAAAACAAACTTTTGTGCTGGAGTTACATTTAATAAATATACCTGTCCCGACTTACATACAAATTCAACTTAAGAACAAACCTACAGTCCCTATCCTGTTCGTAACCCGGGGGCTGCCTGTATATTGCTCTTCCTGACTTCCCTTCTGTGCACTCTGAAAGTATAGCTGTGAGAGGATTGCGTTATAGTCCTTCTTTCTGGTTGGCTGTGGTCTAAGGAGTGTAATATTATCAGCAATTACCTGATAAATGGGAAGAATCCCCCCTCCTTTCTCGGTGCAGAAGATCATTACCCTATTTTTCTTTCGTGTAATGCTCATGATCTGGTATAATCTTATCTATCCCTGTAGGGAGAACAGTAGAATAATAATAATGCCATTACCAACTGAGACTATGTAGAGATATGTTGCAGCTGAAATAAAGTGAAATTAGTCTTCCCTGCCAAACAAAAGTTCTCTCACACAGCTAGAGAAGGACAATATGTTCTAAAAATTATTGTAAATGCTAAAAAAAAAAAAAAAAAAAAAAAAAACGTTTTCCAGGAAGATTGGTTTTAAAAAAAATACTCCTATCTGATGGCAATGTCTTTGATGCATTCGTCACCCACAGACTATAGTGGCGTCTGTTTAATGAATATGCCATGAAAAATCTTTTAAAACGTTCATGAAGCATCCATTAACCCAGTGTTCCTCAGCTCCAGTCCTCAGGGGCCACCAACAGGTCATGTTTTCAGGATCTCCCATTCATTGCAATGACCTTTATCGTGTCCCCTATGCATTACTAAGGAAATCCTGAAAACATGGTCTGTTGGGGGGGCCTTGAGGACTGGAGTTGAGGAGCACTGCATTGCACTGCCTTGACGACCTCCCACTGTCTTTTAATCTTCATTTTGCATTGTGTTGGTTCATACTTAGGGGCCTCCGAACCCATTATAGTTTTCCATAGTGTTATGATTTCATCATGCAATGGTCGTCCCGAAATCAAATAATATTTTGTGTTAAAGAGGCTGTCCCACTACAAGGATTGCTTTTTATATTAACCCCTTAACGACCTTGGACGTATGCATACGTCCTGAGGATCGCGCGAACTCTAAAGCAGAGTTCGCGCGATCGGAGCGGGGTGTCAGCTGTATATTACAGCTGACATCCGCAGCGTCGGCCCGACCCCGGTCGCTCCGGGGGGGGGTGGGGGGGGGGCGGTTAACCATTAATTATCGCAACGATCGAGGTCGCAATAACTAAAGGAGACGCAGGAGGAGATCGCTCCTCCTGCGTCTCTGTCGGCGGGCAGAGCGCACGGTCGGGCGATCCCTGCAGCTCCTGCCCTCTTACAGACAGCACGGAGGCAGAGAAAGCCTTCCCGGGTTGTCTGTGACGTCACGATGCCCCGGCCGGT
>JAODAL010001548.1:0-226262 GCA_025379985.1 Phyllomedusa bahiana | reverse complement strand
TTCAAAATTTGGGTTTCTGGTGACGATTGTGCTTTAATTTAGTAAGAATTTTTTGGCCCTAACATCCTTTTTTATTTGTAAGAAAGATAGGTATTCCACTCAAAATACTTTACAACTATCATCTGCCATATGTCCACTGTAGGTTGGCATCATTTTTTAAATATCTTTTTTGTTACGACATTAGGGGGCTTAGAAATGTAATAGTTAGAGATGGGCGAATTGATTCTAACGAAGTGGAATTCGTTTAGAATTTCAGGAAAACTTCGGTTCGGAATGAAGTCGAAGTTTGGGGTACTTCGGGTGAACGAAGTGTGCTTTTGATTGATAAAATGGCTGCGGGGCACATGGCGCTACATGGGGCAAAGCACTCTGGGAGAAAGAAGGGCATACCCTGAAAGATAGTGCAGAGATGAAGCCAATCAGAGCCCGGGCGGGATTCTGTGACGTCACCGCACTATATAAGTCCGGGCGCGACGCTGGGAGCTCACACCGCTCTCACTGTACTGATCAGGGAAGGTGCTGCCGCGGCTGATGGCTCTTACTGAAGAACTGATTTTTAAACAGCGATTTCTGTGGGGTGTCTCAGCTTGTCTCAGAGACTGTTCTCTTAATGTTCTATTTCTAATTTTTTTGGGGTATTGGATCTGAAATCCAGTGTGCGTCCACTGCAGCTGCATATACATCAATATCCAAGTGGATGTAAGCCAGTTCCTGTTGAAATTCATTTAAAGAAACAGCTTTTTCCAATACAAATACCACTTCATTTTGGCTGCTCAATTCTATTGCGCAATTTACATCCAGGTGTTAATTAAGCGTTTTTTTGCTGGTGTGCTGACCCAAAAACCGTCTTTTTCAACGCCAAAATATATACATTTTTCCTGTAGCCTAATTCAAAGAAAAGGTTAATTACAACTGTATCTCTTGTTGTGTGGCGTAGAAAACACGCAATTGTAACACGCTACAAAGCTACTAGTTTGTGCGGCTCAATTTCCCTTTGGCGCAATTTACATCCAGGGGTTAATTAAGCGTTGTTTTGCTGGTGTGCTGACAAAAATAAACCGTCTTTTTCAACCCCAAATATATACATTTTTCCTGTAGCCTAATTCATGTCCGAAGGTTAATTAAGCCTGTTTGTGCTTTTACATTTAGTAAAACGCAGTGTTTTTAAACGACACATACAAGTAATTTTTCCTGGCCATTTGTGGAGCGCAATTTATATCCAAGGGTTACCCTAGGTTGTTACGGGGTTCATGTGGAGTCAAAAACAGGGTTTTTTATTTATCATATACAGATATCTTCATCAAACAATGTCTGTAAAATTTTAGAACAAACAGTATGTCAGACAGAGAGGTGGCGGGCTCTGCACCTGCGAGTGGCAGTGGCACAAACAATTCCTGGAACGGGCCCAGGCCCGAGCACAGCAAGGGGACGGCGCAGCCGGGGTCACTCGGTGAGGCCACAACTGCCGCTGTCATCTAGCGGCCGTGTGTTGTTCAGCAACCCAAGGGTTCTTGATTGGTTGACTGGGTCATCCTCTTCCTCCCAGATGACATCTGACAACCCCAGCCAAGAGTCGGTGGAAACCTCAGACACAACCCTTAGTTGGCATGGCCCGGGAGCGGGTCAGGGGCCCTCACCTTCCTCAGCCCCCTCTGTCCCACCCGGTTCCCTCAGCCAGAGATCTACGATTTGGTCGGGGCTCAGCGCCTCTATCCAGCGAGCACTAACTATTTGAGGAGGGCAGTCAGCAGCTATTTGGCAGCAAAGAAATGGGGCCAATATCCCCTGCTTCTTGCAGTAGGCCGGCAAAGTATCAGATGTGGAGAGTGGCATGGGGGGTCATGTTGTGAGGGTCAGCCTCCGCATACCAAGACCGGTGATGAGGACAGCAGTGACGATGAAACACAAATAGATGATGATGAAAGCCGACCGCATTTGGGGAGCCGGGTGAGGTAAGGTTTCATCATCATCAGGAGAAGAGGGCGTCAGCTTGCGTGTCAGGCAGCAGCGCAGCCAGCAAGTGGGTCGTGTGGCCGTGAGTCAGCAGGATAGCAGCAGTGTGAGGTCGGGAGCCAAGTGGCCACGGGGTAAAAAACCCGCTTCGCAGGTCCAAGAAAGTAGCGGCACAGGGCCTCAGCGAGGCAGCGGCGTAGTAGTCACTTAGTGTGGAGCTTGGGGGTAAAATCCGATACTCGGCAGTGTGGCAGTTCTTTGCTAAACCCCGGGAGGAGCCGAATATGGGTATATGTAGAATCTGTGGGCAAAAGTAAAGCGTGGCCAGGGAGCTAACGTTGGCACCAGGGCCCTGCGTCAACACATGCAGCGTCACCATCCGGTGGCCTGTGAGAAACGTGGCTCAGATGTGGTGGTCCATCCTGCTGCCGCAGCAACAGCAGCAGCGCCCAGTGGCACGCATGCCATTGCAGCCAGTCAAGGCTCCACCACCTCTGCAGAAGGGGCTGTTTCTCTTTGACATCATCTCCCGTCCAGATGCTCCTGCTCCTCGCTATTCATGGCCAGCAGTCCTTTAGCGAGGGCGATTGCAAAGAAACAACAGTATGCGTCCAACCATCCTAAGGTGCAGCAGCTGACCGTGCTCCTGTCCAAGTTGTTGGTACTGCAGTCCCTCCGTTTCCAAATGTGGACTCTGCACCCTTTTAGAGAACTAATGGCTTGTGCCGAGCCGAGATGGAGAGTTTTCCCAAACTGTAATTTCTTTTCCCAAAAAAGGGAGTACCAGCACTTCATAAATATGTAGAACAGAAGGTGGGCCCGTCCTTGATCTTATCGGTTTTTTACAAGGTGCACGGCAGCGCGGACGTCTGGAGCTGTAAAATACGGTCAGGGCCAGTACATGTCCTTTACGGCCCACTGGTGAATTTTGCTTCCTGCCCAGGCACACCAACAAGTTGTAATGGATACGCCGCTTTCTCCTCCACGTTGTCAAACTGCTGCACCTGCGCCAATGTCCGCCTCCTCCCCCCACCATCACCACCATCTCAGCCTCCACAAGTACTGCTCCATCATACCACATGTGTAGGGTACAGCGTTTTCGCGCAGTTCTACACCTGGCTTGCCTCGGCAAAGAAGTCCCCACAGGGGAGGAACTGCTCCGCGTCATGCAGCAAGAAATCGATGTGTGGGTTTCTCCGTGCCAACTGCAAATCGGGAACCATGGTGACGGACAAAAGGGAGAACATGGTGTCCGCGCTGCAGCCAGGAGGGATGGTCCATGCGCCCTGCATGGGGCACGTGTTCAATCTGGTTGTGAAAAGGTTTTCCTGAAGTCTTCCACCGATCTTCAGCAATTTTGAAAAGGCCAGGAAACTGTGCATGCACTTTATCCATTCGTACAAAAACCAGGAACACCCTCCTCGAGTTGCAGGCGGCAGAACGGCCTCCCCCAACACACTCTGATATGCGATGTTTCCACCCGTTGAATTCCAGCCTGCACATGTTGGACCGACTGTATGAAAAGAGAAAGCCATTAACGATTTTTTGATGATCCAGGCAGACAAAAAGTACTCCCCTGTGTAAAATTTGATGTCAGCCAGTGGCAGCTCATGCGTGACACCTGCCGTTTGTTGAGGGCATTTGAGGAGGCACGTTATTTGTCAGTCGCCAGGACTACGGGATGAATAACGTCATTCCACTGCTTCATGTCCTGGAACAGATGCTGAAAAATCTGTCTGGGCAGGGGACTGGAGACGTGGTGACTACATCTCGCTGCCACAGAGTCCCGGTGGGGACTGAAATGGAGGAGGAGGACATTGGAGCAGAAGCATTGTCTGGTGAAATGAGTGGATTTTCTACCCAGGTGACAAGAGAGGAGGAGCAGAGCAGCTGGAGGAGGTGGATGGAGATGAGGAAACGAGGCAGATGACCCCCAAGCACCGTGGCAGTATACAGTGAAATGGAAAGGCAGGGACCCCTCGGAGTCACTTGTGCAATGGCCCGCAGCATGCTTATTTGCCTGGCTAGTGACAGCCGAATAGTCAGCATCCGGCCGAGGGGTGACTTCTGGCTCTCCACCCGATTGGAGCCTCGCTACTGGGCCAAAATGGGGGCCTTTTTTCCCCGCTATTGAGAGGGGGGACAAACTCAAATACTATAGGGAAATCCTCTGTAATCAGTTGGCCGCTGCCTATGTGCGGCATCGTCCCTCCTCTGACAGGTCTGCGTGGGGGGGTCATCTGCGTGTCATACTAAAACACAACATTGTATGAAGACCAAACCAAGCTCCCTCTGCATATTTAAGAATGGCACAACGTTCTACAGCACCCTGCAGGCTCTGTGCAGCCTGGAAATAAACTGCTTGTTAACGCGATTCGTCCCGAAGTAATTCGGACCGAATTTATTTTTGTCGGAAAATTCTGCGAAGTGACCGAATCGAATTTGAGAAATTCGCCCATCTCTAGTAATAGTCATTTTCACATTTTCAAGAAAATTTGCAACATAGATTTTTTTAGTCCAGTTCTGACATAACTTTGAGGGGCCTGTATGTTAGACACCCCTATAAATTATTCCATCTAAGAAACTATACCTCTTAAAGTATTTAAAACAATGTTTAGGAAGTTTCTTAAAGCACTAGGTATTTCACAGAAATTAAAGCAAAGTTCAGGTGAAATTTCACTTTTTTTTTTTTTTTTTTTTTTTTTTTTTTTACAGATTTTCAATTTTTATCCATTATTCACTAGAACATGGTAGATGTGACCAGGTAAATGATACTCAACATTGATTCCCCACATACTGCTGTTTTTAAGCACATCCCATATGTGATTCTTATGCGCTATTTTGCTCAATTACAAGCCTCTGAGCAGGAGGAACACCTATCGGGCTTTGAGGTCTCATTTTCATTACGCTTTTCTTAAGATGCCATTACAGGTTTGCAAAAACTTAAACTTAAAACCTTAAATATATACAGGGGTGTAGTGAGTATATCGACCCAACTGTTGTGTTTCACATTTTTTTCGCAGTAGACTGTGAAAATGAAAAAAAAAAATATGCAATTTTAGCTGAAAATTCGGCAATACCATATATGTGGGTTTCAACTGCTGTTTGGGTGCATGGCAAGGCGTACAAGGGAGGGAGCACTATTTTGCTCTTGGAAGGCAGATTTTGGTGGGTGCCATTTTGCATTTGCAAAGACCCCAAAGTACCAAAACAGGTGAAACCTTCCAGAAGTTGCCCCATTTCGGATTAAACAACCCTCATGGATCTCATCTATGGGTGTATTGTGCATTTTGGGCGTACAGGTGTTCCATAGTTTTTTAGCACTCGGCCATCAAAATGGGGGGTTGGGGAATGCAGTGTTGCCAGTGTTTAAATTTTATATAGTTTTTTACTTTTACACAATAGAAATGCGTTTATATTTCTTTATAGTCCGCTAGCCATAACTTTTTCTATTTTTCTGTATATGGAACTGATTAAGGGCTTATTTTTAGTGTGATGAGTTGATGTTTTTAATGGTACCATTATGGGGTGCATATGACGCTTTGATCACTTTTTATTAAGGTTTTTGTGATGCATTTTGAACAAAATACAGCAATTCTGGTAGAGAACTGCTCTGTATTGGTCTCTAGGGCAACTGTCAGTCACCATGCCCAGCAATGCCCACAATGCATTGCGGGGAATGGTGACATCACAGACAGCCCGGTACTGTTTCTTACAACACTCCCAGGCTGTCGGGTACACACAATAGTGGCGATTCCTGCTGCTGCACTGAAAGAAGACAGAAGGAGCTCTTTCCTTCTGTCTTTGCCTTAGATGCGGCGATCGTGATAGATTGCCGCAGCTAAGGGGTTAATCACCAGCCATGGGTGATGCAACGTGAGGCCAGCGGTAATATACAGCTGGTCCCATGTCGCGATCTTGCTAACTCCGCTTGTGAGCTCCTAAGATTTACATGACGTACCCATGTGTCAAATTGTGGGAACCCCTTCCCGACCATGATGTATGGATATGTCAAACGTTGGTAAGGGGTTAAGTGGCCCAGGAGACAAAGCTTTCATATTAAGTGCCCACAACCTTCTACAGCACAGTGCATTTCCCTGAACCCTCCTGTTGAGAAGGCAGTAAGGCTGCATCCACACAACTAAGGCTATGTCTACACAACAGTGAATTACTGTCAGATTTTTAAGAGATATCTGCAAAATTCCAACTGTAAAATTATCCCCATAAACATCAATAATATATAATATATTTTAAAAAATAAAAGGAACACAAATAGCACATCAATGCTAGCTGTGCCAAGAAGGTTAGCTGTGTCTGTCAGCACAGTGTCCAGACAATGGAGCAGATACTGGAGACAGGCCAGTACACCAGGAGATGTGGATGGGGGCCATAGGAGGGTAACAACTCAGCAGCAGAACAGCTACCTCCTTCTTTGTGCAAGGAGAAACCGGAGGAGCAGTGCCAGAGCCCAGCAAAATGACCTCCAGCAGGCCACTAATATACACATGTCTTTTCAAACTGTCAGAAACACTCCATGAGGTGGTATAAAGGCCCAACATCCACAAGTCAGTGTGGTGCATACAGCCCTTCACTGTGCAAAGAACATCAAGATTGGCAGATCAGACATTGGCGCCCTGTGCTTTTCACAGATGAGAGCAGGTTCACACTGAGCACATGTGACAGAGTCTGGAGACACCGTGGAGAACGTTCTGCTGCCTGCAGCATCCTCCAGTATTACCGGTTTGACAGTGAGTCTGTAATGGTGTGGGGATGCATTTCTTTGGAGGGCCTCATAGTCTTCCATGTTCTAGCCAGAGGTACCCTGACTGTCATTAGGTACCAGGATGAGATCCTCAGACCCACTGTGAGACCATATGCAGATGCAGTTGGTCCTGGGTTTCTTCTGATGCATGACAATGCTAGGCCTCAGGTGGCTGAAGTGTGTTAGCAGTTTCTGCATGATGAAGGCATTGCTGCTATGGACTGACCTGTCCATTCCCCAGATCTGAATCCAATCGAGCACATCTGGGACATCATGTCTCGTTCTATCCACCAATGCCACGTTGCAACAGCTACTGTCCAGGAGTTTATTAATGCTTTAATCCAGGTATCGGAGCAGATCAAACAGGCACAAACACTGCTGAGACTCATTTCCTTGTCTAGAGGCATTTCCACTGAAATTGGATTTTCTACTTTGACTTGGGTATCATTTTCAATCCAGACCTCCATGTGGTATTAATTTTGATTTTCATTGAT
This sequence comes from Phyllomedusa bahiana, assembly GCA_025379985.1. NCBI lineage: Eukaryota > Metazoa > Chordata > Amphibia > Anura > Hylidae > Phyllomedusa > Phyllomedusa bahiana. The sequence goes on along the minus strand of JAODAL010001548.1, from coordinate 219,053 downwards.
CATTTTTATGTTTTATTATTCTCAAAGCATCCCATTATGTAATGAATAAAGAACTGCAACTGGAATATTTCTTTTATTGAGATCTAGGATGTGGTATTTTAGTGTTCCCTTTATTTTTTGAGCAGTGTATATATGTATATGGGTCGCTATAGCGGTCATTTATAGGGGTCACCTACAAGGTATCTATAAGGTTATATATGAATCCCATTATAGATACCCCTATATATCCTCCTATAGAAATATCGATATACATATATATGAATGTACTATATATATATATATATATATATATATATATATATATATATATATATATATGAGACAGTGACAGGCGGAGTGGTTGCGTTTTAATGTTGTCCTATTCTGATAGCCATAACTTTTTCAGTTTTCTGTATACGGAGCTGATTATGAGCTTGTTTTTTTGCGGGATGAGTTGACATTTTTATTAGTATCATTATGGTGTGCAGATGACGCTTTCATAACTTTTTATTAAGGTTTTTGTGAGGTATTTTGAACAAAATACAGCAATCCTGGTAGTGTTTTTTATTTTTTACAGTGGTCACCATCCGGTAAAAATTACATGCTAGCTTTACTCATCAGTTCGATACGATTACAGCGATGCCCAATTTGTATATTTTTTATGTTTTACTGCTTTTACACAATAAAAACTTTTTTATAAAATAGAAAACACATTTTTGCATTGCCATAGTTTGAAAACCATAACTTTATTTTCCTATGTACGGAACTGTGTAGGGCCTTGTTTTTAGCGGGTTGAGTTGACATTTTTAATGGTATCATTTTTGTAGGGACAAGACTTTTTGATCAGTTTTAAATCCGTTTTTTGGAAGGGTGAAGAAAATAATGCAATCCTAGTAGTGATTTTTATTTTTAACAGTGCTCACCGTGCACTATCCATGACCAGTTAGCTTTACTCTCTGGGTCAATACGATTACGGCGATACCCAATTTATATAGTTTTTTATTTTTTTTTTATTTTGAAGCACTTTTAAAAAAAAAAGTGTTTTTTATTGTGTAAAACAATATTTATGCATCGCTATCTTCTGAGAGCCATAACTTTTTTATTTTTCTGTATACAAAGACATGTAAGGATGTTTTTTTTTTTGTGGGATGAACTTACATTTTAATTGGTACAACTTTGGCGTTTATATGAGTTTTTGATCACTTTTTATTCCATTTTATGTGCTGCAGGATGAACAAAAATCTGAATTCTGTGACTGTTTTTTACGGCGTTCACCATACGGGTTAATTAACATGACAGATTTATAGGGTGGGTCATTACACACGCGGCGATACCAAATATGGGTACTGTATTTATTTTTTATCTTTTTTGGGGCGATTGGCATTTGTAAAGGGGAAAAGGGCGATGTACGTGTTTTTTATTTAATTTTTTGATTTTGTGTTTTACTTTTTTTTTACTTTTTTTACTTTTTCACATTTTTTCACTTCTCCTCAGTGGGGATTTGTAACAGCAATGATCAAATTGCTGTTACAATGGTAGACCTGTACACAGCATTGCTGCTGTGTACTGGTCGCCATGGTAACTGCCGATCACCATGCCCACAATGCATTGTGGGCATGGTTAGGTCACCAGACTACCCGGATGCTTTCAGAAAGGATCGCAGGCAGCAGGAGCTCACTCCTCCTGCCTGCAGCTCCATTATTGCGACCACGATGTCGCGATAATGAAGCGTTAATCACCCGCGGCCGGGGTGATGCGGCATGAAGCCAGCGGTAATTTACCGCTGGTTCCATGTTGCGATCGTGCACGGCTTGCCCGCAAGCCCTTACGATCGCCAAGATGTATGCATACGTCCATTTGCGGGAACGCACTTCCCGCTAGAACGTATGCATATGTCCCATGTCGGGAAGGCGTTAAGCAGGGGCACATGTCTGGCACTGCAGGATCTCAATCCCTGGCAGCGTAGTGTGTTACTGATTGTAGCTGTTGTTCCATTGGTCCCAGCTCTCTGCAGGTCATTCACTAAGTTCTCCCATGTGGTTCTGGGATTTTTGCTCACCATTCTTGTGCTCATTTTGACCCCATGGGGTGAGATCTTGCATGGAGCCCTAGATCCAGTGAGATTATCAGTGGTCTTGTATGTCTTCCATTTTCTAATTGCTCCCACAGTTGATTTCTTCACTCCAAGCTGCTTGTCTATTGCAGATTCAGTCTTCCCAGCCTGGTGCAGGGCTACAGTTTTGTTTCTGTTGTCCTTCGACAGCTCTTTGGTCTTCACCATAGTGGAGTTTGGAGTGTGACTGTTTGAGGTTGTAGACAGGTGTCTTTTATACTGATAAATTCAAACAGGTGCCATTACTATAGGTAATGAGTGGAGGACAGAGGAGCTTTTTAAAGAAGTTGTTACAGGTCTGTGAGAGCCAGAAATCTTTCTTGTTTGTAGGTTATCAAATACTTATTTTCCACCATAATTTCCAAATAAATTATTTCCAAATCAGACAATGTGATTTTCGGGATTTGCTTTCTCATTTTGTCTCTCATAGTTGAGGTCTACCTGTGATGTCAATTACAGGCATCTGATCTTTTTCAGTGGGAGAATTTGAAAAATTGGTGGCTGACTACTTTTTTTTCCGTGTGTGTGTGTGTGTGTGTGTGTGTGTGTGTGTGTGTGTGTGTATGTATATATATATATATATATATATATATATATATATATAATATATATATATATATATATGATAGATGTGTCATATATAGATAGATAGATAGATTTGGATATGGATCCCGTTATAAATAACCTTATAGAAGTACCTATCTATAAACATTCTATCTCACATGAAATCAGAATAAACCTTACCCGTTTTAGTTTAATTAGTAGTGTTGAGCGATTATTATCGACAAAGTTGAAATCGGCACAGTTTTTATGTTCGAAATTTTTAGATCATTCGATACTTTAGGTTAAAATCTGTGCATCATCTATTAAGATCGCGCCATTTTCGGCGCTTCCTGTCATTTTGGCGGCCAGCAAATCAGCTCACAGAATAGAGCAGGGTGAGATGTGTGTGCGACGTCATGACTGGGATGTGTATGGTTGCGATTGGCTGGAAAAATCACATGACCTCGTTTTACATAGAACAGCGTTTCCTGTTCAGCCTCAGTGTCTCTCAGCGTCTCAGAGCAGAAGGACGTGCGCTCTGCTTGTGTCCAAACAGCTCAGCGAAATTATTATATTTTTTCACAGAGAAACCTCTACTATTAGCTGTGATCCTTACAATTTAGTTAGATTAGAGATTGGAAGATTTTATGTAGTTAGGTAGAGAATTTTAAAGGAGCATCTACCACTGTAAAGTCACGGGAGGGAGCGGAGGGGGGCCCCACAGGCGAACACAGACAAGCTCTATAAAGAATACTGGATAAAGTTCACCAAGACTTAGTGTAGACATTGCACTGCAATAGCTTTATTATTAACAGTTTTCTATTGAAATATTTCCTGGATATTGGCAGCCTGAACTTATATTGGATACACATCTTTTCTAGTAACTGCAGGTCTCTTTGTTAGGTGCAAAACTCCACTTTTATTATCAGTATACATTTCAGATAGGTGTTTCATTTCAATTTTGCCCATTCCACCTTTGTTGATAAAATCCAACTTGCACTTAAATTTGAATCCAGCAATTTTATAGTCACCACAGGTGAATTGAAAGGTGCCAAAAATATCTTGTATTATACGAATACATAATGGATACGTGTTTTTTGACTTTGGCGCAGGCCAGCCTTGTTGATAGATCTACTTTGCAGTTATATTTGAATCCAGCAATTTTGTTTTGATTTGAGGGATTTGAGAATAGCTGTGATTTGCAGTCTTTTAATAAGAGACTTTCCAAAACTCTTCCATACCTTCTCAAATTTGCATATTTCTGAACATGGAGTGAAATTCAGGTGGTAAGCGAGCAAAGAGGGGGGTAGGACATGCAGGTAGAGGTACGAGAGAAGGTGCTCCTTCCAGTGCTGGCGACAACACGCATGCCAGCGGATCATCAGTTGCAGGACCGTCAGGCCTGTCGTCGCTGGGTCAGGGCACTGTGAATCTCAGTAACGAACAGCGTCGCCAATCTGTTCTTCAGTGGTTAATGCAACCTGCATCCAGCACAATTTTGCTGTGAAATGCAGCTAGACTACAGGTCCTATTGTAAAAAATGTGGTTTCTAACAGACATTTGTTCTTCACAATTGTCAAGGGTGGCTCAAGGGTGATGGTGCTGTCAGAAACAAGAATAGGTAGGACACTATTAATGGACACATTTTGCAAAATGACTTGTTTTTGCAAGATCTTTAACATAGCTATCAATCCCTGTATTGAGACAACCCATTTAATACAATTAAAAAAGAGAAACAAAGACATGGTGGGATTCCATCCTATTTTAAAAATGTGTTTTCTAGAATTAAACTACTAAAAAACTTGCATGTACAAAATAGCTGGTAAAAAAATTCCTCTGAATTGTACAAGGGAGGTACAGGAAAACTTGACTAGATGTAGGTTATTCAGAGGACATGGGGCACGGACAGAGAACAAAGTACAGAGACCATTTCCTCCAGCACGTTGAGTAAAATGAGAAAAAGAATGCCAAGAAAAAGGGCACCTGGGTGGAACAGGAGCGTTAACCACCATATTTCCAAGTGAAGCTCAATTGGTCTGCACTCATACGGAGGGGCAAGCGCTACCCAGGACAGGGACAGTAGATGTCCAGTGAAACTAAAATGGTGGTTGAAAGACTCCTATTTCCGGCACTTTTTAATCTGGGTCATGCAGGTTTGGGGCTCATGCTGTGGCCCAGGACAGGGATAGTCAATGTCCAGTCAAGTAAAATGATTGTTCAAATCATAATGCCTTCTGTCAATTTTTATTTTGTGGGTCATGCAGGTTTAAGGGTCATGCTGTGGTACAAGACAGGGATAGTGAATGGTCTGTGAGTTTTTTTCTGTGGCTTTTATAACCTAAGTGTGTTGCCTAAGATGTAGCACGTATCCATTTGACTGTTGTGGATGTTAATTCCAGCTTCTCCAGCCCTGTTTGGGTGTAAGAATGAAGGTGTTGTTGCTCTCCCATAGACTTTAATGGTCATCGCTCATAATCGACTGCTCACTATCGACTATCTTGTCGATGATGGTCGTCTTACGACCATCGACCGATTTCGATGGTCAACGTAATCGCTTAACACTAATTAGGATTACAAAAATTATTTATATTTGCCAAATGACAGAATAATGAGGGAGATAATTTTAAGGCATTTTATTACTTTCTGCAAAGTCAAAGATTTACATTAGGATTACTATGCCTTTAAGCAATTTGGGACAGCCCATATGATGACGTCATGTCTTTGTAAGGTTTATTGGCAACATCTGAGTTTATTAGAGACAAACCTGTAAAAAAAAATTTAATGCACACCAGAAACACACTGCTTCTTTGTGCAACATCATGGGAAAGTCTAAAGAAATCAGCTATGATGTTAGGAAGAGAATTGTGGACTTGCACAAGTCTGGATCATCCTTGGGTGCAATTTCCAGATACCTGAAGATGCCTCGTTCATCTGTAAAAAACAAGTATACGCAAGTACAAACAAAATGGGAATATCCAGCCATCATACTGCTCAGGAAGGAGACGGGTTCTGTGTCTCAGAGATGAATGTACTTTGGTCCAACATGTACATATCAACCCAAGAACAAAAGCAAAAGACCTTGTGAAGATGCTAGTGAAAGCTGGTAAGATTGTGTCATTATCCACAGTAAAACGAATACTGTATCAACATGGGCTGAAAGGCCACTCTGTCAGGAAGAAGTCATTACTCCAAAAGAAACATATAAAAGCCAGATTTATGTTTGCAAATGCACGCAGGAACAAAGACCTACATATTTGGAGACATGTCCTGTGGTCTGACGAAACTCAATTGAACTAAATTGAGCCATAATGACCATTGTTACGTTTTGGAGGAAAAAGGGAGAAGCTTGGAAGCCTAAGAACCCCAACCCAACTGTGAAATATGGGGGTGGCAGCATCATGTTGGGGGGTTGTTTTCTCCCTCAGCAGGTAATCAGTTGCTAGAAGGATGTCCAAAGCTGGGTCCCGTCATGGCAGATTTTCTGCACTTTAGCATACTAAGCAATTTACAGAACAACATAAAACCCCTTCTCTTATTTATACATGTTGCATTGTCATAACCTATGGTATGTTTCCACTCTTCTACCCATCCTCTATACAGCTGTGTCAGACGTGTAAAGGACTCAAAACTGTGTACAGCTGCTATTTACATTTTATATTTATTGAAATTTCAAGCAGAATAATTTAAAAATTTTTATTATAAGGCCAACATTGTGCTTAATGTATTGTCATTGTAATTATCCTATTGTTATTTCCCACTTATTAATATCTAATAAAAAACAGACTATGTTGTGTGTCATATCAGATGCGGCTCTTATTTCTTACATTTGTTGTTTTTGTTGTTTAAGCCCCTGCAATCTTGCTATAATCATTATGTTCATTGATTCAGAATATCAGTATTAGCTTGGTGTTTTGTTTTTTTTTATAGATCCATCATACGGAAATCATCTGCTCCCCAATATCTTCACTTCCTGACAAATAACAATCCATTTGTTACCTTCGAATAACAAAACCACTCTGCTGTCAGATTGCTCTGCAACTTATTGCTACACAAGTTAATTTATTTTTGCCCACAGACAGAAAGCATTACAAGAAGCTTTCTACAATGGGGATTTTTCTTTTTAAATTTCGGTGTGAAAGTTTACTGTAAATCCTTACAAGGGCCTATATGTTTTGACAGTGCCTACAATTTGTGGGATGTCCTCCACTAGGCTGGAAACACGGTGCAGTATATCATTCGCAAAGATAGTTCAATTTCCTCCTAGTCTGTCCACCCTTCCTCATATGATGATTAATGTTTTCCAACAAGACTAAAGGTTCTTAATACCATGATGTAAGGCTTGGAGTTAAAGGACAACCTTGGATTCTGCTTGTTGCCAGGCCTAATGGCTTGGAACAAAATCCTTTTGTCACGATCATGGTCAGAGGTGATTGGTATGGTGTTCTAAAATATTTACGTGGTCACTTAACTGTTTATGTGACATTGCTGGTAGCCTCCCATGAACAGAATTACAGGTCAAATGATACAGAAGCAAAGAAGTACTTTAAAAATATGTGGCTAAATATAGCCCCCCGAAATCAACACACATACACAATGAAATTCTCCATCAGTATGATACATGAAACTCATTGAGAAGAGGGGAAGAGTTCTGACACACTGGAAAGTAACAAATCTCTGAGCTGGCTCATGACAAGAATACCAAAAAGCTCTGAAGCTAGAGCTGAAATGGTGCTTAAGAGACAGAAGGGGCATCCTGGGATGCATTTATTAAATGAAAAGACAACACTGTGATTGGGTTCAAGTGAATGTGAATGCGTAAACTTCTTCCAGGCACAATGAATGGCTGCAATAGAACCATAATTATAGGACAATGGGATCCTTCTATGAGCACAATGCAAACCAAAGAAAATAATAACACACACAAACAAACAAGATTTATCAATTCAATACATTTGTATATACAATGTTACCTTGGTTTAGACAGTATCATTTTAATTATTAGGATTATTATTAAAATTTGGGTTTTGGGTGATAATTGCCTTTTCATTTATTACTATTTTTAAATGTAATATAACCCATAAATGGCTGCAGGTAGAGCTATGTGTTGTACTGTTCCTGAGCGAAATTTCACAGATGACACAATTGGTCTCACATTTTAAAGTGTCTTGGAGGATAAAACTGGCAGCAGGATTGGCTAATCACTTAGGGCTCATCCCAACAGCAGAGGACAAATACTGGTCGGTTTATCCGACCGGTATTTGTCTTGTTTTAGTGCCGTCCCCACGACCACCGGGGAACGGCTTTCCTCCGCGGTTAGTGGATTAAATCCCTCCCCCTTCACATTGCGATGTTCATAAACCGTCCAAAAACCGGACTGAGGAATTAACATGTACAATGATTATTGGGGACTGCTGCATGGGTTTTCCATAGCGGCCTGGTGTGTTAGTTTGCGGCTGGTTTTTCCGACTGTTTACAAAACCGCAAACCGTCTGAAAAAACGGCCGCAAACCGGTGGCATGGGGACATGCCCTAAATGTGTATACAGAGAATTCAGTCAGGTTTTCTCCCTCAGCAGGTAATCAGTTGCTACAAGGATGTCCAAAGCTGGTTCCCATCATGGCAGATTTTCCCTTTAACATGCCAAACAATTTACAGAACAACATAAAACCAAATCCAAATGTACTGAAAAAATCTGCATGAAGATTAGAGCATGCTGCAGGATAGAAAATACACAGCATACTCATTATGCTGTAGAAATTAAACTGACTTTCACCACAGAGTTAACGCCTACAATGTATTAGAGTATTTACAGCAAAATATTCTGCTACTTTTGGACCTTGTAGTAGCTTTTCCTCCTCTCCCTTGTAAAGTAAACCCTTAGGCTAGGTTCACACGGCTTAACTGCGGGATGTAATTACGTCCCGCAATTACGCCGTGTGGCCGGGAGCGGGGGAGGGAGCGGGGTGCCGGCACTTCACCGGCCCCTAGACAATCATTACTAGCGGCGCGTATACGCCGCTAGAAAGTGACAGGCGGGGAGAGGAGACGTAATCCATAGTTCTCTATGAGAACTGTGGATTACTGTAATGAATGGGCCGTTTTCAGCCCGTAATTTGCGCACTTCGGCGAGTAATTACGGACCGCAATACGGCCCATTTTAAGCCGTGTGAACATGGCCTTAGGTGTACTATTAGCTAACCTTAGGCCACGCCTACGCGGCAGAGGATAAAGTGCTCTTCGAATTCTAATCAGAATCCAATCAGTATTATACAGTCAGTTTTAGTTTTTGTACTAGCTTTTGTCCTGCTTTTTGCCACGGTTACAGATTTTGAATGTCCCATTTAATTGAACAGTTCAAGTGAAATATGGCTGATTATAGAACATGTTCTAAGTTTTTTAACCAGGTTTTCAGATTTCATATCCAACCTTCGAAAATCCAAGCTGCGTTGACTACAGCTTGGATCTTCTATTGAGATCTATGGGGATGATTCACAGTCAGATTTTTGTGAATTCTAAATACCGAATCCGCTTAAAAAATCCAACGGTAAACCAGTGCCATGTAGATGTAATCTTTACTGTTTTTCTCACTACAAAGATCTTATTTCAAGTAATGGGGACCATAAATATAAACATTTCCAATATTATTCTACTAACAATGGAGCATTGTTTGACAGACTTATATTACCTTCTATCTTCTTAGTACACTTTCAGAATTGACCCATGCCCCATCTGTTCCACTGGTTGCTGGTGCTGCAGTGTCACCTTTGCCCCTCCCATGGTCGGAATCTCAGGAGCGCGCATTCCAGCATATGCTCCCTGTTCCCCTTTCCGACCATCATCTTTCCTCCTCCTCCCTGGCTTGTGAAATAATTTCGGGCATGCAGAGTAACCCAGAATTATTTCATGACATTATCAAGAAGCCACACATGCGCCGTTCATTACATAGCTGAATGGTAAATGGAGCACATCTTTCTGGCTTCTACTAGTCCCCTTCAGAGGTAAGGAGTGTTTACCTCACTTAAATGTAATCACATATTTATAAATATCATAGCCTGCCTAATTCTATCTAACAGATCCTTTGACTCCTGTTGCTAACAATGACTAAGTAACTGTTAACAACGGGGGTGAGCGCACAAAATTCAGAGGCATAATGATATCATCGGACTGTCGGGAGGATGAAGACACCCATATTCTGATTAAAAAAACACTCCCAAGATTTTGATTGAAGAGCCTGTCTAACAGCAGTAGTGCTGAGGTGAGAAAACCCCTTTAAAGGGGTTTTCTCACGAAGCATTATCCTTTTATGAGTCAAGCTCCCTATGGGCAGTGTCGGACTGGGGGGGTCTGGGGCCCACAGGGGAATTGATCATGGTGGCCCACCCTACTGTACATGAAAATATTACCGTCCTCTCGGACATAAATGCACCCATTTTACCACATAATAGAGTGTGCAGAACTGTATTGTGTTGTACACAATACCAAATGAGTCACACGTCTAATTAGCTCCATCCATTTCAAACCACCCACCACCAGACCACATAAAATATCCCCCTCCATGATTCCCTTGATCACGCACCCCACCACCTTCTAAAATAAACACCAGCAAGAAAGTAAAAGTGAAACTCCTATCACAGGTTCAGGTGTTCCCTCACTTTTACAATCAGGGACAAGTGTACGCTGCTACTATACTAGCGCCGATATAACCTACAACACCGCCATATAGAGACAACATAGTGGTCCGGCACCAGCTCAGGTCACATCACATTGCAATGATTACTGCATTGATCCAATATAGAAGTAAAATAACCCATGACATCAGGGACTCTACGGAGACGTCTTATCTGATGAGTCATTCTCTTCTCTCATGAGTTATTCCCTTTTCTTCTCCATCCGTTCCACATCGCCATGACGACTTGTCTCGGCCACAACTCATCCCTGCAGAATTTACGCACAATTATCTTAGAATCCTCACTTTTCCAGCATCTCTTTACCTAGTCCCACCTCTGTACAAACTTCCTACGGGTAGGAGAGCTGATACAACCATACCTTAGAAGCACCATTTCCTAAGGGGTTGGAGGGTGGAGAGAGGACTAACCCCCTGGAGATTATGCTACATCTATGGGCTGCTCCCCTCACAACTATATTACAGGTATCTAGATAGGCCCTATTTAGATAGGTAGACCCCCACTGTATAAGCTGGTAGGCCCAAGTAAGGTAGATAAGTAGGCCACAAATGGGAACGTAAATAGTCCCCACGTAGATCAGAAGACCCCGGGTAGGTTGTCGGGCCCCAGGTAGTTCGGATGTGGGTAGGTGTGGGTGGATCCCGGTTACGTAGGCTGGAGGTAGTCAGGCCCCCTTTAGATAGTATGCAGGTAGTAAGGGGCCCCTTTAGATGGTAGGCAGGTAGCCAGGGGATCCCTTGAGATGGTAGGCAGGTAGCCAAGGGACCCCCTTTAGATGGTAGGCAGGTAGTCATGGCCCACTTTATACATTAGGCAATTAGGCAGGTATTTGGGGCCCCCTTTAGACATTAGACAGGGTCCCCGTTAGACATTAGCCAAGGGCCCCTTTAGAAATTAGGCAGTGCCCCCGGTGGAGCCCGGTGTAGGCGGCGCGATTTTGTGATGTCATCGCGCAGCCGGTGGCACTCTACTCCGCTGACACTGCGCAACCCCGGGAATCGAGGACATAAGTCCTCGACCCCCGAGCCCTGTCTTTGAACGCTCGGGACACAGCACCCTGGCGTTCAGTGACAGGATGCAGCGGCCGGGCCCCTAGGAGCGGTGGCAGTGCCTCCGGGGCCCACATGAGCTTGGGGCCCACTGTGGATCCTCCAATTTCCTGATGGGCAATTGCGAGCCTGACTATGGGCCACATGTATGAAAACTGTCTAGGTCTAAAATTCACTTTGTTGCCCATAGCCACCAATCAGAGCGCTCTTCTCATTTTTACAGAGCACTATATGAAATTAAAGGGGCACTCTGGTTGCTATGGGCAACAAAGGGAATTTTAGACCTATACAGTTTTCATGCATGTGGCCCTATGTGTCAGCCTCAGTGAATGGGGAGAGGACAAGGGCTGTATTTCTTCCTAGGCACCTTTTGGAGAGCAGCAGTTGGGCTTTTGTTTCCCTTTCTTCTAAGCTCTCACCCGGCATCTGCTGGGGACATTGGTGGCAGTGGCATCATGCCAACACTGCAGAGATAAGCAGCAGCTAACAGAGCAGCGCTCCGCTTTCATCTTTCAACACCACCGCTTTGTTGTTGTGACAGTATCAGCATAGGACTTATACTGATACCTTCAGGCAGGACAGCCCCCTTGTTTCACAGTATTAGTAGAAAGAGCTGGCCTCCACCTATCATATGTTGTCTCAATTGTGCATTCTTGCAAAATGCATATAATTGAGATATACAGTGGGGAAGAGAGGGCTATGCACTCGCTGCCATATCATATGCCATCTGTGCTGCTCCCTTTCCTAGGCCCCAGGCCTAAAGCATCCAACTCGGGGTCAAGTACAGACAGACATGCCGGGGCAAGAGTGTAGAGGTGATATTATACATAGCTGCCTACCTATTTGGTGGCCCCTATGAAGCTACCCACCTACTGGGGGGCATCTATATAGCAGCAAACTGTACAGTGTAAAATCAGGGGAGTAGCTATAGAGGTGCAGCGGTAGCGGTTGCTACCAGGTCCTGAAGCCTTAATGGACCCAAAAGCCCTTCTACTGCATGAGGAGATACCAATATTATAAATGGCACAAGGTTGGTGGTGGCCCTTTTATGGATTTTTGCACTGGGCTCGGAGCTTTAATTTACGCCTCGGTGTAAAATTAAACGAGAACTAAACCCAAAAGCAATGGCACAATTGTATTTTGCTTATTGTTCATCCCACAATTTATTTTTTCCTTTTCTGGGACGGGGCAGATACTTTTGCTGTATGGGGCCGTAAAATTTCTGATGGCGGCCCTGCAGTCAGGTAAGCTATGCCCTCCTAGTGCACTACTGGGAAAAGAGAGAGAGAGGAGCAGCAATGCTCCTTCTGCTCTCCTCAGCAGTGTACAAACGGCACTGCAGAGCAGGAGTAGAGACTACTGGTTTGCGCACTCTTCAGGACTGGTAGATGATTCGGAAGTGGGTAACCAGGTTTGAGGGATGGGTTTCTGAGCGGTGGAGTAGAGAGATGGGGGATGCTAGGAAGAGGGGGAGTTGGTTGGGGGAGTTGGGGTTTTCTAGGGCAACAAGTGGGTTGTGGGGGTTCTGTGGAGTAACAGGTGGGGGTGGATTTATGTGGGGTTTAGGCAGGCTTGTGGGATAACAGGTAGAGTTGGGTTGATTTATGTGTAGTTTGGAGGTGTTGGGACTTCTGAGGTAACAGGTGGGGATGGAGTTGGGTTATAGGGATAGGTGGCCATTGTATATCTCTAGGCCACACAACAATTATTGGGGCTGAGGAGGGTGGGAGAGGGAGTACAAGCCACATCTGAAGCACAGTCCCTGGTGGGTCCCCTGCCCCTCCCCCTCAATCTGTGCCATTGAACTGTGGCCTCTACCCCCTCTACTACCCACCTCATACACACACAATTGATTTGTACAGACTTGCAACAGCAAAATATACAACTGCCACCTATTCTTTTAACCCAAATCCATCCCCACTTTTTACCCCTAACCCAGATAGGTAGGGGTTGTATATTGTGTTGGTGCTAGGCCACACAACATAATTGTAAAGGAGGGGCAGGAGAGGAGGTAGAGGCCGCAGTTAACAACAGGCACAGTCCTGGAGGGGCAGGGGAGCCCCCAGGGATTGTGCTGCCTTATCCTCCCTGAATTATATTGTGTGGTCTGAACTCTGTCCTCTGCACCTCCTGCAGATCAGCCTCACTCATGATCTTCAAGGGGTGCAAGGGATGTGGTTTTCTACTCATCATAAATTAATAAGCTGCAGTAATAACTCTCTACTTTTTTTGATTACTTTTCCTTATATTCTTCACAGAATAGGTTTAAATCCCCATACACATCATGTATATCCTGTAAATTCTTATGCTTCAGTTTTTGTGCCTTTAGCATACATACAGTCAGTAGATACACTACCGTTCAAAAGTTTGGGATCACCCAGACAATTTAGTTTTTTCCTGAAAACTCATGCTTTTATTTGTCAACTGAGTTGCAAAATGAATAGAAATATCGTCCAGACGATATCCCTATAACCCAACTCCATCCCCACCTGTTACCTCAGAAGTCCCCCAACACCCCCAAACTACACATGAATCAACCCAACTCTACCTGTTACCCCACAAGCCCTCCTAAACCCCACATAAATCCACCCCCACCTGTTACTCCACAGAACCCCCACAACCCACTTGTTGCCCTTGAAAAGGTTAGAAATAATGATTTGTATCTGAAACAATAATTTTCTACTTCAAACTTTGCTTTCGTCAAAGAAAGCCCACTGCTGTGGGCCTGAAGCGCCGGCAGTCTCTTTGAGGACTTCTGCGGAGCAGAGAGCGAGCGCTCCCTGCCCCGCAGACCGTGTCGGACCGGCTCTTGGAGGATTGCTGGATCCTCCGGTAAGCCACGGGTCCAACACAGCGGGGCCACCGGGTCCTCATAGCGCTGAGGACCCGGCGCGGCCCCGTGCGGCTCAGCTGGCAGCGTCGCGATGAAGTGATGTCATTGCGAAGCTGCCCCTCCTCGGGCGCACAGTCGTCATAGGCTGTGAGCCCGAGGAGTGGCCGGAGGAGCGGCCTGGCGTTGGAGGCGGGGCCTGAAGAGGAGCGCGTGCCCGGGAAGCTGGTACGTATTAATATTGTTATTTTTAACTGCCTGAGTGCCCCTAGCTATATGCCTGCTGAGTGCCCCCCTAGCTATATGCCTGCCTGAGTGGCGCCCCTAGCTATGTATCTGCCTGAGTGGCGCCCCCTAGCTATGTACCTGCCTGAGTGGCACCCCCTAGCTATGTACCTGCCTGAGTGGCGCCCCCTAGCTATGTACCTGCCTGAGTGGCGCCCCCTAGCTATGTACCTGCCTGAGTGGCGCCCCTATATTTATATAACTTCCTGTCTAAGGGGAAAATATCTATATATCTGCCTAACTGATGGGGACCTGTATATCTCTGCCTAATTGAGGGGACATATATACCTAACTGCAGGGACCTATATAGCTTCCTATCTGAGGGGTCATATATACCTGTCTGACTGAGGGGACTTATATACCTATAATTAAGGAGTTGCTGGAAATGTGAGGATTCTAAGATATTTGTGTCCAAATCTGCAGGGACGAGTATTGGCCGGGAGAAATCAGCATGAAGGTGTGAACCGGATGGAGAAGAAAAGGGAAAGTGAACGACGCTGATCAGAAAAGACGTCTCCTGTGAGTCACTAAATGTAACTGCAGTGTAATCACTTATATTTCTGCAGAGCCTACATACAACTAGTATCTACCACTATCTGGTCACTGTATGGCGGTGGTATATGTCTGTAGAGCCTGTGTACAGCTGATAGTCACATGTGGGGGTTGCGTTTGGTCAGGGTCTGACAGAATTATTTGATCCATAAGTAGTAATAGTTGTTGGTCTTGGTTTTGTAGGAGTGTTTTTAGTAACAATCATTTGTCCGGTAGATTTGCTCCATGTATCGGTGGATTATTTGGTGATTGTTATTTGTAATGTATTACACTGTCATACGGAGGGGAGCGATTTTGAAAAAGCTAATTTGTCATTGTGCAGTGACTGCTGAGGAGATGGACAGGAGCTATGTGGAATATGCAGAAAGTTAGTGACAGGACCTGGCGCAGGGGCGAGAGGAATTAGTGTGTGGGGGTGCAATTTTTTGGGGAGCAGGGGAGGGGGTTGCCATTGGCTGTACTTGCCTAGGGCACCAAAATGCCTTGTCCCGGCCCTGAGTGATGGCCTTCCTTATTAAAAATCCCTTTTACCTTGTACAAATCTCCCAATTTACAAGCACCAAAGCAACCCCAGAGCATCACATTACCTCCACCATGCTTGACAGATGGCGTCAGGCACTCTTTCTGCATCTTTTCAGTTGTTCTGCGTCTCACAAATATTCTTCTGTGTGATCCAAAGACCTCAAACTTTGATTTGTCTGTCCGTAACACTTTTTTACAATCTTCCTCTGTCCAAGGTCTGTGTTCTTTAGCCCATATTAATAATAATTAATAATTTTCCTTTTATTTGCCAGTCTCAGATATGGCTTTTTCTTTGCCACTCTTCCCTGAAGGCTAGCATCCCGGGGTCACCTCTTCACTGTAGACGTTGACACTGGCGTTTTGCGGGTACTATTTAATGAAGCTGCCAGTTGAGGACTTATGAGGCGTTGATTTCTCAAACTAGAGACTCTAATGTACTTGTCTTGTTGCTCAGTTGTGCAGCAGGGCCTCCCACTTCTCTTTCTACTCTGGTTAGAGCCTGTTTGTGCTCTCCTCTGAAGGGAATAGTACACATCCTTGTAGGAAATCTTCAGTTTCTTGGCAATTTCTTGCATGGAATAGCCTTCATCTCTTAGCACAAGAATAGACTGTCGAGTTTAACATGAAAGTTCTTTTTCTGGCCATTTTGCGAGTTTAATCGAACGAACTAAAGTAATCCTCCAGATTCTCAACTAGCTCAAAGGAAGGTCCGTCTTATAGCTTCTCCAATCAGCAAAACTGTTTTCAGCTGTGCTAACATACTTGTACAAGGGTTTTCAAGGGTGTTGAAAATATCCAATAGCTTTCTTAAACAGTTAGCAAACACAATGTACCATTAGAACACTGGAGTGATGGTTGTTGGAAATGGGCCTCTATACACCTATGTAGATATTGCATTAACAACCAGACGTTTGCAGCTAGAATAGTCTTTTACCACATTAACTATGTATAGAGTGTATTTCTGAATCATTTAATGTTCGCTTCATTGAAAAAAAACTGTGCTTTTCTTTCAAAAATAAGGAGATTTCTAAGTGACCCCAAACTTTTGAATAGTATTGTATATGAAACCATTGCAATCTATATAGCAAGCTGAGACCTCTTAACATCTGAGAACACACCCGCAGCGTTTCGGGGACACATCCCCTTTCTCAAGCGTGTTCACACTCGCCCTTCATTTCCTTATATCACTCAAATCACATGACTCAATATCAAAATTCTTACATAAGACAAACATATTACAAACAATATATCCATTTTACCTATCTTTAAAAACAATGTATGCTCCACCTGTGTGCAACAATTTTCCCTAAAAGGGGTAGTCTCATTTCAGGAAATCCTCTTCCCTGGCTGCTCGTTGCTAGCTACAGTCCTGCCCTGCATGTGAATGAGCAGGGCGCTGCTAAAGTCGTCCTCCTCATTCACTTCTATGGGAGTTCTGAGTATAGCCAAGCGCACACACTCGGTTAACTCCCATAGAAGTGAAAGAGGAGGACGGCACTAGCAGTGCCCACCCCATTCATATGCAGGGCCAGACCACAGCTAGCAACGAGCAGCCAGGGAAGAGGATTTCCCGAAACAGAACTACTCCTTTAATCTGCGAAACCATGCAGAGCTAGGTGAGTGAATATACTCCCTCTGAAGCCTCCTAATACTGAAAAACGTATTCTAACAGACGCTTCTCCATTACTATCGCTGGGGCTTGGTGTCAGTCAGCAGGATGTATTTTGTTGTCCCAAGGCTGACACTAACCAACTCACTATTACCCCGGTACCCAATGCATCAGAAACGGAACCTCTAATGTGACGGTCTGCTTCTAAGGCAGCTGCAGGCTGGTATTTTTAAGATGGTAACAGCCCAAAATCCATGGAACTTCCCAATCTGAAAGTATCAGTCTGCAGCTGCTGGTTTTACCTCAGCTGATTATAAAAAATGGGGGGACCTCCATGTCTTTTTTCTTTAAATTATTATTTTTTTTTTAGAACATCTAAACAGGCCCCATTCACATACCGTTTTTGCCACTGTTTGTGGTATCTGTGGTATAACAGTACTGTGAGGGGGCCATTGACTCCTATATGGGAACTGTAGTCCTAATGGGCCTATGGTTGCTCTATTTACTGAACATGTAGAGTTTCAGTATTGAACACAAAAGCGTGGTCGACCACAATTTTGTGTCCTGGCACAGAAACTGTAAACCTCTGGTGCAATGGGTACTGAGATAACAGGAAGAGTGGGTTATTTTCAGCCATGGCAAGACAAAAAATACCCACACACTGATACCAAACCTTAGCATTGGTAAAGGAACGGCATCTGCCAGACACCTCCATTACTAACACGGGTAAAAAAATGGAACCCCCCCCCCAAAAAGATATTTAAATAAACACTTCCTAACACCAGCTCATATTGACCATTTTATTTAAAAAAAAAAATGGATCCAGTGCTAATCCCACGTAGTCTAATGAATCTGACATAGTCCAACCAAAAAACCTGTAAAAACAAATAGAAACAATACTAAAAACATCACAGCATTAAACTTTATCTTCTGCACTCCCCTTATCATGAGTGAGGCTGATCTGCCAGAGGTGCAGGCGACAGAGCTCAGACTGCACAATATTTTCCAGGGATGTTAAGGTAACAGCCACAGCACAATCCCTTGGGGGCTCTCCGACCCCTCCCTCTCCCAGGACTGTGCCCATGAGCTTCTGCCTCCCCGATACAATTGTGTTGTGCAGCCTAGCACCAACACAATATAGAACCTCCATCTACATGGGTTAGGGGTGCTAGTGGGGTTAAAGGTGGATTTGGGTTGGGTCAGGGATAGCTCGCAGTTGTATATTGTATTGGCGCTAGGCTGCTCAAAACAAATGTGAGTGTATGGCGGGGAAGGAGATAGAAGCCACAGTTCATGGGCACAGTCCCGGGAGGCAGGGGAGCCCCAGAGTTTGTGCTGTAGCGGCGGCTTGTACTTCCTCTTCTACCCCCAACACCCCCTAACAATCTAGCGACATGTTTGTTGGGGTTTATTGGCAGTAGGGTTATTGTGGACTACAGATTATTCTGAAGAGAAGTTTTTTTCAGGTCGCTTTTGAAGGTAGTATAAGTGGAGGAGAGTTGAATGTGTTGGGCAGTAAGTTCCAGAATATGGGGGAAGCATGGGATCAGTCTTGGAGACGGTTGTGTGAGGCGCTGACATGGGGACAGCAGAGAAGAATGTCCCATGAATGTCTCAACTGAGTAAGGCAGAGATGTATGGAGGGGAGAGGTCATGGAGAGCCTTGTAGGTCATGGTTAGCAACTTGAACTGGATTTGCTGGGCAATGGGTAGTCAGTATAGGGATTGGCAGAGGGGAGAGGAGTTGAGGATGGTTTGAAGGGCAGTAAGAGTGCTAGATGGGAGAGAAGGATGTTGCAGTAGTCTAGGCGGGAGATGACAAGGGCATGGATAAGTATTTTCGTAGTATTGAAGTTAAGGAAGCGGATTCAAGAGATTTTTCAGGTGGAAGTGGCAGGCAGAGTTAAGGACTTGGATGTGAGGTTTGAAAGACAGAGAAGAGTCAAAGTTTATCCGAAGGCAGCACCTGGGGGGGACTGGGAGAGTGAAGACCGTTGACATTTGATAAGTGTTCAGGGGGGGGGATAGGGGTGAAATTGGGTAGATAAATGAATTCCTCATTTAGTTTTAGGAGACAGGAAAAAGGAGAATATGGATGATAAACAGTCTGGATCGGGGCAGGGGGCGTCCGGCTAGGGTGTTTTATTGGGGGCTCGGGCCCCAAAAAAAATTTCCCCGGGTCCCCCCGATTTTTCCCCGGGGCCGGGGCACCGATTTCCCCTTTTCAGCTGCATGTGCGCCGCTTGGACCACATGCAGCTGCTGGCTTCTCCCGGGGGGCACAGAGCGAGCGCCCCTGTTTCCGCAGAAAAGTGTCGGACCGGCCGGGGTCCGACATTTGGGGGGCCGGGCCGGGTCCTCACAGCGCTAAAGGACCCGCCCGGGCCCCGGGGCCTCAGCCGGCAGCGCCCGGCGATGATGTGATGTCTCGCGACGCTCCTCTCCTGGGGCCACGGGCGCGTCAAAACCCTTGCGCCCGGACCTCCGGAAAAGCGGGGGCTGAAGAGGACAGCGCGCTCGCCGGGGGATTTTTAAGGAGTTTTTAATGTTTTTTTAAATTTTGAAAGCTTTTTTCCCCTCCCTTTCATGCCCTAAATGCCTCCCTTTTGGGGCCCCCCTACCCCCCCTGTGGCCCCCATATCCCTCCCCCTGTGGCCCCCATATACTGCCTGGGGCCCCCTCCCCCTCCTGTGGCCCCCATATACTCCCTTTGGGGCCCCCTACCCCTGCCTGGGGCCCCCCCATATCCCTGCCGGGGCCCCCTCCAATCCCTGCCTGTGGCCCCCATATACTGCCTGTGGCCCCCATATACTGCCGGGGCCCCCTCCCCCCTGCCGGGTTCCCCCATATGCTGCCTGGGGCCCCCCCATATACTGCCTGTGGCCCCCATATCCCTCCCTGTGGCCCCCAAATACTGCCTGGGGCCCCCATATACTGCCCGGGGCCCCCATATCCCTGCCTGTGGCCCCCTTCCGCCTGCCTGTTGCCCCCATCTACCTGCCTGTGGCCCCCTATACTGCCTGGGGCCCCCCCCCTACCCCTGCCTGTGGCCCCCAACCCCCTGCCTTTTGCCCCCATATATTTGCCTGTCCCCCCTTAAATGCCGGGCCTTGGCCCCCCATATACTGGCCTGTGCCCCTATAATGCCTCCCTGGGGCCCCCATAACTGCCTGTCCCCTAAAAATGCCTCCCTGTGGCCCCCATATACTGCCTGGCCCCTAAAAAGCCTCCCTGGGGGCCCCCATATACTGCCTGGGCCCCTATAATGCCTGCCTGTGCCCCCATATACTCCCTGTCCCCCCCTATAATGCCTCCCTGGGGCCCTCCATACCCTTTGCCTGGGGCCCCCAAATATCCCTGCCTGTGGCCCCCATATCCCTGCCTGTGGCCCCCAAAACCCTGCCTGGGGCCCCCAAAATTACTCCTGGGGGCCCCCATATCCCTGCCTTTTCCCCCCATTTCCCTGCCGGGTCCCCCCTAAAAATGCCTGCCTGGGGCCCCCATAAAACTGCCTGTGCCCCACAATTCCTGCCTGTGGCCCCCATTTTCCCCTGCCTTTTCCCCCAAAATCTGCCTGTGCCCCTAAAAAGCCTAATTTGTGGCCCCCAAAACCCTGCCTGTGGCCCCCTTTACCCCTGCCTGGGGGCCCCCTCCCCCCTGCCTGTGGCCCCCAATCCCGCCTTGGGCCCCCATATACTGCCGTGGCCCCCTCCCCCTCCTGTGGGCCCCCATACCCTTCCCCTGGGGCCCCCATAAATGCCTTTTGGCCCCCTACCCCCTGCCCTGGGGCCCCCCAATCCTGCCTGGGGGCCCCCCCAATTACTGCCTTGGCCCCCTATAATGCCTCCTGGGGCCCCCCAAAAACTTGCCTGTGCCCCTATAATGCCTGCCTGTCCCCCCCAAAATATACTCCCTGTGCCCCTATAATGCCTGCCTGGGGCCCCCCAAAATACTGCCGTGCCCCTAAAAAGCCTGCCTTTTGGCCCCCATAACTCCCTGTTGCCCCTTTATAAGCCTGCCTGGGGGCCCCCCATAAAAATCCTGTGCCCCTATAATCCGGGCCTGGGGGCCTCCAAATTCCCTGCCTGGGGGCCCCCCATATCCCTGCCTGGGGGCCCCCAAAACCTTTGCCTGGGCCCCCCATATCCCTGCCTGTGGGCCCCCCAAAATTTACCCCCTGTGGCCCCCATATACTGCCTGTGGCCCCCCAAAACCCCCCTGCCTGGGCCCTATAATGCCTCCCGGGGGTGCCCCTTAATCCCCTGATTTGTGGCCCCCATATCCCGCCTGGGGGCCCCCATATTCCTGCCTTGGGGCCCCCATATGCGGCCTGGGGCCCCCTCTGCCTCATTCCCAAATTTTTATTAAAACCCCTTTTTTTGGCCCTAAATACCCCTTTCAGTCCCCCCCATAATACGGCCTGTGGCCCCAAAATACTACCCCCAGGGGCCCCCATAAACTGCCTGTGCCCCCCTACATATTTCCTTGGCCCCTAAATACCCCCTGTGGCCCCTAAAAAACCTCCCCTGTGGCCCCATAAAACCTCCCTGGGGGCCCCCAAATACTGCTTCATGCCCCTATATCCCAAAACCTGGGGGGCCCCGGGCTATCCCTTTAAAATTTTAAGGATTTTGCGGGAAAAATGTGGGGATTCTAAAATTTGTGTCCAAATCCCAGGGGACGGGTTTTTTGGCCGGGAAAGAAATTCACCCAATGAAGGGGGTGAACCGGAGGAGAAGAGGGGGGAAAAGGTGAACACGCTGATCAGAAAATGTTCCCCGGGTTGATTTTACAAAATGTAAAAAGCAGTGTAATCACTTAAAATATCTGCAGAGCGTTTACAAACAACTAGTACCCTCCCACTTTTCGGGTCACTGTAGGGGCGGTGGTATTTTAAAATCAAAACCCCTGTGTACACTGATAGTCACATGTGGGGGTTGCGTTGGGTCGGGGTCTGGCAAAATTTTAAAATTTGACCCTTAAGTGGGTAATTTTTTGGGGCCCTTGGTTTTTTAGGGGGTTTTTTATTTTAACAACACTTGTCTTTGTAGATTTGCTCCATGTGTAGGGGGGAATTTTTTTTGGGTGACGGGTTTAGGGGTTTTTGGTCATATAAGGGTTGAAAATTTTCGAAAAAGTAAATTTTCTTTGGTGATTTTAAATGTACATGACGTGAGGAGTGGACGGGATCGTGTGGATGTGCAAAAAATTATGACGGAAAACAATTTTTTCTCTGAAAAAAAAACACCCGCAGTTCAAAATGAGGCCAAAAATGTCGTGTGAACCCAGCCCTACCCAGAAAAACACAAAGGGCCCGAGCCCCGGATGTTTTAGGACCCTAGCAACGCCCCTGGATCTGGGAGAGCAGACATCTGGGCCGTAAGATGTAGAGTTGGGTGTCATCGGCATACAAGTGGTACTGAAAGCCATGATGCTATGACCTGACGTAGGCCAAAAATTGAGAAAGTACAGTAGAGGCCCCAAGATGACTCCAGGGGGCCCCAAACGAGAAGGCGAGGGAGAGGGGTGGGGAGTAAGAGACGTAAATGCCCCTTTCAGTAGGATAAAGAGTCCAGGAAAGGGGCCCAATTCTTTGATGCCAAAGGATGAATAGATTTGTAGCAGAAGTGAATGGTCAACAGTGTCAAAGGCAGAGGAGAGGCACAGAGTATTGAAGTGAGGCTTTAGCAGTTGCTAGGTCATTTGGGGACCCTTGGGTTTGGGGTTTTTTGGTAAGTAAAATGGGGTTGGAAAAAAAAAAATTGCAGGGGTCCAAAGGGGTGTTTGGAGAGAGATGGAGGGAAAAGTTGAAGAAAGACGTGCTGTTCCAGGAGTTTAGAGGCAAATGTAAGCAATGAGGTAGCCCTTTGGGGGGAGAGAAGGGGGAAAAAGGGTGGTTTCTTAAGGGTAGGGGTGATGGTACGGTTTGAAGGGGGAAGGAAAAATGCCCGAGGTTAAGAAGGGTTTAACAGGTCGGTGAGGGCTGGGATGATAACAGCACTAAAGTCTGGGATGAGATGGAATGGCATTGAGCCAAGAAGGTTGGATTTGGACAATAGAAAGGAAAGTCTGTCATGAGTAAGGCTATGTTCACATGGTGTATTGAGACATGTATTGTACGTGCCACAATATGCCAGGTGTTTTAGAAGTCTGTATTGGCCAGTGCATACTTCTTAAGTGCAGGGGGGGGCCAAACGCATAGACTTCCATTATCTCCCTAGCGTTCAATACACGTCGGGGAAGACAGGCATAATTCATAGCTCTTTATGAAAGCCATGAATTACCGTAAATGTGGGGCACATTGCAGGCATATTGCAAGGAGATTATGCGCCGAAATATGCCCTACAATTATGTTGTATGAACATACCCTAACAGTGTAGAGGCAGGTTAAGGAGGAAGAGTATTATGCAGGTATAGAGGTGGGCGTTGGGGACTGTGTCGGTGTAAAGATGAGTAGTGAGGATTTTGGGGTAAAGTTTTCTCTGAGGTTGATCTTGTTTAAGAAGTGAGTGGAAAAATCATCTGCTGATAGGAGAGAAATGGGAGGAAGTGCTGGGGGACAGAAGAGAGAGTTGAGTTTTGCTTATCAGAGGGGTGTGTAAACACGAAAACTTCCTATGGCGGCATGTGTCCTAAATAAGGCCCTGGAGAAGGCCATGCTTGTGCAGCTCTCCCTCATTTATATCTATAGAAGTTCTAAATATAGCCGAGCACACTCGCTCAACTACATTCGGAACTGCCATAAAAAAGAACAGGGAGTGTGGCCATCTCCCCGTTTTCTAAGGCCAGCTCCTAGCTCCCGCCTTTCAAGAGTCATAACTTTTTTTACTTTTCCATCTACATTGACATATGAGGGCTTTTTTATGGGACAAGATGTCAATGGTGTCATTGACCTTGCTATAGAATATATTCAGAAACTGCAAAAAAAATTCTAAGCAGGGTGAAATGTGAAAATGCCCCATGTTTGCAGGGGTTTTGTTTTTATGGAGTCCACTCTTGCGTATAAAAGATGTGTTATCTGTATTATGCAGGTTGATATGATTCTGGCAATGCCAAATATGGAGAGTTTTCTTTTTATTTTTTAGTACTTCTAAAAAGCTACAAACACCAAGTAATCCCACTACATTGGAAATTACCGACACCAGTACATCCTGTGTTGGTAAGGGGCTAAAGGGGTTGTCTGGCTTAAAACATCCATTTTAAATACCCTTTAAGGCGATTCTCAGTAAATAGAGGGAAATGTCCCATTCAGGATCCTCCTCTATTTGGCAGACCAAAAAGCACCTAGAGTATCTCCCTCTCTGAAAGACCTGGCATGTCCGTTACACAGACAAGTAGAGATGGGCGAATTGTTTTAAAACAAAGGGAATTCTTTTAAAATTTCAAAAACTTCGGTTCAGAACGAAGTCGAACTTTGGGTACTTCGCATGAACGAATTTGGTTTTTTGTTTGATAAAATGGCTGCGAGCACATGGGTTACATGGGCAAAGAACTCTGGGGGGGAAGAAGGGCATCCCTGCAGGGACATGTCAGTGATGAACCCAAAATCAGAGCCCGGCGGGATTCTGTGAGTCCCGACAAATAAGTCCGGGCGCGACCGGGGAGCTCATACCGCTCTCACTTACTGATAGGGAAGGGCTGCCCGGCGCTTATGGTAGCTGATACTAAAGAACTCTTTTTTTATACGCATTTTCGGGGGTTCCAGCTGCCCTCAGAGACTGCTCTCTTAACATTCTATTTTATTTTTGGGGGTTTATTGTTTCTAAAGTCCGTGTGTGCCACTGCAGTGCATTACTTTTTAAAATAATCTGCCACAGCCATTGAAATCCAAGGGTGATTTTAGCCTTTCCCTGTTGTATTCTTTTTAAAAAAACAGCTTTTTTTACAATACAAATACCACTTCATTTTTGGCTGCTAAATTTTTTTGCGCAATTTACATAAGGGGGTTAATTAAGCGTTGTTCCTGTTGTGTGACTAAAAAGAAACCGCTTATTTTCCCCGCCAAAAATACTTTTTTCCCTGTACATAATCACAAGCAAAGGGTTATTACAAGTTTTTCCTTTTGTTTGTAGCGTAAAAAACCGCCTTGAACACCTACAAAGTTTGTTTTTTTTTGGGTGCCAATTCTATTGCGCAATTTACATCCAGGGTCTTAAGCTTGTTCGCTGCTGTGGTGACTAAAAGAAAACTTTTATTTCACCGCCAAAAATACTTTTTTCCTGTAGCAAAATTTTACAAGCAAAGTTAATTACAAGTTTTCCTCTTTTGTGTACGTAAAATACAGTAACGCCTTTTGTAACCGCTACAAGCGGGTAGTTTTTGGGCTGCTTAATTCTTTTGCGAAATTTCATAAGGGTTAACTAAGTATTTTTCTGCTTGTACTCATAAAAGAAATTTTTTTTTTCCCCGCCACGAAGTAATTCTGTGCATAATTCAAACCAAGGGTTTAATTAAGCCTTTTTGTGTTTTATATTCAGTAAAATACCCTTTTTTCAAACGGCACTAAATAAATTTTTTCCCTGCCCATTTGTGGAGGCAATTTAAATCCAAGGGGTTTCCCCAAGCTTCTTAGTGGGTTCATTTGAGTAAAATACGGGTGTGTATTTTATCTTATACGATTTCTTCATCAAACAGGTCTGTACATTTTAGAACAAACATATGTCAACAGAAGGTGGCGGTTTTCCCCTCAGGGGAAAGGGGGCACAAACTTTCCCGGGACAGGCCCGGGTTCCGCAGGGGGGGTCACTGGGTGGGGCCCACAACTGCCGCTGTCATCTACGGCCGGGCTGACAGAAACCCGGGGTTCTTTTTGGTTGACTAGGTCATCCACTTTCTCCCAGATACATCTGACAACCCAGCCAAAAGGGTCGGGGGGAACTAAAACACAACCCTTAGTTGGCAGGCCCGGAGCGGTCAGCGGCCCCCCTGTCCTCAAACCTCCCTTTTTCCCCATCCATTTCCCCCTCACCCAGACTACTATGTGTCTGGGTCAGCGCCACATATAGCAGGTGAACAATTTGGGGAGGGCAGTCAGCAGTATTTGGGCACGAAGAAAGGGGGGTCAATATCCATGCTTCTTGCAGTAGGGGGGCAAAGAAAGATGTGGAGGTGGAGGGGGGAGGTCATGTTGTGGGGGTACCCTGCATCCCAAAGCCCGGGTGATAGGACGATGAAACACAAATAGATGATGATGTATCGACCCACTTGGGACCCGGGTGAGGAAAGGGGTTCATCACGTCAGGAGAAGGGGCGTCAGTTTTGCGCGTCAGGCAGCGCCGCAGCCAGCAATGGGTTTGGGGGTCGTGACAGCGGGGTAGCAGCAGTGTGAGGTGGGGACCCAAGCGGCCAGGGGAAAAAAAACCCCGCTTCGCGGGCCCAAGAAAGAGGGGCCAGAGGTCAGCTTTGGGCGTAAAATCAGATACTCGGCGGGTGCAGTTCTTTGCTAAGACACCGGGGGAGCCGAATAGGGTAAAGGAGAAAAATGTGGGGAGAAAGTGAAGGGGGCCAAAGGGGCTAACATTGGCACCACGGCCCTACCAAAACATGCACTCACCATCCGGGGGGCCTGGGAAAACGTGGCCCCAGATTGGTGGGCCCTCCCCCCCGCCCCGCAGCAACAGCGCACGCCCAGTGGGACTCAGCCGTTGCAGACGTCAAGGCTCCCCACCTCTGCAGAAGGGGGCTGTTTTCCTTTGACATCATCTCCCCCTCCGATGCTCCTGCTCCTCGCTTTTCATTTGGGGCCACAGTCGTTCAGCGAGGCGATTGCAAAGAAAACAACAGTATCGTCCCCAAACCCTCCCAAGGTGCAAAATGACCGGCTCCTTCCAAGTTTGGCTTTGGGCCCTCCCCTTTTCCAAATGGTGACCTCTGCCCCGTTCAAGAATAATGGGTTGTGCCTTAGTTCTCCTTTTGGCACACGGTGTACGAGTTCTACACCTGGCTTCCTCGGGAACGAAATCACACAGGGGAGGAACTTCCGCGTCATGCAGCAAAAATCGTGTTGGCTTTTCCGCGCCAACTGCAAATCGGAACCAGGTGACGGACAATGGGAGTAACATGATGTCCGCGCTGACCGGGAGGGATGGTCCTGCGCCCGCAAGGCGCTTTTTTCAATCTGGTTGTGAAAAGGTTCCTGAAGTCTTCCACCCATCTTCAAAGATCTGAAAAATGGCCAGGGGAAAGTGCATCACTTCACCATTCCCACAAACCCGGAACACCCCCCCCCGAGTTGCATCGCAGAACGCCCCCCCAACACACCTGATTGCGATTTTCCACCCATGGAATTTCCCGCCCGCACATGTTGGACCGACTGTATGAAAAAAAAGGCCCCTTAACGATTTTTTTTATGATCCAGCGGGCAGGATACTCCCCTGTGTAATTTGATGTCAGCCCTGGCAGCTCATGCGTGACACCCTGCCTTTGTTTGAGGCCAGTCGAGGGACCACTTTTTTGTATCGCCAGGATACGGGATGAATAAATCATTCCCCACGCTTTTCATGCCCGGAAAAAAAGATCGAAAAATCTGTCTGGGCAGGGGACTGGAGACGTGGTGACTACTCTGCGGCCACATGAGTCCGGTGGGGACTGAAATGGAGGAGGGGAGGACATTGGACAAAGCATTTTCTGGTGAAATGAGTGGGTTTTCTACCCAAAGGTGACAAAAGGAGGAGCAGGGGCAGCTGGAAGAGGTAGATGGAGATAGAAGACAGGGAATGACCCCCAACACCTGGCATATACATGGGGATGGGCAGGGACCCCCGGGGTTTACTTGTGCAAAGGGCCCGACATGCTGATTTGCCTGGTAGTGACAGCCGAATAGTCAGCATCCGGCAGAGGGAGACTTCTGGCTCTCCACCCCCATTGGGCCCTCGCTACTGGCCAAAATGGGAGCCTTTTTCCCAGCTATTGAGAGGGAGGACAAACTCAAAAACTAAAGGGAAATCCCCCCTAGTCATTGGCCGTGCCCCAGTGCGGCATCGCCCTCCTCGACAGGTCGACCAGGGGGTTTTTCACGCTCAGTACTACTGCCCCGGCTGCTGGGGGGAAAGGGGGGGGGGGTAGGGGCAGTACCAGCTCCATCAGCAGCAACCCAAGTCTGGAGTCCTGATGAGCAGCTTCCTTCACCCGCCCAGTGAGGGGGGCAGTCGCCCCAGCAGGACCTGGGCAGACCCCCGAACAACAGGTGGTGGCCCATTGGGGCAGCACCTGCCACCCCATTTTTGAAGATCCCCTGGAAATACGGGCAGCCAAACTGGATTGTGGCCCCCCAACTGCCCCCCCCCCAGTTTTCAGGGAGAAGCTGTCCGCCCGGGGCCGAGTGTGGCATCAGGGGGTTTTCAGTGCGGCGGGGGAGCGTTACCCCAAGAGGGGAACCCCCTTTCCAGGGAAATGTGGAACGACTGACCTTTTTCAAAAATGAAACAGGCTGGATGGCCCGGGGTTTCCAACACCAAAGCCCTTTTGGCGTCAACTACATCGCCATGACCCTCACCCAAAATGGAGAAATGAGTCTGGTTCAAAAATACCTGCCTCAGCCACTATTCTGATGCCGCTACCCGCCTGATGCCACACATCTGCTGCCAGTTTCTCCATCTGCCACCAACCATCTTTACCAGGGACTGGTATTGCCACCCACCTCCACACTGTCATTGTGCCACTCTATGGCCTAATGCTGCTGCTGCTGTTGCTGGTGCCGTGACATCCACACTGTCATTGTGCCACTCTCTGACCTCATGCTGCTGCTGCCGTCACCTCCACTCTGTCATTGTGCCACTCTGTGGCCTACTACTGTTTTGCCACCTCCAGAATGTCATTGTGCCACTGCCTGATCTCATGCTGCTGCCGTGCCCTCCAGACTGTGTCATTGTGCCACTCTCTGACCTCATGCTGCTGCCGCCGTCACCTCCACTCTGTCATTGTGCCACTCTGTGGCCTACTACTGTTTTGCCACCTCCAGAATGTAATTGTGCCACTGTCTGATCTCATGCTGCTGCTGTGGCTGCTGCCGTGACCTACACACTGTGTCATTGTGCCACTCTGTGGCCTACTCCTGTTTTTGCCACCTCCAGAATGTCATTGTGCCACTGTCTGACCTCATGCTGCTGTGGCTGCCGCCGTCACCTCCACACTCTGTCACTGATGTTGCCACCTGAGCCCTCAGCTTGTTTTTTTCCAGCTGTCGCTGCCATGACTTTATCAGGCTACATTCCCCCTTCAGTTTTTTGGTCAGTTTTGCCCTCTTAAGTGCCCAGGGAATTTTATAGTGAAGCGATTCTAGGAGCGGCGGCAGTCATGTGCGTGTCATACTAAAACACAACATTGTATGAAGACCAAACCAAGCTCCCTCTGCATATTTAAGCATGGCACAACGTTCTACAGCACCCTGCAGGCTCTGTGCAGCCTGGAAATAGCTGTTTTTTAACGTGATTCGTCCCGAAGTAATTCGGACCGAATTTATTTTTGTCGGGAAATTCGGCGAAGTGACCGAACCGAATTTTTTAGAAATTCGCCCATCTCTACAGACAAGCCAATCGGTTTAACCTGAAGTCTGCACAACCTTTAGTGACACTGCTGGAATATTGAACACCTAGGTTATTTTCAGATGGGTCGGGTCCACTGCCAGTTTTATGCTGCAGGCCCGCAGATTAAAATCTGCAAACAAAAATCTGGATTTTGTTATGGGTTTATCAGAGAGTGAAATCTGTGGTATATCCACAGCTAAGTCCATACCGTTTGGTGAGGCTTTTTGTTCTATAGCTGCACGAATGGTCATACACCAAAACTTGCACCAGGCACGGAACTTTTGAATGCACCAAAGTTATGCTATGCTATGCAAGGCATACCACACGCCAGATTTATGAACACACATTCGAAAGGTTCATACATACTATTGCATTATACACTCCTCTATATCGATCAAGAACTGACATGTCAGCACCAAGTTTCATACATATCGACCAGGATCTCTAATCTCTTCAGTACATCAAGACCTTCTTCCCAGATAGACTCCGCTAATCTGATCAGAGGTTGGATCTTTCTGGCAATAAGAGGATGATATAACTATGACAATTTCTAAGGCCCAGTGCATTAGTAGAGCAACCTTGTTCAGGGCTACAGCAGAGTGATTCCCTTGCACCAATACCTAGAGAATCTGGGAACTTTTGTCGAATTCTAAAAGGCCTATAAGGAAAGAGCTGAACTCTACAGGGTTATCTATTGGATGTAGCATTCCTCAAGTCACATGTGACTTATTGAGCCTTATAATGTGAAACTGGTTTGTGTCAAGCCAGTTTTTTTCATCTGCATACAGCTACTTTGAGGGGTTTTCACCTCATCAGTGCAGAGTAGAACTTAGTGACTGGCTAAGAGAGAGACATCGAGTGTGGCTCAAAAGGTATTAAAGGGGTTTTGCCACAATGTAATGTTGACGTGGGATCCCCCAAAATGGGTTTTTAATCACTTTTCTAAATATATGTGATTACAAAAATTGCAGTCTGAGAGAGCTACAGCCTTCCTTACATGCCCTTGGTTACTTCAAAGCTTCTATTAGATACGACCTGACAAGAGCTGCTGTCTGCTGGCCGGGCTTGCGCAGATCACACTTCTTATCTGATGAGACTGAGCTGCAGAAGTTTTTAAGGCACCGGGTAGCAATATGTTTTCTTATGTTTACAGAATAAACTAGTTGTAGAGTGATTAGATCCCTGCGTTATCTGATGACAGAGAACATGAAGAAGCTTTCAAGCTGCTGTGTAGAAAAGCTGTTGTCTTTTGTACACAGAAGCCACAAGTTATAGTTTGATTATTTGAGTGAACATGTCACAGGATCCCTTATGCAGCTTTGTGCTCTGGCTGTGTGAGTCTCTCTCTCTCTTTCAGCTCCGCGATTTGTTTACATTAGATTCTTAGCAGATAAGGCTCCTCCTGACAGTGCAGTCTGAGGCCGTGTCTTGCTGTATTGAGAATCCACTCTTGTACTGTTTATTATTTCACTTAAGTTTTGAGACGCTCCCTTGGATTCCTCACTGGCCCCCACCCTCTCTCCCCTGCAGCTTCATGACTCAGCGTGATTTGTTGACATTCTGCCTGTGCTAAGTAGAGTTAAGAATCTTTCGTCTCTGCAAATCAACTTTAAGTCTCCACACCAGGGGCGTCGCTAGGCCTTGGGCCCCCGGATAAAATTGCTGCTGCCCTGAATCTGGCCCAGACTGGAGCACTGGCGGGCCTGCTCAGTAAAAAAAACTACTGTTGTGTTCCGCAACAGTAAACTGGGCAGCTGCGCGATGCAATGTCTTCATTGCGCCGCTGCCTCTCCAAGGCCGCACAGCCGTCCCTATGCCTTAGATGTGCGGCCTACGAGCTGCCGGAGTATAGTCCCTACGCTGGCATTATCATGCTGCCATCACTGGGACGCTCCTCCGGCCGCTCCTAGGCTTCACATCCCAGGCAGAGTGATGGGCAAAAGAGAGAGGAGCTTGGTAGGGGAAAGAGAAAGGTAAGTATTATTGTTATTTTTTTCATTTTCAATGTATAAACTTACCTACCTAAGAAGGGGTGCCTATCTGACTATGGAGGAGACCTATGTACCTACCTAACTATAGAGGGGACCTATGTACTTACCTAACTATAGAGGGGACCTGTCACGGTTCGCAGTAGTGGATCCACTGGACCACCACAAGCGATGGTATAAGCCACGCCCGGGAGCATAATGTAAGTAGGTGCCGGTTTTCACAAGAGCCCGCCACAAATCGGGATGGACTTGCTGTGGCGGGAGTTTACAAGGATGCTACCCCTGACGTGTCTTGCTTGCGCTGGCAGCCGAGATATAGCGTGATACACAATCGTCAGGCAGGCTCGTAGTTGGGGACAGGCAATAAGGTCAGAACAGGTGGCAAAGGTTCGTGGTCAAGGGACGAAGGCAAGAAGGTACGGTAATCAGGACGAGACTCAAAGAACGCTTTCTCAGTAGGCGGTAAGGCACTAAAGATCCGGCACGGTCACCAGGAAGAGGCAGGCTTAAATAGGGGCAGCGACCGGCAATAGCGAATTACCAGTGCACTGGCCCTTTAAGTTTAACACTGCCAGCGCGCGCACGCCCTAGGGAGCGGGGCCACGCGCGCCGCAGGATAGAGACTGCAGCAGGAGCGCGGCTGGGTAAGTATGCATGGGGACAGGCAGGGGAACAAGCGCCCACGCGACCCGACATGCGGGACGCGGCACCGCCCGGCAGGGGGGCACGAATGCGCCTGCGACCCAGGATGAGGGTCGCTGGGGCATCCGTGACAGGACCTATGTACCTGCCTACCTATAGAGAGAACCTATGTATGTGTCTAACTATGAGGGGACCTATGTACCTGCCTAACTATGAGGAGATCTATATACCTCCCTAACTATGGAGGGGACTTATATACCTGCCTAAGTATGGAGGGGACTTATATACCTGCCTGACTATGGAGGGGACTTGTATACCTGCCTGACTATGGAGTGGACTTATATACCTGCCTAACTATGGAGGGGACTTATATACCTGCCTGACTATGGAGGGGACTTATATACCTGCCTAACTATGGAGGGGACTTATATACCTGCCTAAATATGGAGGGGACTTATATACCTGCCTGACTATGGAGGGGACTTGTATATCTACCTAACTATGGAGGGGACTTATATACCTACATAACTAAGGTGAGGATCTTATATACATAAGGGGGTACATAGGGGGACCTATGTACCTATCTACTGAGGCATATATATATATCTACCAAGGAGGCCTATATACTTATTTAATATAAACACTACAAAAATGGTGACAGTACTAAACTCTATTTCCCACACCCCCTAAAGGTCATGGCTGTGGCTGGTCTTCTGTGGGTTCAGAGGATGGAGTTCAGGTCGAACAATATGATCCTGGGGATATGGGCCACAGCTGCAGCACAACCTCCAGTTGGGTGGTGTTTTTTTTTACCTCCCAGGACATTGTGCCTGTTAGCTGTGGCACATACCTCCTCCCCCTCCTGCAAATTATAACCCCCATCTATCATCCTATAACCCCCTACCATCACCCAATGAGGATTTTGTACAGAAATAGGGAATTAGGAAGCATCTGCTGGAAATCTGAGGATTCTAAGATGTGTGTGTGTGTGTGGTAAATTCTGCAGTCGTGGCTGGGAGAAGTCATCATGGCACTGCACTGCACTAATGAAGATCAAACACCCCAAACAGCTATATGCATATGAGAGAAACTTGCATGGCTTGAATCCTTTTCAAATTGCAAGGCTCAGTGAGTCAGATATAACTTGAGGATTGCTGAGCAAAACAAACAAATGGACCAGCTTACCCCGTATAGAAATGGCCTCCGCACGTATCCCGCTCAGAGCAACCCGTAAACAATCCAGAGGAATATGGAAGAGATACAGCGGTACCAGGGTATATTCAGAAGAAAAATCCAATAAAGGATTTTTCTTCTGAATATTCCCTGGTACCGCTGTATCATCTCTTCCATATTCCTCTAACTTGAGGATTGCTACATTCAATAGTGTTGGAGAGTTCAGCTCTCTTTTAGTATATATAAATGCAATGGAGCAAAAAAAGGTGTTAAAGGGGTTGTCCAACCACACTGTTTCACTGAGCCAAAAGCAGATTCAGATTCGTGCATCCTGTCTCTTCCTGGTCAGGCTGTGTGCAGTTCTATAGCAGTGATTAATATATCAGCTTGGCATCCACAGCTCTTCTAATAGCACTGTCATGAGAGCAGGTGATGTTCTCTATAAATACAGAGAATTTCAGAGCTCAAAGTAAACAATGAAGACTAATTACATGTTTGAGATAACACACTATTCTCAAGCTGCTGGCAGTCCCACCTGTGGTAAGGATGTTATTCCTGCTATCAGATAAGACAGAGCAGAGAGAGAAACGGAGAGCAGGACGGTAACCTAGAGAAACCTGTGTGCACTAAGAGCTGATAAATTCTATCAAATCTCCTCAAAAAAGCCAAAAACATAAAGCTATATACTTGGAAAAATTCTTCAATTACTGGCAGGGCCGAGATAATGGGTAGATAACAGGCGCCAACTCATCCCAGGCAAAAATGGGGGCACAAGAAGGCATGGAGTGGGATGAATTTTCCATTGGCTGGGGCACTATATGCCATATTTGCCTAAGGCACCAGAATACTGTTTTTTTCCCTGGCTTGAAAAAACAAAAACAATAAAGGCTCACCGGGTGAAATCAGGCTTGATAAGGTCCACATCTCATCCTTCAACACACGGTGCAGCAGGAATGGTCATCCGACTGTAGATGTCCATATAAAGCATACAGCAATAGAAAAGTGAAATTCCAGCACTCGTGCTCAGGAATAATCCATAAGCTATAGTTGTATAAAGCGCACTTTTATTGAAAACATAATAAAAAACATGGTTTAAAACCACAGAAACACTGAAGTTTACGCGTTTCAAGCTTAGTCGTAACATGGCTCTTAGTAGTATGTATTGCTATACGTAGTTTTTGGGTTCTCGGGTTGGGTGGTGGACTTCTACTAACCGTAATAAATCACTTAAGAACTTTGAATCTCTGTTCACAGTTTTTCTTTAGTCACTCTCCTCCACAATATTTTTATCTTATCTTGTGGATTAGGTTAGCCACCAAACCTTCTATAAAAAAAATTGGAGCTAACTCCCAGCACAAGAGCTGTCTCAGAAGGGAATCTTGTATACACGGAAGCCATAGGCCTTGGCAGGCATGGCAGGCAGCCAATTTAGCTGTTGCTAGGTAGCTGACCAAATGCAGTGTGCAGGTCATAGATTCCTACAAACTAACATTAACATGGAAAAAGAAATAAAAAGGAGACATCAGTGCCTAAAAAAGAAATCAATGGAGACAGGGCAGCAAAATCAGGATCACAAATGTTGAAACCATAAAGACAATTAATAGTAGTGCAATCTCTTTTTTGACCACATGAGGACAGTGTATTACCATTTCAAAAAAGTTCAAGAGAGAATAAGACTAATAATGAGTAATTGCAGATATTTAAAAATAAAAAAATATATAAATATAAGCCAAGTTAGACTCAAACTGCCTTCTGATTTTACTTTAAGTGGTTAAGAGTATATAAATATATTTTATAGCTTGTAAGCCCTCACAGGCAGGGTCCTCTATCCCTCTATACCAGTTGTTAGTCATCTATTGTCACCATTGTACTTGTTCAACTTATGTATGTAACCCCCCTTGAATGTACAGCATCCTGGAATCAATGGCAATCTAAAATAAATAATAATCGTAGCAGTGCAGCTACTAAGAGGCAGATTTGCATAAAAAATGATAATCAGGATCATTTTTGATAGAGAAAATGTCTGGCTGCTAGAGTGGGTAGCAAAGGGAACACTCCATCCCATTATCAAGCTATCTAATCAGCCTCCTTATCTGCCAGCTGTGAGGACCCCTTTAGGGAAGGTGTAATATACTCTCACAGGGCTTCCAGCCTGGGGAAGAACAGGTGATTCTAGCCTGTGGTAGTCATGTGGGGTGAAGCAATGTGTCTGCACTTTATAGCTAGTAGTATAATGTTGTACCGTGTTAGCCATAGAAAGTAGTAGAATAGTGAAGAAATCAGGCGATACCTTTTTCAGGCTAACTGAGTATATTTGATGGTGAGCTTTCGAGAGACTAGCTCCCTTCTTCAGACAGGTTGTTATACAAGAAATTGAAAATTCACAGACATTTTATACACAAAAGACATGGACCTTCAAAGGGTCCTAGAATTCTTAAAAATAACCAATTGCAATATAAGCAGAGAAGTCATTTACGGCAGGTCAAGACATCAACTATCTGGAAACTTAGTTTAGATAGTTGATGTCTTGACCTGCCGTAAATGACTTCTCTGCTTATATTGCATTTTGTTATTTTTAAGAATTCTAGGACCCTTTGAAGGTCCATGTCTTTTGTATATGAAATGTCTGTGAATTTTAAATTTCTTGTATAACAACCTGTCTGAAGAAGGGAGCTAGTTCTCTCGAAAGCTCACCATCAAATATACTCAGTTAGCCTGAAAAAGGTATCGCCTGATTTCTTTATAGCTAGGGAGGCTGTGATGTATGATGTTTAGTTAGTAGCTAGGGGCCCTAGTAGTTTTTTGTACTACTGATGTAAATTGCTTTGTCTGGATGAAAAGCGAATGCAAATAACCTGGCTGGTGCTATTTTGAACAAAAAGCTTGGTTTTTTGGACTGAATTTATTTTTACACTGTTGTGCTAAAAAATCCTGTGTGACCCAGGAGATTGTGACCTTGTGAGCTAATTGAGCCTTCAAATATCATGTTCCAAAGATTTAACACTCGACACTTTATGTGTCACATAATTACGTGCGCCACCTATTTCAATTATCTAAAAATGAGCAATATAAAAGATGTTTTATAGCAAGAGCTATTGCTAGGAAAATGCGTGATATTAATTACATCTTGTTACGGGTGCCACCGTGTCTTCCTCTGCTGCTCTGGACACAGGTGGCGCCACAATCCACGTGTTGGGCCGCGGGCACACTCGTGATGAGGTGTCCCGGCACTTGTAATCACCTCTCCTTGCTCCCTGCTGTACTTCTGTCGGCCGGCGTGTGTTTCCCTGTTCTCTAGGGCGCTGACCCGGGTGCTGACCCTATTTAGCCTGCCCTTCCCCTGAACCCTTGCAGGATCTATGTGCCCTCGTTGAAGCATTCCCAGTGCATCTGTCTCTGCCGTGTTCCTGCCCTCCTGCCTTCATCCCCTGTCTATGCTTTGCCTGCCCTCACCTTCCTGCCTGTCATATGATTCTGTACTTCGCTACACTTTGGCAGCCACCGCAAGCAAGTTGTGCGAGGGGTAGCAACCTAGGGGTCTTCTGCTGCAGCAAGCCCAACCCGCTTTGTTGCGGGCTCTGGTGAAAACCCCTAGACTCCACTCCCTGACGTGGTCCAGTGGATCCACTACCCTCAGCTATTATCATTGAGCAACTATCTTGGGTGTACACCTATAAGTATCACAGTACCTGACAACAAATATATCCTAAATTAAGCTTTTGGTCATCACTGTGCATTGGTTTCCAGACTAGCTCCTGGACAGAAACATTAACAAGAGGATGTCTGGATAACCAAAAACATAATAATTTTCTAAATGGCTGACATGAGTCTTCATTCATATACCTGTGAATCTTTCTGTACTAATTTGTGCTCTTCCTGTGATGTATTTTGCCTACTTTCTCTGCAGCTAAGTAACAGAATTTCATGTTTGAATGTAATTTCCAGCAAAACTACAAACCCTAGGATCGTTTGCTAGGTTTTGTCTATTTTCCACCCTTCCAGACTCAATCTCAGTACAAATTTTCTGCTTGCTCCCTCATATTAAAAGCCTTGGGAGGCTTTGTGGCTTAAACTGCCTTGAAAAGGGCCACAACTATTTGGTCACCTGATCTCCTGGGTTCAACACACA
The DNA here is from genome assembly GCA_025379985.1 of Phyllomedusa bahiana. NCBI lineage: Eukaryota > Metazoa > Chordata > Amphibia > Anura > Hylidae > Phyllomedusa > Phyllomedusa bahiana. The sequence continues at coordinate 181,431 of JAODAL010001548.1, read as the reverse complement.
GTTGTTTATGTGGTGTTTTTATCTCCCACATTGATGCCATATTGACAGGATATGGCATCAATATGTAATAAGTTCAGATCCTAGAGGTGGGACCTGCCCCTATCTCAGGAATGAGTCCCTGAAAGTCTCAGTTCAGAATGGAGAGTAGGTTGTGTTTCCACACAACTCTCCATTCTCTTCTATGGAGGTTCTGAGTAAATCTGAACACACTGTAAGCTGTACTCAGAACTCCTATAGAGCACAATGTAGAGTAATACGAAAGCGCGACCTACTCTCCGTTCTGAACAGAGATTCTTATCAATATGCCATCAGTGTGTGAGACAGGAACACCCCATTACCCGTGTGGAGACACAGAGCTACTGTATTGAGCTAATGCAGAACTGTAGGAAACTCACACAAAATTTAAGTTAAGCACTTGTGCTTAACTTTAATAGAGAGATATTTGGAAAATATATTTTTTCTTCTAGATAACCCCTCACAAGTTATACTATAAATCCAGCTTAAAAATAAGAATAAAAAATCATGTTGTAATCCACATGTTACATTCAGGGATGTTCTGAATGTTGTAGATCTGATTACGAAATTCACCCATAGCAATGGACAATTTACCTGGTGAAAGAGAATGGGTTTTGTTTAAGAAAAAAAAACGAGCCCCTTAAATTGTATTGTACTATTTTTGTTGCTGAAGTTTGGTGTGGAAACTGCACCTGAAATTCCACAAAAATAAGTGTGACCCAGACCTAAAGGAGCTTTCCTGGACCTAAACACTGATGGCGGACCTTTAGGCTAGGCCATCCATTTTTGATTGATGATGAATCAGCAGAATAACAATGGCTCTGTGCAGGGAACTGCAGCTCAGGCTCATTCACGTAGATGGAGAGGTACACTTATATGTAAAGGGCTGTGCACAGCTGTTCTGTCATAGGACAGGTCTTTCTGTGAATGGAAGCACTTTGGTAGATACTTTTCAAAGGCCATTGTGGCTGGTATTCTTATAGGACATAAGAATGGGCTTTGTGAATTGCATTTTCATAGAGTGCAAGAATTACTCTTTATCTCCAGCACCTTTCCTAGGAACAAAGGGCACCGTGTCTGCATAACAACACTAAATAGGCTTATGTGGACACATTATGACGGTTTTAAAGGGATGCAAACAGAACCAAATTAAAATGACAAAACGATTTCTTGCTGTCCAGCACCCTATATACATCACAATTGCCTGAGGGCTGCAAAGCTTCCCTCTGTCTGCTTGCCAAAACCACACTTTAGCAACTTTTTCTCACCAATGTCTCTTCTCAGTTCTCACACAGCTTGCCTTCCTGTGTCTTTAGTCTGAGAGTTGTCTAGATTGCTTTAGTGTGTTTTCACACAGTACAGCTCTTTTACCATGATTTGTAGTGGTTTTGCAATTTAAGCTCTGCAATTTATAGAGGTGAAAAATAACTACAAAACTTCTGAAAATCACTGTAAAAATGTGTGCTATTTTTCCAAGTGCAGTTTTGTAGTTTCCACCATGTGAGAACACTAGGATCTCCTTCTTTAAGGGACCACACTCCTGGCACTTATCAGGGTTGCCTCACCATGCTGTTTCAAAGAGCCACAGTAGTATAATGTTGTACCGTGTTAGCCATAGAAAGTAGTAGAAGAGTGAAGAAATCAGGCGATACCTTTTAGAGGCCAACTGAGTATATTTGATGGTGAGCTTTCGAGAGAACTAGCTCCCTTCTTCAGACATGATGATATACAAGAAATTGAAAATTCACAGGCTTTTTATACACACAAGACATGGACCTTCAAAGGATATTAGAATTCTTAAAATAACAAAATGCAAATATAAGCAAACAAGTCATTTACAACAGGTCAAACAATTAACTATCTGGAAACTTGTGAGGCATGACAGAGGGGTCAGTAAATCTGCCGTCTTATCTCACAGCCATAACGTATAATTTGTGGCCATCACAGTTCACATATAGTTTGACATAAAACTAGCATGGATTTTTTAACCCATTTTGCAGAGTCTGAAATTTTTGCATTAATTTAAATTCCCATTCCTTTCTCTCCCTCTGCGTCTTAAAATGCCCCTTTTTAAAACCAAAATCTTCATATCTTCAATACAGTGGTCCTCTCTGGAAAAGTTTTTGTGCCACGGAAGTCAGTTCAAATGTTATTAATAGTGAATCTGTGGGAGTTCATGCGCTGGCTGAGTCTTTGCCCTGTTTCCCCCACATAAAGGCCCTGTGGTCGGGCATTGCACACACATGATCAGATACACCACATTGGAAGACCTGCAAGAAAATGTCCCCCTAATTCTGTGCACCTGCTGGGACTGTGGGACAGGTACACTGTCAGCAGTGTGGATGTGCCTGCAGGTCTTGCACCTGTTTTAACAGGCAGGGTGAGGTGCATTTTCAGTTGGGGCCTTCAGGCGTTTCCCGGACAATAATACGCCGCAGTTTGGTGGTTCCCCGAAAGGAGAGGAGAGGGGGGACGGGAATATGTCTTTGAGTCAAATTGTCTCTATGTAGCACAGGTTGAAGTTCCTGGCAAAACTTTTGTAGGAATTTCCCGCTGTGGGTTGTAGGTTACAAAATAGGGGCACTCGTTCTTCCTTCTGGGTCTCTTTGTACGTGAGCAACTGTCTCTGTTGATGGGGGGGCCGCTTTGCTGATTTGATTGTCCGTCACTTTTGGTTTGTATCCCAATTGGAGAAATTTTTTTCCTCAGATCCAGGAGGTGTTTGTCCGGTCTGTCTTGTTGGAAGGGAAATTTCGATTGTAAACCGTATAGCCTGGCTGTAGTTTTAAAAGGATTGCTTTGTGTGCTTGGGGTGGAAGCTGTCATTCCTGAGGTAGGCCGTTCTGTCTGTGGGTTTGTGGTACACTGATGTGAGTAGCCGGTGGTCTTTGATGTGTATTGTAAAAAAAAAGAGCCACAGGCAGTTATATAATCACACTTTCTGGTTATGCTGTGGGTGGTTCTACAGTAGTGAGGTGATCGGTAACCTGGAGAAACTTCTGTACACTAGCAGTTCATAAAATACTCTTTATCTCCTGAACAAAGCAATATCAAAATACCTTTCCCCACATGTTAACAGTTAATCATTATGGTGGGAAAACCTCTTAGAAGGGGAGTTCTTATCTCCGATCCCTCCAGGACCCACACCTATCTTGAGAACGGTACTTCATGTGGAATGATAGGGGGCCTCGCATGTACGGTACTCTCCATTCCTTTAATGCGAGTTCTGAGTTCAGCCAAGCACAATCGCTCAGCTTTACTCAAAACTTCAATGGAACAGAATAGAGAGTGCTGCATATGTGTGACCACCTCTCTGTTCTCTTTGGCCGCGTCCCCACGGCACAGAACAAATACCTGTCGGTTTATCCGAACCGTATTTGCACTGTTTTCGGGCCATAAACACGGCCGGAGGGGGACAGCTTTTCTCCGCGATTAGCGGGGAAAAGCCCTCCCCCTTCGCATAGACATAGAAAATCCGTGTAGTGGGGACCGCACCGAGGGTTTTCCGTAGAGATCCATTCTAAAGTTTGTCAGTCAGTTTGCAGATAGTTTTCAAAACCAAAAACCATCTGAAAAACCAGATACAAACCTGTGCCATTGGAACAAGCCTTTTACTTGGTTATTTCTGTCTCCTAACCCAGAAATTAGAAGATAGGAATAACCCTTTAACCTTGGTTTGTACTATTTGACTAGGTCCCATCTTCCCCACTCCAGCATGAGTACTAGGGAAATAGTTTCCATATTCTGGTCACTTTAAAAAGAGAGAGTTTCACATTTTCTTCTCCATCCAGTAGTGGCCATGTCACAATAAGAAAGTAGTGGACAACGTGGCTAGTTTTTTTATTTGGGAACTGCACAGGGTAATATGAATATTTTTCTTTATTGGATCACTGTGTTAGGAAAACTGTTAAAAATTTCATGGCAGGCAGTTTGCTGAAATTATAGCTAGAACATATATGTAAATCCTATGAACAGCAGTATTATAGTGATACTGGCAGGTATTGTCTTATAATGTGTTATGGCTAGCAATGATATTGTGCCATTTGTAGGTAGGCTGGCTAGCACTGAAAGCTGCCATTATTGCAGACATTGTAGCTGGCACTGAGATGAAGGGCAACGTCATAGATATTATGATATGCAATGTTTCATTATAGGGGCACTGTTCAATGTAAGGAGCTTAGACTATTCTCTCTGTCTCAGGGTAGTTGTTAAACAGGACCAGGTTATGTTAGAACTGATCTGGATTTCACACCATGTGGACACCCACAGTAGGTTACAAAAGTATTCAAACCTCTTGAACTATTCCTCATTTTTAAATGTTATAGCCAAAAACTTAAATGTATTTTATGTGAGAGCAACACAAAGCAGCAAGTATTTTTGAAGAGTAATGAAAATTATACATGCTTTACCAAATCTTTGCAAATTAAAAAACTGAAAGGTGTTGTGCATATGTATTCAGGCCTCCTGAGTCAGTACTTTGTAGGACCACCTTTAGCTGTAATGACAGCTGCAGTCTGTTGGAGGCTAAAATTTGTGCCCATTCTTCTTTGCAAAATAGCTCTAGCTCAGTCTGATTGGTTGGGGAACGTTTGTGAACAGCAATTTTCAAGTCATGCCACAGATTCTCAATGGGATTTAGGTCTGTACTTTGAATGGGTCATTTTAATACATTAATATGCTTTGATATAAACCATTCCATTGTAATTTTGGCTGTATGTTTAGGGTTGTTGTCCTGCTGAAAGGTGAACCTATGCCCCAGTCACAAGTCAGGTTTTCCTCCAGAATTGCCCTGTATTTAGCTCCATCCATCTTTCCATCAACTATGAGCAGCTTCCCAGTCCCTGCTAAAACAAAGCATCTCCCCTGCTCCAGTATGATGCTGCCATCAACATGCTTCATGGTGGGGATGGTGTGTTCAGGGTGATGTGTAGTGTTGGCTTTCCTCCACACATAACGTTTTGAGATTTAGTTACATTTACATTTTGGTCTCACCTGACCAGAGTACCTTTTTCCACATGCTTGTTGTGTACCCTACATAGTTTTTTGCAAACTGCAAATGGGACTTCTTACAATTAACTCTTCCAGAAATGTCTGATTTTTGGAGTACACAACTAATAGATGTCCTCTAGACAGATTCTCCCAACTGAGCTGTTGATCTCTTCAGTTCCTGCAGAGTGTTTCTGGGCCTCTTGGCTGCTTCTCTGATTAGTGCTCTCCTTGTCTGGGCTGTCAGCTTAAGTGGACAGCCATGTCTTGGTAGGTTAGCAGTTGTGTCAGACTACTTCCATTTATGGATGATGGATTGAACAGTGCTCAAAAAGATGTTCAGAACTTGGGTATTTTTTCAAAACCTCACCCTGCAATACACTTTGCCGCAACTATCCCTGAGCTGTTTGGTGTATCTTTGTTTTTATGATGCTGTTTGTTCACTAATGTGATTTGACAAACCCCTAAGACCTTCACAAAACAAAAAATATAATTATGAATAAGGTGACTTCTAAAGGCAATTTGTCACACTGGATTTTATTTAGGGGTATCAGAGTACAGAGGGGCTGAATATATATGCACGTAACACATTTCATTTGCAAAGATTTGGAAAAGCACATATAATTTTCTTTACTTTGTGTTGCTCTATTACATAAAATATTAATAAAACTCATTTATGTTTGTGGCTTTAACATTTAAAAATGAGGAAGTTCATAAACCTAAAATAAACCTAAAAAAAATGACGCAAATAAGTTTTTTTCACATTCCACCTAACTTGAGAGGGCACAGCTGCAGGCACCATGAGCCAGGTCAGGGCTGGGCATTTGAATTGTCTGTTGAGTGGGCACCCATTGTTTTATTTGCCTTTGGCAACAAAATGTCTTATCCCAGCCCTGCCTATTTGTCTGGCCAAAGTAAACAATAAAGTGTAGGTGCTCTGTCATTTGTACTTAACTCTGCTTTCACTTCCCCAGATCCGGATTGTAGTCAATGTGTACATTTTGTGTTTGCTAATGGCGAGCCCAAGTTTATTTTGATATGTACTTATCAGAAACAAGATCGATATGAAAAAGATGAGACCTCTAGGAATAATTGGAAAGTGGATGACAACTATTTTCACACAAACTATATCACCTACTTTTGTACGTCTCAGCTGTTACATAGTATGATATACAGTATATGATATAACACACTGAATGACTAGACAGTACAGAGATCTGTTTAATTTTTTATTTTTAATAATTAGGGGCGACATCTATGAATTTGCCTTCGCCATTTTTTTGCCGTATATTGCCGGTTCTATAGATGTATGAACAGGCATACAGCTAAATGTGGAGCAATGTGCGCCTGGCGACACATTTTAATGCACCAAAAGTTTGCCACATAACACTCTATGCAGCAATTTTGAGTGTTATGCGGCAAAATCTTTTGGCACATAACACTTTCATTCAAACTGTCGTATTATACACTCCTCTATATCTTTTTAGAACTGGTGTATCAGCGGCAAGTTACAAAAATGTCGCATGCAAATTCATAGATATCGCCATAGGTCTACAACTATAACAAAGTGAAATCCTGCTGCTCTTAATATCATTGTAGATGGGGCTTCTCTTCTGTGAGAGGAGCAAGACTGTAGGACTCTCTGCCAAACAATATTACAAAAGTTCAATGAATAAGTTCACAAAGAACTTGGTTGTCCTTTAAGGGCTTGTCCCAACGGCACGGGTTTTCACATGGTTTTTCAGACCGTTTTCGGTTTTGAAAACCCTCTGCAAACTGGGTGACAACTTTTAATATGGACCGCTTTGGAAAACCCACGCAGTGGTCCCCACTGCACGGGATTTCTGCTGGTTGGTTTTTTAGACCGCCGGCAGTCTGACAAACATTGAACATGTTCATTCTTCCGCCCAGTTTTCGGGTGGAATATGAACATTTCAATGCGAGGGGGGAGGGCTTTTCTCCGCAAACCGCAGAGAAAAGCCGTCCCCCGGCGGCCATGTGCATGGCCCGAAAACAGAACAAATACCAGTCGGGATTTCCGACCGGTATTTGCACTGTGCCGTGTGAACAGCCCCTAACCCTTAAGGTCTAAACCTGTTTTGGACTTAAGTACTAAGCCCTAATTTTTAAATCTAGGAATAACTTTTTTTTTTAATGCTTTTACCTAGTGTGATTTTAAGATTGTTTTCTCATGACACATTGTGCTTTCAGATAGCAATTCATTTTGGTCAATACAATCCTTTTTACTGTGTAAAAAATATCACAGTGTTGTAAAAATTTGGAAAAATTTGCCAATTTTAATGTCTAAAAATTTCTTCATGTAAGACAGATAGTCATACGAAACAAAAGAGTAAATAATTGACATTTACCGTAAGTTTACTTTATGTTGGCATCATATTTTAAATATCTTTTATTTTTTAGGACATTAGAAGGCTTTTAAATTTAGTAGCAAATTTTAACATTTCCAAGCAAATTTGCAACACAGATTTCGTTTAGGGACCAGTCCAGTTCTGACATGGCTTTGATGGGGCCTGTATATTAGACACCACAATAAATTACTCCATCTAAGAAACTGCACCTCATAAGGAATTCAAAATAACACTTAGAAAGTTTGTTTATCCTTAAGGTATTTCACAGAAATTAAAGCAAAGAAGAGGTGAAATTTCAAACTTTTTTTGCAGATTTTCAATTTGAATACATTGTTTATGGGAGCAGAGTAAACATGAACAGAGAAATGCAAATCAATTTAAATTCTCCTAATTCTGCCATTTTTAGAGATATACCTTACAGTCATCTCCCTCCTACCGTACCATCCAGTCTCACCCCATGACAATTCTATCCATATCAGCGCCTTTCTCCTACCCTCACCCATGTATACATCCCACACACTGTTCTCCTTTTTTAACTACCCTAAATCATCTGCTTGCATAGTGCCACACAAGCGCTGCTCATACACATCACTTAACCATCTCCTGTCGCTTTTCAATCTCTTGCTTCTTGCTGCTGGTGACATCTCTCCTAACCCCGGCCCTCCTTCCTTTACTGCTCATCCCACCTCCTCCTCTGCCTCCCATAGAAACCCTGCTAACCTGCTTGCTATTCGCTGTACGTCTTTTTCTGCCCCTTTTAAATGTGCTTTGTGGAGTGCCCGATCTGTTGGTAACAAACTAATTGCTGTTCATGACCTGTTCCTTTTGCATTCCCTCAACCTGCTTGCTGTCACAGAAACATGGCTACAGCAATCTGACACTGCTTCTTGTGCTGCTCTCACCTATGGCGGCCTACACTTCACCCATACCCCCAGATCTGAGAACAGGCCGGGTGGTGGAGTCGGCGTACTTCTCTCTCCACACTGCACTTACCAGGTCATTCCTCCTGCACCCTCCCTCACTTTCCCCTCCTTTGAGGTCCACACCCACAGACTCTTCCAGCCATTTTCCCTCACAGTCCCGGTTGTGTACAGAACCCCAGGCTCACCCCACCAGTTTCTGGATCATTTCGTTGCCTGGCTTCCTCATTTCCTCTCTTCTGAAATGCCCACACTAATCATGGGTGATTTCAACATCCCCATTGATGACCCTATCTCTCCTGCCTCTCAGTTTCTTTCACTAACCTCTTCTCTTGGCCTCTCACAGTTTACAGACTCTCCCACCCACAAGGATGGGAACTCTGTTGATCTGGTCTTCTGTCGTTTCTCATCAAGATCTAACCTCACTTATTCTCCCTATATTCCCTCTGATCATAACCTTATCTCTTTTACTATCAATAATTCTCAGCCTTCTCTGGACACACCTGCCCATAATCCATTCATAAATATCCGCTCCATTAACAATCAGGAACTCACAGACACCATACAGTCCTCACTGCCCCCAATCTCCTCCCTCTCCTGTCCTGACCTGGCTGTTAAACGTTACAATGAAACTCTGTCAACCACCCTGGACATATTGGCACCACTCGTACACTGTGCCACCAGAGTCAGATGCCGGCAGCCCTGGCACACGCTTCAGACTCGCCATCTGCAGCGCTGTTCCAGATGTGCTGAGCGTCTGTGGAGAAAGTCAAAGCTACCTGCAGACTTTCTCCACTATAAATTCATGCTCATGGCTTACCACACTGCCCTTCACTGCGCCAAACAAAAATATTTCACCTCCCTCATCTCAACCTTACACAACAACCCAAAAAGCCTGTTTGACACCTTCCACTCGCTCCTCAGGCCCAAAGCTCAGGCCCGGTCACTGACCTCTGTGCTGAAGACCTGTCCACTCACTTCAAAGACAAAATTGACAGTATCCAGTATAACATCTCATCTCAAACTCCAAGCAGCACCCATCCTGTCCCTCCCCGCACATCCTCTAGTCTGCTATCATCTCTTGACCCAACAACAGAAGAAGTGTCCAGTCTTCTCCTGTCTGCTCGCCCCACCACCTGCTCTAGTGACCCCATTCCCTCTCACCTTGTCCAGTCTATTTCTCCAGCTATCCTCTCTCACTTTACTGCAATCTTCAAACTCTCTCTGTCCACTGGGATAATTTCATCCTCCTTTAAACAGGCTACTATAACCCCTTTACTAAAAAAGCCCACTCTGGACCCATCCTGCACTGCCAACTACCGACCAGTCTCTAACCTGCCCTTCATCTCTAAACTCCTGGAACGCTTGGTCTACACCTGCTTAATCCGCTATCCCTCTGATTATTCTCTTCTCGTTCCTTTGCAATCAGGTTTCCGCACCCTACACTCCACAGAAACTGCTCTAGTTAAAGTCTCTAATGACCTCCACACTGCTAAATCTCAGAGTAAGTACTCGTTGTTGGTTCTGCTGGATCTCTCTGCAGCATTTGACACTATTGATCAACATCTTCTCCTCAGCATGCTCCATGCCATTGGCATCCAGGACACCGCTCTCTTGGTTCTCTTCCTACCTCTCTGACCACTTCTTCAGTGTCTCATTTGCAGGTTCTACTTCTTCTCCTCTCCACTTGCTGTTGGGGTCCCTCAGGGATCAGTTCTTGGTCCTCTCCTCTTCTCAATCTATACAGCCCCCATTGGCCAAACCATCAGTAAATTTGGCTTCCAGTACCATCTCTACGCTCATGACACCCAATTATACACCTCTTCCCGAGACCTCACTCCCGCTCTGATACAAAACACAAGTGACTGTCTGTCCGCTGTCTTTGACATCATGTTCGCTCTCTATCTCAAAGTAAACCTCACTTAAACTGAACTTCTTGTTTTTCCCCCATCTACTAAACAACCCCCATCTGCTATTTCTCTCTGTGTGTGGAACCACCAAAACTCCTAGGCAGCAGGCCCGCTTATTCTAGACTCTGATCTGTCTTTCACCCCTAATATCCAATCCCTTGCCCGCTCCTGTCACCTGCACCTCAAGAACATCACCAGAATCCATCATTTTCACACCATCAAAACAACTCAAACCCTCATTGCTGCTCTTATTCTTTCTTGTCTTGACTACTGTAACTCCCTGCTTAACTGTAACTCCCCCACACATCTCCTCCCTCATCTCTGTCTGCCACCCTACCCACTCTCTCCGCTCAGCGGACATCAAACTACAGACCACAATCATCCGAACCTCCCATACCCGTTTTCAAGATTTTGCACGTGCGGCACCCATTCTCTGAAACATCCTACCACGTACCATCAGGCACAATCCTAGCCTCCACAGTTTTAAGATTGTCCTGAAAATACATGTTCTTAGGAAGGCCTACCAAGATCCCTAATTGCTAACCCACACCTCCTATCACACACGCTTCTGTCATTCCCTACACTAGGAACTCACAGGAACTTATCTGTATATAGATGTACTGTCATGGTGGCAGGTTCACCCAATTTTTATGTAAACCACCCCATATTTTTGAACCAAGGCTGGACCTCTGTATATTTTGCTCGTCTCCCCCGTTATCTCTCCCTGGCAACCTCATAGATTGTATGCTCTAGCGAGCAGGGCCCTCACCCCTTGTTTCTCATCTGTAAGTAGATATCACTGTGTAATGTCTGTCTTTTGTCTGTAATTATACCCTCTTCATTGTAAAGTGCTGTGGAATTTGTTGGCGCTATATAAATAAAGATTATTATTATTATATCCCATATTTGGCCCTAGTACGCTATTTAAATCACCCACAAGCATCATTTTAATTGGAATTTTCTTTAGGTGCCATTATAGGTAAGCATAAAACCTAAAAAAACCCCCCTAAACAGACCTCATTTTGGAAAACTTAACCCCTTAAAGAACATATCCTCTCAGGGGTTTCATAGATTTTTCTAGCCATGGACCATGAAAAAAAACAAATTACATTTTTCCTAATTATATACAGGTTTAGCACATTTTTTTTTTATTTTCACAAGGAAGGTTGGTGCAAAAGCACCTCAAAATGTAATACCCAATTTCTTCCAAATTCGGCAATACCCTATGTGTGGGTGTAAACTGCAGCTTGTGCCATGCAGGGTGTACAAGGGAGGGAGCACTATTTGGCATTTGCAATGCCGATTTTGGTGGGTGTCATGTCACTTTTGCAAAGACCCCAAAGGACCAGAACAGGTAAAACTTTCCAGAAGTAACCATATCCTGGATTCTACACAACTCAAGGAATTCATATAGGGGTGTATTTGCATCTTGGGCCCACAAGTGTTTAATTGTTAAAAGATTCGCTGTGAGGTATAAATGACATGATAGCTCTACTTTGCGGTTGGTACAATTACAACACTTTTGTACATCAATTTTATATAGTTTTTATGTTTTACTACCTTTACACTCTAGAAATGCTTTTGTAAAAAATTGTATTTTTATGTCATCATAGTCAGAGCCATAACTTTTTAATTTTATGTATATGGAGCTGATTAAGTGCTTGTTTTTTGTGGGATGAGCTGACGTTTTCATTGCTACCATTGTGGGGTTCATATGATACTTTGATCATAACTTATCGAGGTTTTTGGAAGGCAGATCTCGGTACAGCAATCTTGGTAGTGTTTATTTTTTACAGTTGTCACTGTGTGCTATAAATGTTAACTTTACTCAGCAGGTTGATAAGATTACAGCGATACCAAATTTATATATTTTTTGTACTGCTTTTGAACAATAAAAACACTTTTACTTAGAAAAGAAAACACGTTTTTGCACCGCCTTAGTCTGAGAGCCATACGTTTTTATTTTTCTGTGTATGGAGCTGTGTAGTGGCATGTTTTTTGTGGGATGTGTTGATGGTTTCATTGGTTCCATTTTGGGGGACACATGACTTTTTGATTATGTTTTAATCCGATTTTGGTAAGCAAAATTAAGAAAATACAGCAATCCTGGTAGTGTTTTGGAGTTAGCAGGGAAATCCTATATATACAGTAATTTGCTAATAGGTGGTGTTTCACCAGACTTGATAATAGAAAATGAGTTATTCCTTCACAATTAGAAAGGGACAAACTGAGAGGTTAGAAATTAGGTTTTTAAATAGTGTGTATCAAGGTTATAAATCACTAAAACTTAACTTTTATTATGTATAGATTGAGAACTGATAGAGTTTAAGTTTGCATATGGCAAAATAGTAAATATAGTCATTAAAAGTCACTCTTTGTTCTCTTGCTAGATTCCCATTTTTTTGGAGACTATTTGACAAGAATTGTGGCAAGGCACAGATCTGGCCAAAGTTACAAAAGAATTCCTGCAGCACTCTTGGTTCCTAAGAGCACAGTGGCCTCCATAATCCTAAAATTGAAGAAGTTTGGGATGACCACAACTCTTCCTCGACCTTGCCGTCCAGCCATATTAAGCAATCATGGAAGAAGAGCCTTGATGAGAGAGGTAAAGAAGGACCCCAAGATCACTGTGGCTGAGCTCCAGAGATGCAGTAGAGAGATGTGAGAATGTTCCACAAAGTCAACTATCACTGCAGCCCTCCTCCAGTCGGGGGGCTTTATGGCAGAGTGTGCCGACGGAAGCCTCTCCTCAGTGCAAGACCTATGAAAGCCAGCATATGAGAATAATAAGGCCATCCTGACGTAGACATTTTCCAGAAATGGAAACAGTTTATTATTAAAACTTTCTCGAATGAGGATATCAGATCACTAATGACTAATTTCAAGCAAACAGAATATTATTATAGGGAAAAGCTATGTGGGACCTTGGGTAGACTGGAAGTGGATGACTGAGAAGATTTAGTGGAGGGGAGATGCTGGTAGCCAGCACCTCGGGTATGGGTAGATTCTCTTCGCTTGGGTGAGGAATTGAATAGGAAAGTAGTGATTAGTGATGAGGCAGTGATACATCTGGTCTCTATTTTTGCTGAGACTATTTTGCCAGAGTTTTTGAAGTTTAAAATGGTTATGTTGGCTTGTTTTTTGGGGGGCTGACAAGACAAAGGGTGATTGGATTACTATATAGGGGTCAAGTGATGGAAATATTAAGATCGTCGGCTTCTATTTCTCTTAATTGTAAAAACTTTGAGAAGAATGCTCTTATAGAGACTTATCAGGTTCACGACAGACTGTATACATTTGCTCAAAACTGGGTTATGCATATTGATGTTTGTAATGAATGTTGTATCATCATTCTTCTCCATAAAAAAACATTGTTAAAAAAAAAAGCCTGCATACAGTTTACAAAAAAACACACAAAGGACTCCCAGACTATGAGAAACAAGATTCTCTGGTCTGATGAGACGAAGATTGAACTTTTTGGTGTTAATTGTAAGCGGTATGTGTGGAGAAAACCAGGCCCTGCTCATCACCTGCCCAATACAATCCCAACAGTGAAACATGGTGGTGGCAGCATCATGCTATAGGGGTGTTTTTCAGCTGCAGGGACAGGACGACCGGTTTCAATTGAAGGAAAGATGGATGCGGCCAAGTACAAAAATATCCTGGATGAAAACCTCTACCAGAGTGCTCTGGACCTCAGACTGGGCCGAAGGGTCTTTTTCAACAAGGCAATGACCCTAAGCACACAGCTAAGATGATAAAGCAGTGGCTTCAGAACAACTCTGAGACCATTCTTGACTGGCCCAGCCAGCGCCCTGACCTAAACCCAATTGTGCATCTCTGGAGAGACTTGAAAATGGCTTTCCACCAACATTCACTATCCAACCAGAGGGAACTGGAGAGGATCTGCAAGGAAGACTGACAGAGGATCCCCAAATCCAGGTGTGAAAAACTTGTTGCATCATTCCCAAAAAGACTCATGGCTGTGCTAGCTCAAAAGGTGCTTCTACTCAATACTGAGCAAAGGGTCGGAATATTTAAGACCATGTGATATTTCAGTTTTTCTTGTTTAATAAATCAGCAAAAAATCTACATTTCTATTTTTTTTCCTTCAAGATGGAGGGAGGGGGGGGCAGAGTGTACATTAATGAGCAATAAGAAAAAGAACTTTTTGGATCTTACCAAATGACTACAATGAAAGAAATTTAAAGGGGACTGAATACTTTCCGTACCCAATGTATATATGTTTTTTTATGTTGTAGCAGTTTAAGAAAAAATGTATCGTATATACTCGAGTATAAGCCAAGTTTTTCAGCACAAAAAATGTGCTGAAAAATCCCCCCTCAGCTTATACTCGAGTCACTGTTGGCGCTCGGGCACTGCGATGGCTCGTGCGCCGACAGGGACGCATCAGCTATATGCGGCTCCTCAGGGAGCGCATATAACTGAAGGCCAAGTGACGCGCTACAGTGTCCGGGCGTTGCGCTGGCCCGGGCATCCCGCGATCCTTCACTATATGCTGACTCCTCCGGAGCGCATATAGGTGAAGGGATACCACTGCGGGGCAGAGAGCGAGCGCTACCTGCCCTGCAGTGGTCTCTCTCAGGGCGGCCGCAGACTCGCGGCCGTCCGGAGTTTCCGGCACAGGCAGCGTGTGTCATCACACTGCGTGCGCGGCCTGATGACGTCGCCCGCCTGTGCCTGGAAGACCGAGGAGCGTGCCCGGGAGACGGAGCAGCGGGGATCCAGGTAAGTGATTGTTTTTTTTAATTTTTTTAAACTGCCTACAGCCTGCCTATACCTGCCTACAGCTGCCTACAGCCGGCCCTATACCTGCCCTATACCTGCCTACAGCCGCCCCTATACCTGCCTACAGCCGCCCCTATACCTGCCTACAGCCGCCCCTATACCTGCCTACAGCCGCCCCTATACCTGCCTACAGCCGCCCCTATACCTGCCTATTACCTGCCTATGGGGCCATATACCTGCCTATTGGGGGACATATAACTGCCTATTATCTGCTTATGGGGGACATATAACTGCCTATTATCTGCTTATGGGGGACATATAACTGCCTATTACATGCCTATGGGGCCATATCTGTGCCTTTTGGGACATATACCTGCCTATACCTGCATATAGGGCCATATATCTGCCTATAATTGCCTATGGGGGACATTAAACTGCCTATGTAATTTTATTGGTATCCATTTTTTATTTTTAAAATTCACCAGTAGCCGCTGCGTTTTCCACCCTAGGCTTATACTCGAGCCAATAAGTTTTCCCGTTTTTTGGGGCAAAAGTAGGTGCCTCGGCTTATACTCGGGTCGGCTTATACTCGAGTATATACGGTATTTTGTAAAACAATGTTTATGCATCGGTCTGTTCTGACTGCACTAACTTTTTCATTAAACAGTGCTATGTAAAGGCTTTTTTTTGCGGTATGAACTGATGTTTTTATTGGTACTATACTGATGTTACATTTTATGTGCAGCAGGATGAACAAAAATCGCAATTCTGCCACTGTTTTTTTTTTTTTTACGGTGTTCATCATGAGGGTTATATAATGTGATCAGTTAGGTCGTTACGCACCTGGCACTATCAAATATGTATACTTTTTATTTTTTCATTTTTTTCAGTGATAAACATTTGTAATGGATAAAGAGCAGTGAATGTGTTTTTTATTTTATTTTTTTATTTTTTTTTACACTTTTACATTTAATGTATTTATTTTTTATTTTTTTTATTTGTCCCACAATGGGACTATACTCAGTGATTGTTGGATCGCATCTATTATACATTGCAGTACATATTTGTACTGCAATGTCCTATCCAATGTCCTATTGTCAATCAGACAGCCTGACAGGTATATGTCATACACAACCCAGAGTGTGCCCCCTGGTTGTAATGGCAGCCATTGGCATCAGCTACGTGTTACCCTTCCAGTTTTCAGAAGGTGTATCCGTGCAAAAAATGACTGTCACCGACTAATTGGACAATGCAGGGACACACTCCTAACTGGTAACACTGATTCAGTAATACATTTCTAAAAGGAATAAGAGAGATAAAACACAACACAGAGTTATGAGAAGATGATCTGGAATTGTTATTTCATAGGAAGCAAAAATATTTAATAAAAAATGCATATCACAGTGATCACAGGTCCTCTTTATTCTGATTTCTATAGTTAATATCAGGAAGGAATTTTACCCCCTAATATGAGGCAATTGGCATCTGCCTTACAAGGAACTTTGCCTTTCATTAGATAAATACAGTACAATTATAAGTTGGGCTTGATGGAATGTTTTTCAACTTTCTTCTTAGATTAATGGACCATATTGAACTTGGTTTCCATCACAGGAAAATGACTGAAAAGGGCTCTCTCCAGTGCCCACATAAAGCATCCACAATAGAAGCAGTGACACAGTCCTGTGTAGTAAACTTCTTTATATCAACAACTTTACATTCTTAACATAGTCCAAGGAATTCAGGACATGAGAATAACACTTCTTATAAATGTAACTAAGAGTAAAAATCTGTGATGTTCTGTCTCTGTAACTGCAACGCTAAAAGCTTTTACATAGCTTGTTTTAACACAGAACTTGTTTGTGAAGCAGCCATGAAGACAACCGCCCGCCCATGAGTGACGTTTCGGAGGCAAACCCCTCCTTCCTCAGATCGGCATCATATGGCTGTGTCTTCCAGTTGTTTTTCAACTTTATGAACCATATATAATCTAATTGTTAAGCACATCAAATATTCAAACTAGAATATATGGGGGCAACACATTAGTAATTTGTCATCATCCAAGTCATTTAAAGGCGTTGTCCTGGCATACTCTCCCACTTGATTTGGCATTAGTGTGGACAATGCAACTACACCCTGGGCGTCCCAGTTGGCAAGACAACTATCTGATACCTTGTGAGTATTGTGTTTGGGTCTTCTTAATTAGAATAGAACCCATGCATGATATTCCTTGAGTGTCAGACATTTGCCTCAGCAACTTTGATGTCTAGTGTGCAGTGGCCTCTCTATATGATCAGATGCCTGGACAACCTTTTATAATGTGTTATGCAATCAGTGCTGACATATGGATAAATACTTCCACAGTGCGGAACCAGTTCTGCAACCTAACCTGTATGAATGTGAAAATTTAGAATTTAGAATTTTTCATACACTTTGTTGAAATTCTCAGAAAAGTAGATGGATTATATCCTCAGGTAACCTTGAGTTAGCATTTGCAATCTCCAGGACTTCAAGATGTCCTGGTGCAAAACCCTACCCACTAGAAGCATGATGAGGAAGGTCTTGTAATAAAATACAGTGCTTTTTGAATTTTGTCAGAACTTCAAGCTGCTTATGGCTTAAACATGGTGGAAGATTCTATACCAACATAATACCAACTAAGCATCTTAACTCGCACATTTCTTTATGGCTGTTTTAGAATAGAATAAGTTATATTTGTTGTATTTCAGACTATTTAGATTACATTCTGAAATAATTAATTGTTAGGACCACCTAAAGTGAACAGTAACCACCAAACTTCTGTGCTTTAAGAGAGATTTGTGATCACCAACCGTTTGTGAACCAGATATAAGAAGAAAGAGTACAAATATTGTTCTGACTGGGATGGTCTGAAAATATTTCTTTAAAACAACACTTGGTTATTATCTTAAATACCACAATAAGATACTACTTGAACTTGGTCAAGCTGTTAAAGCTCTCCTTGTATGCGGGTCTAATGTCAGGGTTAGGACAAACTGGGAAACTGCCATGGCCCCATCCTTGAAGACACACCACCCTCCATTGTTCCCTTTGAGCAGCAGCGACACACAGCTTGAAACCCACCATAGAGAGAACTGTGTGGCTGTTTAACTACAGCTGCACATTCTTCTCAATTCTGTCCCTGCACTGATGTTTAAAATCAGTGTAGATAGGAAACAGGAAGCTGAACAACCAGTATTCAACTTCTTCCTATGGATGGACTGGACAAAAGTGTGCAGAAGAAGCACAGGGAGCAGTATGTGAGAAGAGTGGCAGTGTGAAAATGGAGATGATGTGGAAAGAGCAGTGTAAGAGGTGAGTAATGCGGAGAAGTCTGTGTAAGAGAGGGCACAATGTGGAATAGTTTGTGAAAGATATGCGGTCATGGTAAGCAGTCTTACAGGGAAGCCTAGACTGCAGTATGTGTGATTGAAGGGGGCAGGGAAAGCAGTCTGTGTGAATGACAACAGATATCAGCTGATTATCACCTCTAGATTTCTTCTGTACTGTATTCACTTATACAGTCTGCAGAGCACATGTGTACAACTGGTATTTACCACTATATGATTACTGCATGCTAATAATATGTGCCTATATATAGTGCCTTTTTTATTCAATAACAGTATGGTAATATTATTATGCCACTATGTGGTGGTAATGGTAGTAGTGGTCATGCTCTGCATTTTATCCATCCATTCTTTGTTCTATCTTTCATGCACTTGATGATGTGAAAAAGGAGATATACAAAATTCACATAAAATGTCCGTGTTGCTGCAATCCTTATCTAAGATCTGTCTTAAACTGCTGAGACAATAAGGCCTCATGCATATGTTTGTATTACTGAACTCTATTGTACAAATCTCTGATATAATTCTCATGACCTCCTATGTATAATACTGCATTCATACAGAATTAGTGAGAAAAAGGTTATAGGGACACTGGAGCCAAACCCTGGCCTAGCAGAGAGCCTGAGGCATGATTACACAGGGATTGAGAGAACATCAAACAGAGAATTCCTGTATCATGCACTAACCCTTAGGCATAACACAGTGGGGGATATTTACTCATTAACATGCACCAAAACTCAAACTGCACAAATAAAAAATGTACATGTGTTTCAGATTTGTTATATGTTTTAGACACTTTTTTATCATATGTTTTCTTGAAGTATTTTATAAGGATAATACAGCCATTCACTATCATTATTCGAGTTATCTCAAAAAAAGTGTGTAGAAGATACAATAGAGTAATAGATACGAGTACATGCTCAAACCCAAAACTGGAAAAGTCGCAGACTTCCCAGCATGGCTAAAATTAGTAAGTACTTCCAGTTTAATGCTGAAATGCAGAGGCGGATAGTGGGTAGGTTGGGTAATTCCACATCTATCCAAAGAACATGGGAAAAATGGGATTGATTTTTGGAATAGAAGACGGTAGGTTGGATCTCTTTTCCATTTGCATATATTAACGATTCAGATTGTAATGGTGGTTACTTGTAGTTGCTATATTTTCTTTCGTTAAAATTGTTCCTTCAACTATTGAAATAAATTCAGCGTTCTAGACACTTTTTCTGTCTTACTAGACAGTTTTGAAAAGTGTCCAGAAACGGATGTGTGGTTAAGTCAAGTCCTAAAATGCATCCAATTAAGTTATGACACGAGCCTTTATTGTGATGCAAAATACTGGAATAATATTAGCCAAAAAACAGGTGGTATGAGGTAGAGAAGTGTAACATATATAGCAAGATGCATCAAATTTATCACAGAGAGCAGCACTGTGATTAATTTGGCTTCACTGCTGCATGTCTGCATGTCTCCTCAGGGTTTATGCTAAATCTATGCCAAATCTTAATTTATCTTTAGCTAAATTTAGGACAGTATCAATAAATCTCAAGTGTTTAAATTCTGCCAACAAGGTTCCTTTAACCACTTACAGACATTTGCTGTATATTCACAACATGGCAACATTACTGGTGTACAAAGCAAGCTTGCTCACTGAGCCCTTCCCATATGTACCGTATTTTTCGGACTATAAGGCGCACCGGACTATAAGGCGCATTAACATTGAGCGCCGTTCATATATAAGGCGCACCGGACTATAAGGCGCACCGGACTATAAGGCGCGGCGCATTAAATGAAACAAAGTTCAGAGCGAAAGCCAAACTTTATTCAACACTTTCACAATAACTCTCAACTCGTAAAGTTGTAACAAAAATCAATACACTTACAGTACTTTTTCTGACTATGGTAGCCGTATAGGCCCTTCTTCATTTTTTCATGCCGTATCGCCGCCGCGGATTGCAGCCGCAATACGGCCGGATTTACAATGGTCCTGCCACATATTGTGCCTTATTTCGCGACGGAATCACCCGCTGTAAAGAATGGGTTGTAAATCCGGCGCGAAATACGCGCCAGTGGCTCTTATTTGCAACTGATTTGCAACTGAATTGTAACTGATTTCGGAACGTATTTACTATTTTAAATCAGTTGCAAATCAGTTACAAAACAGTGTCACTAAATTAGCTGTAAATACGTTCTGAACAAAGACTGAAAACTGAAAACTGAAGAATTGATTCATATATAAGGCGCACTGGACTATAAGGCCGCACTTTCGATTTCTGAGAAAATCTCAGGCTTTTATGTGCGCCTTATAGTCCGAAAAATACGGTAGTAGGTAGCAGCTAGTAGTTACAGTCGAACCTGCCACTAGTGGCCAGGACCAAGAAAAGCAAACTAAATCAAAGGGGATTAAGACAAAATTGCTGTGGAAAAATGTTGTTATAATATATGGATCATCGGGAACTTTTTAATTTATACCACTCTATGCCCTTTAAACAAAGCTATAGAATGTGTCCACTTTTCACCACCACCAGGTAAAATTCCAAGACAGACAACCTGTGCATTGTTCCAGTCCCCCACAACAAGATCACGGGGTACCAACCAGTTGTCGTGGCAGCCGGGCCTAATGAAGGCCTTCATGGCTGCCATCTTCTCCTATTACAGCCTATTTATGTCAGGGTGTAATAGGGGAGTCATTATGCAGAAAAGAGAAAAAAAAAAGAGAAAAAAGAGGGGGCCCCCCACAATCGTGTTATACTTTACAGGAAAACAGTTTTTAAATGGTTAAAATTGGGTTCTCCCTTAAGTGTTGCGTTTTATTTAGGGGCACAACATCAAAAGCCCTTACGGGGCTATTTATATTCCGTACCCTTAAATACGGCACCCGCAGGTTTTCCAGAACCCCTCCGTGGCCGGGGAAATAGACCTGATGGATAAAAAAAAAAAGGGGAACCCGGCGCCGTGCTAAAGAAAAGCCCGGGGCAAGGTTTTTTTGGTTTTAAAAAAAGTTTTTATTCTTAAAAGTGCAAGAGTTTTTTCTCGCCCCATTAAAACAAAAAAAACAAACTTTGTTAAGGCGGGCAAAACCGAAAACTTTGTAAATTTTTAATTGTATGTTTTTTTTTTTAATGGTGCGAAAAAACATCTTGCATTTTTTTAAGAATAAAAACTTTTTTTAAACCAAAAAGCTTTAGCTCGGCTTTTCTTCAGCACGTGCCCGGATCCTTTTTTTTATCCTGATCAGGTGAGTCATTATTGTACATTGTTCTGCAATATATTCCTACTGCAGAACAGTGTACAAGCGAAGGTGTCCCTAGTGTAAAAATAAATAAAAAAAATCATAGTACAAAACAACCCTCTTTTGACATTTTACAATTAAAATAATACAAAAATAAACATAATTGGTATGTTTCATGAAAAGCTCTTAAAAGTCCAATCTTTTAAAAGAGAACACTATTTATCCAGTTCAACATAGAAAACAAAATACTTAACTCCAAAACTGTGTTTTTTATCACTTCATCTCCCTAAAATATTGGAACATAGAGTAATCAAAAAGTTGCATGTATAAAAAAAAGAAATAATAAAACTTACACTTTAGCCCACAAGAAATGAGCCCTCACACAGGCCCATAGGTGAAAACATAAAAAAGCTATTGGTCATAGAAAAAGGCGCAAAAACGCAAACTTAAAAAATATTTTTTTTAAAGGACTAAAGCATAAAGAAAACTCAAACAATTTGCTATCATTGGAAAAGTAGGATCGAACTGCAGAATAAAGGTTGCGTACTTCTAAAGCACTGACAGCCGGCTCCCATTGACTTCCATTTCCCCCATCCGTCATTTTTTCCCTGGTGCGTATTGTACGCCGGGAAAAAAAGGGCATTTTAATCTTTTGTTTTAAAAAAAAGAGCAAGAGTTACCAGTTTGTGGGGCGTTTTTTTGGGCATATTGCATCTTATTATGCGCCTTTTCCCCAAAGCAAATAACCATGTGAACTTTCCCCAAAAAGGTAACATATTTACATCACATTAAAGAACTGAAAAAAAATTGCGGTCCCGGCGTTTGTCTATGTAAATTCGTGATGCGTGGAGTATTATTTATAAAAAGTTTTTTTATTAATTAAAATTTTTTTTTAAATTTTTTAAAAAAAATTTTTTTTTTTTTTAAAATTTTATTTTAAAAATTTTAAAAAAAATTGGTAATTGCTTTTTTTTTCCACATCCCCCACCCCAAACATTTTTATTTTTTCTTTCCCTGTACAATATATGGTATGGTCAATGATACCATTAAACAGTACAACTTGGCTTGGAAAACATCAACCCATCATATGTCTATATAGACAGAGAAATAGAAAAGTTATGGCTCTTGGGAGACAGTAAGGAAAAAAAGCGATGTGACACAAACAAAAATCCCTTTGGCAGGAAAGGGTTATATAATGAGTTGTCCATAAGGGGTTGTCCAGTTCCAATCAAAATTAAATAGTAAGCTGCTGGTGCCAAACAAAATTTAAAAAAACCTACATTCACCTTCCTTCGCTCTCCCAGTCTTCTGTTTGCCTTTATTGTCTTCCAGATTGTCCACTTTATCCGGTGTGTAGCATTACATTACATTACATTGGACATAATGTAGAAGGTAGCTGATCTTCAATTACACTAATTCTGCACTCATTTTTTTTAAATCCTTTTATTTATTTTTTTAATGTCCAGCCTCACGTAGGCCATATCATTCATTAAACTGTCACCTTTATTCTCTTCCAAATGGGACGGCACAGCTGCAGCGGTCACATGTTTCTGCCTTACATCGCTATTCAGAAGTGAACTGCTCCAAACTGTGATGTAACCATCGGCACGTGACCAGGGGCGTAAATAGAATTCATAGGGCCTCATAGCAAAATGACATGGGACAGCAGCACAAATGGCTATACTTACATGTATAAATAATATCTCCATATATCAGGGATCCACATAGCAGTGCTGAAGAGCAGAAAGCCACCAACTACTTGCTCTCTACAAAAAGTAACAATGTACCAGAGTGGTTCCTTCAACCTCTGCGCCTCATAGCAGTTGCTATTGCAGCTACGGCTATAGTTACGCCCAGGCATGTGACCAATCATTGGCTCTAGCAGTGACGACCCATTCGGAAAAAGTCAAAGGCTGATAATTTAATTTTGAGTTGAACTAAACAATCTCTTTGAAGGGGTTTTACCACGATAGAAAATGCAATAAAAATCACAAGTGGGCCCACACCCTTTTTTGGCACAGTCCCCCGAAAATCACGCCCAGACTGAGCAGCATCTTCCTTTTCATGTAGACCCCGCTCCACGATCACCCCAGGTCATAGGTTTTACTGCTAAAAAGGGGGGTGGTGAAATGGCGACACCCCAACTGCGTCCGCCCGTTGTCCGTGGCAATCTCCCTTAAATTTTTTTGAATTGCGGGGAGGGGCGCAGTGTTTGAGACGTAGGGTGCACTGGCAATAATCATTTGCACGACAACTTGTTAAAGGAGTGCAGGTTTTACTTTTACTTGTGGTTGCTGCAGTACATTACAGTGCACTCTTTTCCCCAGCAATAAAGCTTCCCGCTTTCCACCAAAACGCAGCTACAGGGGGGTCCTCACTGCTCACCCTGCTCTACCTGCCGTTCTCGTGCTTCCCCCTTTTTGGGCTCAGGCCTCCTGCTGCTTCTCCTGTCCCCGGTCGATGCCTTTCTTCCGGGAACCCGTGGCTTTTTACTCTCTCTAAAGTACAGCAATTTTTAATCTTCACCCTCTGGCTCTGAATCTGAGGGTGTTACTTTTCTCTCCCTGTCACTTTCTCCTTCCTTGAGGGAATTCCCCCTAAACACTGTCCCAACTGCAGTTCCCCCTTGACAAGCTGGCCCACTTTCCTCAGCCCAATTTCCCACCCCGAGCTAGGGGTGGCTGCCCGTCCTCCCTTGGCTTGCTGATTTGCTCCCCCGTCCTCCTGATACAGCACACTACATACCAGGCCCAAACTGCCTCCCTGAATATTAACTGTTCCCTTGCTATATCTAGGCCATCCTACTCCCTGGCTTTCCTAGGCAACCCACTACTGTTAACATCCCAACACAAGTATGATCCTTTACAAACTGCAGAAATTGGAGCCAACTCTGATCTCTGCTGTTAGCAGCATGTGTCAGCTGTAAGTAAAAACCCAGCCCCCGGGACCTATGGAGGGGAGTGAGCCAATCCATAGCTTCTTACCCCCTTTTTTGTGTCTCAAAAACATTTTTTGTTAGTGAGGGCTTAAAGAGTAGGAGTGATCCTCCAAATGTCTAAGAACACAAAGTTATTGTTGAGTGTGCTATGTTGTGAATTGATAAACATACACAAACGGAACTTCTATGCTGTCCCTTACCCCCTTTTAAGATAACGTTTTTTTCAGTGGGGGATGCACTTTCCCCTTCCTTTTGATTGTTCCCCGGGTTAGTGGGGTTTCCACACCCGCACGGAGGGCCCCCAGTCCAACGCCCCAACATAACAAGGGTACTCCAAGAAGGAGAAGACCCCGCGGGTAAGGTATCCCGATTTTTTTAATTTTTTAGGTTCACAGGCAGTAAAAAAAAAAGCATCACACGTAAGGTTTCAAAATCCCAGGGGATTTTGTTACAGCATAAAATACTTATGGAAAAATTACACATATATAGTTAAAAGATACGTACCGGTTACGTATCCGGGGCGTTCCCCCGACTTTAACCCCTCGGTTTTCTAATTTTGATTTTCCCTTTTCCCCCGTTTTACAGGTTTGTCTTTTTATCATGTTACTTTAATTTCATTTATTTTTTTTCATATCCTATCATTGTTTATTCTTTAAAACCTTGTTTGGCTTGGACAGAAAAGAGTGAACTATATGATCTATGCGAGAGGGAGCAAGAAAATTATTAAAGGGGAAAGATCTTTCTTGTTTATTTCCTGGGAAAGTCTGTCACAGGTTTTAAAAAACCTAAAGGGTTTTAAAGTCTGTATTTTTTAGCTTAACCCTCAATTTCTAACGGGTTTCAAACATGGGCGTTTTACAGGTTTGTTTTAAATTTATCTGTTACTTTAACTTATTTTTTTTTTTTTTCATATCCCTGATGTCTATTTATATCTCTTAAAACACTATGTTATGGCTAATGGAAGAAAAGAGGAAATATTGTCTAGGGGGGGCGAGATGTATTGAGAGGGATCCTTTACATTTTTAAAGTTAAATGGGAAAAAAAAAAAAAACCCCCAGGTTTTCCAAGTCTGTTTTTTTCTTTAGCAAATTGTATGATTATTGATTTTTTTCTTATTTTAAAACCCGATCATTTGTTTATAACAAATAATAATAATAATAATAATCTTTTTTTATTAGGCCAAACATATTTGCGCATTTTCTGTAGAGGGTATAATTCAGAAAAAAAAAAAGAAATTAACAGTTTAAGTACTTCAGTGAGACACAAGGTTGGGGGCCCCCTGTGCAAAAAGCTTAAATCTAGAGGGTTTTTCCCGGGGGGGAAAACAAAGGGGGGGGAAGTGCTAAATTTACAATGGCCCCGCCATGTTTATAAATTGGGGAGGTTTAATTAAAAATTTGGGAAAATGCACCATGGACTGTTCATTATATAAAAGTAAGAGCCTGTGGTGCCTGTGTGGGGAGTGAAAATGGTGTGTAGAAGGTGGGGGTTAACAATTAGTGGTTTTGGTGGGCCTGATGAAAAAGGTGTTTTAGGGACACTTTAAAATGCAAAGGGCTAGGATTGTGTGATGGTACGTGGTAGGATGTTCCAGAGAATGGGTGCAGCACGTGCAAAATCTTGAGCGGGCATGGGGGGGTTGGGGATGATTTTTGGTCTGTATTTTGATGTCCGTATCTGAGTGGAGAGAGCGGGCGGGTGGTAGACAGGGGTGGGGGGAGGAGATGTATGGGGGTGCAGCACTGTGGAGAGCTTTATGAGTGAGAGTGATTAGTTGATGCTGTATTCTGTACTGGATGGGCAACCTGTGCAGGGGACTGACACAGGGTTTAGGGCATCAGTATAGCGGTGGAGAGAAAGACAAGCCGGGGCTGCTGCATTCAGGATGATTGAAGAGGGGAGAGTTTGCAGAAGGGAGACCAAATAAGCAAGGAGGTTACAGTAGTCAAGACGAGAATGAAAAAGAGCAACAATGAGAGTTTGATTTTTTTCACAGTGAGAAAAGGACGGATTCTGGAGATGTTCTTGAGGTGCAAGTGACAGGAGCGGGCAAGGGATTGGATATATGGAGTGAAGGTCAGATCAGATAACTTTAACAATACTACATTTTAAGCAAAGGTTAACATTTCGGTCTATAGAAAACGAATTTAGTGAATATATAGAATTGTCATTGCATCTATTAGTCCTCGTGGGGAGCGAGTTTTGACATGTCATTATCCATTTCGCTTCGGTATTCTCCCCTTTATTTTCCCCAGTCACCCCCCCTTTACTGGCTTTACTACTTTTCCATTACTCCACATTTTAAGCTTGGCAATTTTGTTTGTCATGTTTTTTTTCCCTTTGGGAAAACTTAATATATTAAAGGATCTCTCTTCATATATCTATCTCGCTCCCTCTGAAATAGATCATATATGTTCACTCTTTTCTGTCCATTAGCCATAAATTAGTGTTGTAAGAGATATAAACAGACAATCAGGTATATGAAAAAGAGATAAATAAATTAAAGTAACATGATAAATATATGACAAACTGTAAAAATGCTTATGTTGAAATCCTGTTAGAAATCGAGGGTTAATGTCGGGGCAGGATGAGTAACCAGATGACGTAGTCTTTTTAATATATATGTGTATGTTAGCCATAAGTATTTTATTTCTTTGAACAAGAATCCGTGGGATTTGAAAGCGTTAGGTGTGATGCTTTTTTTTCACTGTCCTGTGGACCTAAAATATTGAATAAATCGTGGATACCTTACCCGCTGGAGTCTTCTCCTTCTTCGGAGTACACGCTTGTTATGTTGTGAATTGATGTTTGGGTGAGTTAATATGAGTTTTAGTGTCACTGTACAGTGGTCTCTGTGTCATTTACAGTGACCTAGCTGGAATGAAAGTTGTTTAGTGTGAATAATTGAAATATGTTCTAAAAAGTTTAATTATCCTCACTACTACCTCTGAACAATAACCATAAAACTCAACTGAGCTACGTAATGTAAACTATAAGAATGATTATTGTGCCTTGTAGAGTGAACTATAACCTTTATGCTGATTGTGCCACTGTGAAGTGAAAAAATAAAAAAGTAAATAAATCTGTTGACCTGTTACAGTGCTTGATGTAGTCTTAAAAGGTGAACCATCAGCACTTAAGGTGCTATTACACGGTGCGTCTTTGGTGCATTTTTTGATGCTTTTTTCTCAGAAATGCACAGCATTAATTACTGCGCATGTCTACAAAAAAAAACACACGGTATGAAAGCACCTTAAGAACTCTACATTACATGCTGTCATTTTGAAAAACTGTCAACAACGGACAATTTTTCACTTCACATTTGAGATCTTGATGCAGATTTCCCCGCAAATTTGTCTAATCTCAATCTTATGTGTCTTATCTTTAGAACCAATTTCTAGTTATGGCAATAGGCAACAGTACACAAAGCCTGCATTAAAAAATGAAGTGTGAAATAGATCCAATCTAAAAACAAAGGGCAACAAATCAGAAAAGAGGCGCCTCCACACCACTTTTAAGGCGCATTAAATGAGTGTATAGCGCGCCTGAATGAATGAACCTGCCATCTGGTATACCTTGCAGACCATCATTGATGTACCTAATCTAGGCGCATAGCATAACTAAGGCGCATAGAATATCATTGCTAGCATATTTGATGTTCCTACTTTAGGCGCGTTCAAATGTGTTGTGCCTGTTGTATAATGTGCCTAGTTTTGGTGTACAACAGTTCATCTGTATAGAGAATAGGGTGTCAACATTTTTTTCCACAAAATACACCAAAAAAATGCCGCAGCCCTAATGGGACATGTCGCCCAAAGAGTCAATCTTCTGAACAACTGTTCTAATGGTAATTGCCTGGTTTTATTACTACTGCATGTGTATCTATAGCGAGTACTTAACTTGAAAAACAGGATAGTCCAGAAATTCTAGAAGCTATTTCAAGTTTAAGTGATGTCACATGCGTATTACTGATAATAATATTAGTCTACTTGGGGAATAATCCATTTAACTTCTCAATGTAAACATTGTTCATGAGCAGGATCTGATTGTTGCAGTAGCCCAGCAATAACATTACCTACTCTATATGTGTACAGATTTTGATTCTTTAGTACTGAATTCTCTAAGGCTTTGGGTAAAATGTATGATTTTTGGCGTTAAAGACGCCAATTTTTATGCGCATTACATTAGTGTAGAATGCGCCTGATTTATGAACCTGGTCTATTGCAGGTCATAAATCAGGCGCATTCTAGTACTAATATGACATTTCTGGCTTAGGCAAACCAATTTGAAAGTGGTTTACCTGTTCCAGCAGTAATGAAGCTCTAAATCTATAACTTCGTATGGTTCTAGTGTGCCCCGCCTCTCGTACGCCCCCCGAAATCAGGCGCATTACAAAGTGCTGTCGGCACTCTGCCTGATATTGGCATACGGGCGGTTTTAAACTGTAGCAAACGGGGCTGCGCTAGATGTCGGGCTGAAAAGACGCCAGACTTCTGGCGCAGCCCCGTTCATACATGTTGCCCTATGTCTCCACAGGACTTTTTTACAGTCGGATTTTAAAGCGGATTCAGTATTCAGTATTCAAAAATCCAACTGTAAACCTTCCCTATAGACTTCAATAGAAAATGTGTACTGTTGTATACACAGCTCGGATTTTCTGAGGTCGGATTTCAAATCCAAAATCCAACCCAAAAAATTATAACATGTTCTATAATCTGCCAGTACACGGCAGATTATAACAATGTTCTTTGGCAGGGGGCACCCGAAATTCAAAAGCCGTTGCAAAAAGCATGACAAAAAATTAAAACCGACTGTAAAATACTTGTTGTATTTTAATTAGAATCCGACCAGAATTTTACACTCTGCCGTGTAGACATTGCCTAAGGGTATGACCACACGGCAAAGGATAAAATACTGTTGCCTTTTTGAACAGTAAAACCGTTCGCCGACAAGTATTTTAAACTGATCTTGACACAGAAACCGGATGGTTTTTACTGCACTTTTATTTTTTGTCACTGATTTGTGCACTGTTTTTTATGCCTGATTTCAGTCGGTTCTCTGGCAGAATAGCGTATGGATTTTTTATTACTCTACCCGGTAGTTACTCCTAAAGCTTGCAGTGACCAGTTTGGTTACATCGCTTCCACGCATCCAGACGTGTACTTTGTCTGCTCCAGTCAGCTTATTTTAACCCCTTCTGGACATTTGACGTACCCATATGAGGAGCATTCCTGAAAATGGAGTTTTGGGTATGTTTGAGGGATTGCAAACAAGCCCCCACGATTGCGGCATGGGACCAGTGGTATATTACCGCTGGCCTCATGCCTCAACACCCATGGCCGGAGTGAGCTCCGGCCGCGGGTGATTAACCCCTTAGCTCCAGCGATCTATTAAGATTGCTGGAGATAAGTCGCAGGCAGAAGAAGGGAGCTTCTTCTGCCCGCTCTCGGCAAGCAATGATCATGCTGCTGCGGTCTCCTACGAGACAGCCCAGGAGTGTAATAAATAGTTCCTGGGCTGTCTGTGATGTCACCATACCCGGCAATGCATTGTGGGCATTGATGGGCAAGGTGATTGACAGTCGCCTGCTTTTGGAATATTGGAGTGCTGTTGATATCCTTTGCTACAGGCTGATGCTGTCATGGCTTGCTGGAAGTTAAAGTTTTCTAACAGCTGGAGAGTCACAAGTTGGAAACCACTGCCATATATATGTTACATAGTTACATAATTTGTAATTCCGAAAAAAGAGAAACGTCTATCCAGTTCAGCCTATTGTCCTATAATCTTGATCCAGAAAGGCAAAACAAACAGGAGGTAAAAGCCAATTGTCCTCATTTTAGGAAAAAAAATATTTCCCAATTCCGATCTGGCAAACAGAATAAATGCCTGGATCAACGCCCCTTCTCCAGAATCCTAGCCACTGTAACTTGTTATATTATAACGCTCTAGAAATGCATCCAGACCCTTTTTGAACTCTGTTAGTGAATTCACCATGACAAGTTCATCTCAGAGAGTTCCACAGTCTCACTGCTCTACCAGTAAGAATCCCTTTCTATGTAGAAACTTTTTTTTCTTCTAGATGTATAGGATGCCCACTTGTTTTAGATACAATCCTGGGTATAAATAGATCTTGGGAGAGATCTCTATATTGACCTTTGATACATTTGTACATTTTTACTATGTCCCCCCAAAGCTGCCTTTTCTCTAAACTAAATAATCCTGATCTTGCTAATCTTTGTGGGTATTGCAGACCACCCGGTGCTTTTATTATTTTTGTTTGGCCTTTGTACCTGTTCAAAATCTTTGATGTCATTTTTGTGCATTGGTGCCCAAAACTGTACATAATATTCATTCTGTGGTCTAACCAGTGACTTGTATAACGGGAGAATAATGTTCTCATCATGTGCAGCTATGCCCCTTTTAATACATCCCATAATCCTGTTTTCTTTACCAGCTGCTGCCTGACACTGGCTGCTACAATTAAGTTTACTGTCCACCTGGATTCCCAAGACCTTCTCCATGTCACTTTTCCCAGCGTTTTCTCATTTAACATGTAATCAAGGAATGGATTTTTTCTTCTCATGTGCATAACCTTGCATTTATCTGTGTTAAATCTTTATCTGCTACTTATCTCCCCAGGTTTCCAACTTATCCAGATCCCTTTGTGATAAAACATTATCCTCTATTGTGTTGATTACTTTACAGAGCTTAGTATCATCGATATTCTACTATGTAATCCTTCTGTAAGTTTGAACTGGGAAATGAAGATTTTGCTTCTTAAACACTTTCTGGTGAATCTTATGTAATTTGTGCTGCAGATCACAGAATCACCTTAACATTTTCCTGTCTCATACCGTTTTTCTGAAATCTTCTGTTTGAGCGTGTTTTTTTTTTTTTTTTTTAAATATATTTTCAGGCTGTCCATGTATTGTCCACAATATACAGTATCTTGCAAAAGTGAGTACATACTTCACATGTTTGTAAATATTGTATTATATCTTTTCATGGGACAACACTGAAGATATGACACTTTGATACAATGTAAAGTAGTCAGTGTACAGCTTGTATAACAGTGTAAATTTGGTGTGCTCTCAAAATAACTCAACACACAGCCATCAATGTCTAAAACAATAGTGCCCAATTTGCCATTTTCCCTCCACCTTATGTGACTAGTTAGTATTACAAGGTCTCAGGTGTAGATGGGGAGCAAGTGTGTTATCGCTCTCATATGCTCTCATACTGGTCTCTAGAAGTCTAACATGGCACTGCATGGCAAAGAACTAACTGACAATCTGAAAGAAAATTGTTGCTCTACATCAAGATGGCCTAGGCTATAAGAAGATTGTCAACACCCTGAAACTGAGCTGCCACATAATGGCCAAAACCATACAGCAGTTTAACAAGACAGGTACCACTCAGAACAGGCCTTGCCATAGTTGACCAAAGAAGTTGAGTGCACATGGTCAGCGTCCAGAGATTGTCTTTTCAAAATAGACATATGAGTGCTGCCAGCATTGCTGCAGAGGTTAAAAGGGGGTCATCCTGTCAGTACTCAGACCATTCGCCGCACACTGCATCAAATTGGTCTGCATGGTTGTCGTCTCATAAGAAAGCTGAAGACAAGCAGGCTAAGGACATGGATTACTGGAACCATGTCCTGTGGTCTGATGAGATCAAGATAAACTTATTTGCTTCAGATGGTATCAAACATGTATGTTGGCAACCAGGTGAAAAGTATAAAGACAAGTGTGTCTTGCCTACAGCCAAGCATAATGATGGGAGTTCCATGATTTGGGGCAGCATGAGTGCTGCCAGCTGCGGGGAGCTACTGTTCATTGAGGGAACCAAGAATACCAACATGTACTATGACATACTGAAGCTGAATATGATCCCCTCTCTACAGAAACTGGGTCACAGGGCAGTATTCCAACATGATAACAACCCCAAACACATCTCCAAGCTGACCCCTGCCTTGCTTAAGAAAAAGAGGGCAAAGGTGGGGGACTGGCCAAGTGCAGTAATGTGCAGTAATGATGGATGACATGCCATCACCCGCCATCATACCTAAATGCATATGTCTGCATCTGTACAAGAGAAGCCTATAGATATGTTACAATATACATTTGGATACTGATATTTGTATATAGACAAACGATACTTGCCTGAAATAGAGCAAAAATGTGCTGTGAACGGAGACTTAATTGAAGCACTCCATTAGGTCCACGTTTAAATATTTAGCAATTTACTGGGTTTGATGTTTTTGACATGAATTCTGAACATATAGTTAGCTTGTAATAGAATTTTTTACAAGTATTCTACTCATAAGTTTGCAGGTGGAAAACATCAAGAAGAATTCCATGGAACATAAACCCAGTTGGTGTTTCTCATACTATAGTTGTGCAAGTTTAGCTTTTTTCAAGGTAAATATGTTGGGAAGTTGTGGAGTTATGAAAAGAAAGCTAGAATGTTTAAAAGGTCTTTGAAAAAAATGCACATTCAAACAAGAAATATATATTGCATTCATCAATTTTAAAATATACGGTATAACTTTACAAATTAAATGTACTGAATTGAAATTTGTCATCAATCAAAAAGATAAATCCCTAATCAAATCCCTGGTATCTTCACCAGGTACCTTTATCTAATTATTGGTCAAAGTTTATTTGGATACAAAATTGTGCGTAAATATTTACCTTTGAAACTGTTATTCTTTGTGTATTTTTGATTTTTCAGGTATCTCCACTGATGTGTCCGTTGACCTTGGATGAAACGCGTTTGGGTTTAACACCAGTGGTGGTCATGATTTGATCTGATATATACATATAAATAGGATTATCATCATTTGGTCTTATTTTGGACATTGTATATATACACAACTTAATATCCGTGATCTGTGTCCCAAGACCATTCCAATATTATGGGGACTGATGTTTGTTGTTGAATGAACAATATTTGTACATGATGTGGCCCTTGGTATCCAGCAAGATTAAATCCAATCCTTTTATTAGATAAACTTATCCAAAAACAGAGATAAATGTGAATACCATAGTCACGCTTTACTCCAGCAGGCACTATAAGTGTTGTGATTATATTAAAAGATGCACAGGTCTTGGCAGTACCAACTAAGATGCACAGATTCTTACGGCTTGAGAAAGGCTGTTTGTTGCTGAAATGTCACACTTCTACCTTTAAACATGCTGATACCGCTCATTTTCGCTGCTGTTTTATGGGGTTCGTCAGGTTCTGTTGTGCTGGCCGTCGATTTCTCAGGAAGAAAAGTGCAGTAAGCTGACCAAGGCTCTGAACTAAGCTTCTAAAAGTAGTGTGAACAAAGAACTGTCAGAGACTAGAAAATAAAAGGTCATGACTGTCATCAAAGTTACAGACCCAATGCCTAATGCTTTCCAACTTCTTTGTGCTCATAACTTTTCCAGTCCACAAGTTAAAAAAAAAAAACTATCTACATAAATAGCCACATAAATAAAGTTTACTGTTCAAACCCTTGAGGAAGTGCTGACATAGTGACACAGAAAAAAAAAGTTACTTGCATCTGGAGTATTTTCTCAAGAACTGATTTTTCATGAACTGTTTTTTTACAATTTTCTTGAACAATAAATTTCTAGTACTAGTATTTGTCCCTGTACATGTCATGCTGCAAGCCATAAACCTGAAAGTCATTCTTTCACAGCGGTGTTTTTGTAATCACCTGTTCTACTTTGCCCTACTTAAACAGTAACACGTGAGTGTAGAGTCAGCAGCTGTTCCTGGAGCTTTACAACATTCTGTGAAATACGAATGTGACCTCAGCCGAGAATGTATACACAGCCATGGGATACCCCAAAAGGCTTTTAGACAATTTTCACTGCGTTTGCTGTAAATTGCACAGTGTTCTCTTTTCTGTGATGTTACTAATTAGTCTTTAAAAAGTGATGCAATGTACGGCAATGACGAACGTAGCAATGCAGATTGGATTGTCTAAAGCCCTTGGGTTTAAATGAACGCTCCTTGTAAAGCTGAAAATTCAGCAGCAAAGACAAAAAAACACCAGAAAGCAAGCCCAATGTCCCGAGGTAGAATTCAGAATTCAAATACTGTAAATTGGAAGCTTAATTCCATGAGAAACTATGAGAAAGCTACTCTGGAGTTAAAAGGCCAAGATTGATCTTAACCACTATACGGGTAGCCTTGGAACCCTGTGAAACAATTAGGTGATGTTCACACGGCTTAATTGCGGGGCGTAATTACGCCCCGCAATTACGCCGTGTGGACGGGGGCGGGAGCAGGGAGCCGGCAGCTCGCCGGCCCATAGACTATCATTACACGTGTATACGCCGCTAGTAAATGACATGTCACTTATCTCCCCCGGCGGCGGATTCTCTGAGCGGGGAGAGGAGACGTAATGCATAGTTCTCTGAGAACTGTGGATTACCGTAATGACTGGGACGTATTTCAGCCCGTAATTCGCGCAGTACACCGCAAATTAAGGGCTGAAATATGCGTCCAAATAAGCTGTGTGAACATGGCCTTAAAGGGAGCCTGTCACACTAAACACACTATTTGATCTG
The DNA here is from genome assembly GCA_025379985.1 of Phyllomedusa bahiana. Lineage (NCBI taxonomy): Eukaryota > Metazoa > Chordata > Amphibia > Anura > Hylidae > Phyllomedusa > Phyllomedusa bahiana. The sequence continues at coordinate 146,388 of JAODAL010001548.1, read as the reverse complement.
CAGACGGCATGTTATAGAGCAGGAGGAGCTGAGCAGACTGGTAAATAGTTTATGGGGGGAAGATGCATCAGAACTTGTATTTTATTCATTTAATATTCTGCTTTATTCTGGGTAAAGGAGTCCAGTGAGTGGTCTTTTCATTGTTTGATAGCTTTCCATGTTTGAGTGTGCATACATAGATAGCTGCCAATCATTGATAATACCGCCTACTGCACTGCTTAGCCCTGAATAAGCTGAAAGGTAAGTGAATTGATTACAAGTTCTTCTAAAACATTTCCCATGGAACAATATAGCACTCTGCTCAGCACCTCCTGTACAACACGCTGCCTGCAGATTAGATAGCATGTTCAGTGTGAAAGGGTACCCTTAAAGGGGTGTTCCCATCTCAGTATTTCAACCTTTGTGGCCAACTTATAGCTTCAGAGAACGATAAGATGGACGTGATACGAAGAATTACGCAAGGGCAGCCACCTCCCTGTTCTTTGTGGTCGGCTTGTAGCCGCAGATACCAGAGAAACAATATAGAACAACCACTTTAATGTAAACTGTTGTTTGTTCATGCTTTGAGGGTAATAAGGGCTCATACACACAACAAATACGTGTATATGGAGCTTGTATGACAGCATAAGGCGTCCTTACTTTTCTGTGTCATGGAGCTGGGGACATTCCATTTTTATTTCCATGGGTGTGCATAATTACACATATAAACAACACAGATCCTTAATGCGGTCGCGTGCGCGAGGCCTTAGGCATAACATATATACTCATTTACTTATAATACATGGATAAAGTTATCTTTTGACATGCAGTAATAACAACAAAGATGGATTACAGCAAGCCAGCAAAATATTCATGGTGACTAATGTCTTCCATCCACTTCCCATATTAAGAAACAGTAGAGAATGTAGTTTGGGTGGGTACATATTCTTTCTTTATAATAATAACAATAATAGGAAGGCTTTAAACAACAAATGTCATGAGTAGAAACACCCCTAAGATTAAATAAATATTTTAGACAAGTGATTACAAAAACAGAAACAGCAGTGACGAAGGTGCTTATGAGTTAACAGAGACAAAAGCTATTCAGCTCATACAAATGGAACCTGAGCAGAGTTCATCCACAGCTTCATTGTTTGCAATGTCCTAGACGAAGCACAATGTTCTGTAAAACGCACCCATCAGACCTCTATGTGCTCTTCGGTTCTATATCTACGAACCTGCCTACACCAGATCGGCCATTATAAATGGAATGTGCACGGTTAAAGGGAAGAAATACTAAGTCCCAAGAGCACAATAAATATAGCTAGTAACTGCAACCCTTTTTTATAATATTTGAAATAATACAGGGTTTATCCTATTTTCCCACAGCGGATTGTAACGATCCAGTGACAACATCGTACACCGAGGCGCCGATCTCTGATATCCACACCAGGGAGCGGAGTCTAAGGGCCCCCCGGTCTTCACCGGAGCCCTGTCGTAAAGCAGGACGGACTTTGCTGCGGGGAACCCCAGGTCGTTACCCCTGACGTGGCTACCTGAGTGGCAGCCGAGGTGCAGGACAGAATTTCCAGGCACAGACTGGTTTGGTAGACAGGAACAGCAGGAAACGTGTGCCAGCAGGAAAAAACCAAAAACCCGAATGGGAAAATACTGGGGGAAGGCAACAGGAATGGGGGGGAAATGGCAGGGACACCACAGCAGGAAATGGAGGAAAAAGGGGGTATCAGGGCAGGAGGAAAAACAGAGGAGGACATGGACAGGGGAAAACACGGCCAGGAAACACAGCAGGAACTGGGGGCAGGGAAACAAAACCGGCAGGGGAAATACAGGAAAAAACTGGACAGGGCAAAGGACTGGGCAAAAAACAGATGACAGGTGGTCAGGAGCTCTGGTAGACTGCAGGAACTGGACCAGCATCTCAGAGGTAAATCCAGGATAGCAGCCCGGAGAAGCTGGCAGGAGCTCAGAGATGGACTCAGCATGAAGTACAACACAACAATGCACAGCAATGCAATGGACTGACCCTGAAGCACAGACAGGAACTTCCTCTTATAGCCAGGGGTCACAGGTCAAGAGGAAGATGAACAGGACAAGGACCAATAAAGGGCAGGAAGCTGCCGCGCACGCGCCCTAGGAGGGCAGTGCCCCGTAACAGGACCCAGGGAAACAGGGGAAACAGGGGCAGGCAAGTACAAGGGAAAGGGACGACACGCTGGCGGTCCATGGCAGGGGACGCGGGTATCCGTGACAGAAACCCCCCCCCCCCCTTTTTCCCCCCCCCGGGCAAAGCCCCATCCTCCCCCTCCAAATCACAGAATGGTATTCCACATAGGTCAGGGACCTGCAAGTACAGGCTGAATGATAGCCAGTATAGGGAAAACCTAGAAAAGGAGGTGCACAGGAGGAACAAATGGGGCACCATACAAAATGGGGGGGAACGCTAGGCGGGCCCATGACTGGCAAAAGGACCTCTGGGCGGGCCCATGGGCTAGACAATGGATGCTCTGGGCGGGCCCATGAGCTAGACAATGGACGCTCTGAAAAGGCAAGGAGACCATTTAGCAAAAGGCAACGGACGCTCTTTTTGCGGGGGGCCATGAGCTAGGCAACGGATGCTCTGGGCGGGCCGACAGAGGCCTTCGGGCCAAACGGGGGCTCTGGGCGGAAACCATGAGCTAAGGCAACGGGAAAGCTCTAGGCGGGAACCCATGGAGCTAAACGGAAACCGACTAGGGCGTGCGGGGGAAATGAGTAACGGAGCTTGGCGGGGCTGGCCCGGGGCCTTTATGAGCCAACAGGACAGACAGAAAATCGGGCAAACCATGAACCAGCGGGACAGACAGGACACTCTGGGCGAACCATGAGCCAGCGGGACAGACAGACACTCTGGGCGAACCATGAGCCAGCGGGACAGACATAGACTGGCAAGACGACAGGTAACAGCAGAGACGAAGACAGGGTCACCATGGCGGGATCCCTGGTCAGTCCATTCTGTAACGATCCAGCGACAACAACGTACGCCATGGCACCGATCTCTGATATCCACACCATGGAGCGGAGTCTAAGGGCCCCCAGTCTTCACCGGAGCCTGCCGCAAAGCAGGACGGACTTTGCTGCGGGGAACCCCCAGGTCGTTACCCCTGACGTGGCTACCTGCAGTGGCAGCCGAGGTGCAGGACAGAATCTCCAGGCACAGACGTGGTGGTAGACAGGAACAGCAGGAAACGTGAGCAGCAGGATACAGCAGGAATAAACGTAAGCAACAGATGCAATGTCTGGAAACTCAGCAGGGACCGGAAAGGGATCTCGGCAGGAACCAGCAGGAACTGGACAGGTGCAAAGACAGCAGACATGACAGGTGGTCAGGAGCTCTGGTAGACCGCAGGAACTGGACCAGCATCTCAGGGGTAAATCCAGGATAGCAGCCCTGAGAAGCTGGCAGGAGCTCAGAGATGGACTCAGCATGAAGCACAGCAATGCAATGGACTGACCCTGAACAGGAACTTCCCCTTATAGCCAGGGGTCACAGGTCAAGAGGAAGGGGATCAGGACATATGACCTATAAAGGGAAGGAAGTTGCCACGCGCGCGCCCAAAGAGGTGCAGTGCACGTACAGGACACCAGGAAGCAGGAGAAACAGGACAGGCAAGTACAAGGAAGGCACAACACGCTGGCGGTCCATGGCAGGGGACCGCGGTGTGATCCGTGACAAGGGTATTATCCTGGGTCCCACAGAGGAGTTGATAGTGGAGGCCCAGCCAAAGCTACTGTACATGAAAATGTTAATTTTTAGGCCTCTTGGACATAAATGTTTCCATTTTACCACATAATAAATTGTGCAAAACAGAACTGTATTATGTACAGGGCCATTCCTAGGCTAAATTTCACTCAGGGCGAGGTGAAGAAATTTCGCCCCCCCCTCACCCCTCCCGTAACATAATGCACCACAATGCAACACATTGCATCACCAACAACCAAATCTCAAATAAACAAAAAGCTTGACCACAAGATGCTACATATAAAACTAGTAAATAATAGTCAAACAGTTACCAAATCACACTGCTACACCAACCCGAATCTCAGGCTAATAGTACCTATATCCTACTAAGACCACATATCACCAGCACACAGTGGCCAAATAATACCACCACACCATGACCACATATCACCCCTATATAGTGACTGAATAATACAAACTGACCATTACTGAATGGAAACCATTATACTACAACTAATATTACCATACAGTGGTGGATAACAATTGTACAAAGGCTCTGCAGACATATAAATGATTACAGTAAAGTTACATCCAGGGACTTACAGGAGACGTCTCAGAAGAGTTGTTGTTTCTCTTCATCTGTCCCAGACGCCATGATGACTTCTCCCGGCCACAACTCTTCACTGTAAAATTTACAAAACAAACATCTTAGACTCCTCAATTTATTAGCACTTCTCTTCCAATTCCGATTTCTATACAAAAACTCCCCATCTATAGCACCTCATATGGTAGCCATGTAATAGCCCCTGTAGCCATGTAGTAGCCCATGTAGCCAGACAGTAGCCCTTGTGTCCATGTAGTAGCCCATGTAGCCAGGTAGCTGCCCCTATAGTCAGGTAGTGACCCTTATAACCAGGTAGATTCCCCTATAGCCAGGGTAGTCTTTTATAGCCACGTAGATGCCCTATAGCCAGGCAGATGCCCCTCTAGCCAGGTAGTAGTTCCTTATAGCCAGGTAGATGCCCCTATAGTCAGGTAGATGCCCCTATAGTCAGGTAGTAGTCCCTTATAGCCAAGTAGATGCCCCTATAGTCAGGTAGATGCCCCTATAGTCAGCTAGTAGTCCCTTATAGCCAGGTAGATTGCCCTATAGTCAGGTTCAGTAGGTACCTTATAGCCATGTAGATGCCCATATAGTCAGGTAGATGCCCCTATAGTCAGGTAGTAGTCCCTTATAGCCAAGTAGATGCCCCTATAGTCAGGTAGTAGTCCCTTATAGCCAGTAGATGCCCCATATAGTCAGTAGTGCCCTTATAGCCAGGTAGATTCCCTTGTAGGCCCATGTCTAGTGCCCCATGTAGCCAGGCAGTGCCCCATGTAGCCAGCAGTGCCCATGTAGCTGGACAGTTCCCATGTAGCAGGTAGTGCCCCCATAGCCAGGTAGCAGCTATTGTGAAATAAAAAAAAAAAATTACTCACCATCCCAAAGATCCCACGGTCCTCGAGCCCAGGTCTGTGAGTGGGCATCAAAACCCGCTTACGCTGTCTGCAGCCCCCTGAGTCTCCTGGGCCCCGCGCCCTTTTTGTTTTTTTTTTCTTTCCCCCTTGCAAAACTTTCCAGAGGTGGGAGAGTGGGTCGGCCCTAGCTTGGGCACAGTCCCCCTAGAGGGTTGGGTGGGGAAAAAAGACTAACCCCCCGGAGATTGTGCTATGGCCTGTGCCCCTAAGAATAATATTACCAAGTAGGAAGGTAGGTAAATGGGCAAAGGAAAAAGGGTTTGTAGGTAGGCCCTAAGTTAGTGCCTTTTTGGGAAAGGTGGCCACGGGGCTGGTTGGTGGATAGGCTAAATTTAGGTGTAAAAAGGCCCAAGTAGGTAGATAGGGGGGGCCAAGGTGGGTAGGTAGATTGCCCAAGGTTTGTTTCGTAGGCCCCAGTTAGGTGGTTTTAGCCCCAGTTAGGTTTGGGGGGGCCCAGTTGAGTGGTTTAGGGGGGTCCCAAGTGGTGGGATGGTGGCCCATGTAGGTACAGTAGGTGATAGGGAGGCCCCAGTTATGTAGGCTGTAGGTAGCTGGTCGGTGGGCTCCAGTTAGGTAGGCGGTGGGTAGGTGTTGGTGGGCCCCAGTTGGGTAAGCTGTAAGTAAGTGGCGGGTGGTCCCTAGTTAGGTAGGTGGTAGATAGGTGTTGGTGGGCTTCCGTTAGATAAGTGGTAGGTAGGTGTTGGTGAGCCCCAGTTAGGTACGCTGTAGGTAGATGGTGAGCCCTATATAGGTAGGTTGTAGGCAGGTGTTGGTGGGCCCCAGTCACGTAGGTGTTGGTAGGCCCCATTTAGGAAGGCTGTAGGTAGGTGTTGGTGGGCCCCAGTTAGGTAGTCTGTAGGTAATTAGTGCCCCAATTATGTAGGCTGCAGAAAGTTAGGACCCCAGTTAGGTAGGCTGTAGGTAGGTAGGGCCACATTACTCATAAAAAAAAAAAAATAAACTCACCTTTCGTCCATTTCCCCCATTGTGAAGAGTGTCAGGCCGGCTTCTAGTGAAGCCCTGTGTAAGCGGCAAGATGATGTGACGTCATTGCACTGCCTACATCAGCACTAGAGGCTGACACATTGTAGATTTAACTTAGGCCTACCAGGTTGAATATTGGAGCAGAGCCCCGGCGACACTCTGTTCCGCTAAGACCATGGAGTCCCAGGAATCAAATACATTAGCCGGACCGGACCAAGCCTGTTGCATTATTATGTGGTAGGTTTCCTTTAGGTTTGGGTGTGCCTTAAAAAGTCACAATTATAGTTTTAAAACAGAATGTGCTCAGTCATACCCCACAAAGCAGTGGAGTAGATATAGTTCTACAATCTGAAGAGAGAAGAAGCTGGAATTCAGCATTCTATACAAACTATCAAGTTTAGTTTTCAGCCTTTTTTTTTTTTTTTTTTAAAGTCTTCAATGCCTTTTCATATGAAACAATGAGAAAATCTGGAGCAATTCTGCAACATAATAACATCAGGGAAACTGAAAAGAATTGCATACGAAGCACTGAACTGTGCATGTCACACAACATTTGTAGCCTTAGTTCTCACCTATTTATATAGGACATGTATCAAACTAACAAAATTTGAATCACAAATAGCACATATGAAACCTTCATAATAGCCCAAAATTAAGACAGACCATAGATCAGATCCACTATAGAAATACACAACACACAACAGATCCCCCTTTTATCCAAAATAAATATAGACCTCAGATAAAATCCCTAAAAAATGCAGACCCCTTCTTTACAGAACCCAGATAAGTGTATCTGATTTATACAGGTCTAATAGAGACCCCAGACCACATCTTTTCTTTAAACAGAGCTTGGACTAGGCCCCCCATTTATAAATAAGCAAGTCTAAACATCCCCATTTACTGTATACAGACTCCAGATTAGACCCCATTTATAAAAACTTTAGACCAAATCTACAGCATGCTCCAAATTCCCTGCCAACCTTTTTCTTCTACATTGCACTATTTATTATTTGTCATGCATTTTAGGTGCAAAATAAATAGCAAATTCACCATGTTTAAATGTGGCCTTAGACTAGGCCTACATGCTGGGATTTCTGACCAATTTTGAAAACTAGTAGCTATTTAAAACTCAATTTAAAAAAAAAAATACTTTTAACTGATTGAAAATTACTTGATTACTCTACAAGACCTTGTAATTTATACAGGATATAGGATTTATACAAAAGTCAGACCAGATTTTTTCCTTAAACAAACCCTAGACTAGACCCCACATTTATATAGACATCAGACCAGACATCCCTATTTACTGTGTACAGACTCCAGACTAGACCCCCATTTATAAAGACCCAGCCTAGACAATACCGTCAGCATGTTCCAGAATCCCTGCTGATATTTTCTCCTACATGTTAATTTAAAAAAAAATTCTATTTACATGTATTGTACCTTTACCATATTTGTCATGCATTTTTAAAGCGAACGCCACTCCAAAAATGCATAGTAAATCCATTATATCTGAACGTGGCATTAAACTGTGTCTGCACAGTAGTGTTAAAATGCCGTCCAGAATCTGACAGCATTTTAATACTGCCGGACTGCATTTTTTGGAGCAAATTTGCGAAACAAAAAAAAAACGAGGTTGATTTTCGGATTTGCCGTCGGCCACGTACATTGAATGTATAGGAAACCAATGACAATCTTGCAGAATATACAGCATGTTTTGGAATCAGTAGACTACAGCACAGATTTTTTATTGCTGTCTATGCAGCACTGGCTACAGTCAGATTTTCTGAAGATTCAAAGTACTGAGCAGCCTTAGGCCAGAGCTACATGTTGAGATGTCTGAACAATTTTGAAAACTAGTAGTTGTTGTTTTCCTCCTGAGCTTTATAAAAATGACTTTATTCCTTTATATAAAAAGTCCAACTTTAGGGCTAGATTCCCGCATTGCATTACTGCATACATCTTTCAACAGCATCAAAAGATGCACGTAGAAAATGAATTTTTTTTTTTCCTTAATACAGATGGTTTTGTGATTAACTCTTAATTAAGAAATGCATGGTTTTTTTATTGATTTCCTTTTTGATGCAGTTAAAAAACAGAATAAAAACATAGTGTGAGCTCAGCCTTGGACTATGGTTACACTTCCACTGATTGTAACAAGAGTCATGAGTGATAATTGCAATCATACAAAGATGTTCTTTAGCTAGAGACCCCTAAAATCACATCTACTGTTGACCCTGCTTTATGGTATATCTGGTATCACTATCTCTAACATAGTTGCCAACTTTTGAAATTGAAAAAGCAGGAGATTGTAGAGGACGGCGCACGGAGCGTCAAAAATTTGCATGGACACGCCCATCTTGCCGGTGTGCCACGCCCCTTCAAAAAGCCACACCCACTCCACCTAACTGCATAACGGCTTTGGAAGAAAGCCAGGTAGATGCCCTTATAGCCAGGTAGTAGCCCCCCATAACCAGGTAGTGCCCCTTACAGGCAGGTAGATGCCCCCGTGTAGCCAAGTAGATGCCCCCTTGTAGCCAGGTAGATGCCACTTGTAGCCAGGTAGATGCCCCTCTTACGTAGGCCCATGTAGCCATGACCCCCTCTGTAGTCAGGTAGTGCCCCCTTTGTTAGCCAGGTAGATGCCCCCCCTTTGTTAGCCAGGTAGATGCCCCCTTTGTTAGCCAGGTAGATGCCCCCTTTGTTAGCCAGGTAGATGACCCCATTGTTAGCCACATAGATGCCCCCATTGTTAGCCACGTAGACTCCCCCTTTGTAGCCAGGTAGTGCCCCCCCATTGTAGCCAGGTAGTGCCCCCCCATTGTAGCCAGGTAGTGCCCCCTCTGTTGCAGGTAGTGCCCCAGTGTAGCCAGGTAGTGCCCCCTCTGTTGCCAGGTAGTGCCCCCTCTGTTGCCAGGTAGTGCCCCCCATTGTAGCTAGGTAGTGCCCCTCTGTTGCCAGGTAGTGCCTCCCCCCCATTGTAGCCAGGTAGAGCCCCCCTATAACTAACAAAAATAAAATAATATAAAGCCACTTACCTCACCAGGCTCCTGCAGCTTCGGACATCTCCCGGCCGACTGAGTAGTCTCAGCGTCGCAGGGGAGTGAGTGCAGCCGTGTGTCACTCCCCTGCGACGCTGACCTGTATGTCCAGCGCACACCGGCGCCGTCCATACAGGGGGAGAAGGGAGGAGGGGACCGATCCCTCCTGCCTTCTCCCTGGACTGCTGACTGACTGTGCGGCTGCGGCTGCACAAGTCAGTGAAACTCGCAGGGCGGGTGAGCGGCCGCTGTGGCAGCTTCACCCGCCTGTAGGAGCCGCCCGGAGGCGCCAGAGTAGCGCACTAGCGCTACTCTTGCGCCGCGGTCCCCCCGCTGCCTGCTGGCGGCGGGAGGAAAGCCAACTCTGCCGGGAGGGCGGGGGGGGGGGGACCCCGATTAGCGGGACCCCCCCCCCAAAAACGGGAGAGTTGGCATGTATGATCTCTAAACAATTCTAATATACAGTAATGCCACTTTACTAACAGCACTTTTGTGATCTGGTAGCCTATGAACAAAGTTAGTAACCATATCTGTTATGCATAAACCCAACCGGTGACCAATAACAGGCAAAAGCATTAACCCTGATTAGATATGCTTTTCCTAGCTGAATACCATTGTGCTAAATTTGTACAGCTGTAAAACTGGAAGTCAAATATACATCAAATTATACAAATTCTTGCAGCTAGCACATCAATAGGTGAGCCTCTTAATAAGGTCTATAAGGTAAATTGACTCTACAGGTTTATAACTAGATGGTAAGACAATTCCTATATTGAAGAAATGGTCTGACCTTATAACCTCTCTGTCCGTGAGTTGTGTTCTTAAACAACCCTGAAATCCTCGAGGCAGCTTTACTGAATTTTTTTTTGCCAGTGTCACTGAAGTCCAGTTAATTTTTGTTTCCATGTCTTTGTCTGGGTGAGTACTACTTTTATTTCCCTAACCCCAATACACATTATGCAGCCAGTGCAATTTAAAGCCCAGATATAAGCGATCAACATGCCTTAACTTGTTCCATTTTTCTTGGGGCATGTGGCTGAATGTATGTCCCAGATGTACATCTGAACAGTTATACACTGCTCAAAAAAATAAAGGGAACACTTAAATAGCACAATGTAACTCCAAGTCAATCACTTCTGTGAAATCAACCTGTCAAGTTATGAATCAACACTGATTGTGAATCAGTTTCTCCTACTGTTGTGCAAATGGACAGACAACAATGGGTAATTAGCAAGACAACCCCTATAAAGAAGTGGTTCTGCAGGTGATGATCAAAGATAATTTCTCTGTTTTCATCCTTATTGGCTGTTGTTTTGGTCACTTTTGCATTTTGTTATTGCTCTCACCCCTAGAGGTAGCATGAGGTGGTGTCTACAACCCACAGAAGTTGCTCAGGTAGTGCAACTCATCCAGGATGGCACATCAATGCTACCTGTGGAAAGAAGGTTGGCTGTGTCTCTCAGCACAGTGTCCAGAGCATGGAGTAGATACCAAGAAACAGGCCAGTACACCAGGAGATGTGGACGGGGCCATAGGACGGCAACAACCTAGCAGCAAAACCGCTACTTTCCCCTTTGTGCAAGGCGGAACAGGAGTGGCAGTGCCAGAACTCTGCAAAATGACCTCCAGCAGGCCACTAGTATCCATGTGTCTGCTTAAACTGTCAGAAACAGACTCCATGAGGGTGGTATGAAGGCCCGACGTCCACATGTCGGTGTTGTGCTTATATCCCAACACCACGCAAGGCGGTTGGCATTTGCCAGAAAACACCAAGATTGGCAGATTCAATATTGGCGGCCCTGTGCTCTTCACGGATGAGAGCAGGTTAACACAGAACACATGTGCCAGACGAGACAGATTCTGGAGACACCTTGGAGAACATTCTACCGCCTGCAACATCCTCCAGCATGACTGGTTTGGCAGTGGGTCAGCAATGGTGTGGGGAGGCATTTATTTGGAGGACTGAACAGCCGCCCATGAGCTAGCCAGAGGTACCCTGACAATAGAGCCTTACATGTCTACTTCCCGGAACTTCTACTGAATGTAAGGCTTTTACATAAAAGAGTTAAAGCCCATATGCACATTAGACAATAGTTAGTTGAACCCACCGATTTTGGCGGGATTATCTGAATAACTAATTTGTATAGGATCCTCCTGACTCTCTCTTGACAGATGATGTTGGGGGAGAAATGGACAGGGCATATTGAGTTTCACTGACTGATCCTTACAGTTTCTGTAGAGATAATCTGTCACCAGGAATCTGGCAGCAGCTTTCTCTACTTTGAGAATGCTTAAAAATATATCTAGAGACAATGGGGAAGGCAGGTGGCTCAATTTGCACCAAAAATAATATCTTACAAGTTTTTCGCCACATTTACTATGTGTTTTAGACAGTATCAGATGATTCTGCGTCTCGTCCGACAAAGGGGGTGTGGCATTGGGAAAGGGGAGTGCTTTCACAGGGAAAGGGCGTGGCTTAAATGCGCCAAAAATGCACCATAGTTTTGGCGCAGTTTCTGGTGTAAAAGTAAGCCAACTTAAAGATGGTACAAACTTAGACTAGACAGTTCTAACCTGCGCCAGATTTATTAACACTATGATAAATGTGGCGCATTGTAAGACTGTCTAGTCTAACTTTAAGTTGTCTAAGAGTAAGACACTATTGATAAATCTGCCCTAATGTGTGCTATTTTCTTCGACTAGTGAATACTGGCTTCCTGCGACACCATTGATAAATTAACCCCAATATTTTTAATATAACACATTAAGGCTCTACTTACACTACCTTCACAGTTTTTGTTAGATCAAAAACCACAATAGTAGTGCAAGAGCCATTACACGAAAGACACTTTTGGCATCTGACAGCCTTCTATAGATTTATAATGGTGTCTCTGATGTTCTGTTATGGTAGCTGCGGTTTCCATGAGTAGAATAGCGCAGTATGCTCATGGAACGACCAAACTCATCCTCTAAAAGTAGTTGAGCACAGCCTGAATGAGTACTATCAGAACTGTTATATAAACAGTCAGAAATGACCATAATTTATACGTAAAAATATTGATTAATGTGTAAAAAGGTGATATCTTGGTAGGAAATTAGCTGTAAAAATAGAAGTAGCAGAAGTGCAACATTTTGACCTTTAAATGAAGCATAATTAATGAAGACCTATTTACAGGTCACATGATGGAATGAAGGTCTTTCTATTTTTGATAACCTTGTGGATACAGCTTGGGTTCAGGGTTGGGAGCTTTGTACCTTTTTTTCGTTTTTTTAAGGGTTTCTGCTGTTGGTACTTGCTTTTCAGATTGGTGGGAAAATAGCTTACAGCCAAACTCTTGATCATTCAATAGCTATTGAAGGTATTCCGACATTATAAATGGGTACACTTTTGGAGAGCTGTGTGGGCTGCAAGAAGTAACAGTGACACTGCCCCATCCTTTTTTGTGATGTCATTGATTTCTCCTTGATTTTGTCATAAAAATTAATCATGCTGCACATGTAACTAAAGACATTCTAACTTCACATGGCGTATTAGCGGCACGTATTGGGCGCACTGCTATACACCGGGTGTTTTAGAAGTACACGCTTGCCAGTGCATACTTCTAAAATGCTCTGCGGCAGCTCTCACAGACTTTTGCGCCGGGCAGAAGTGACATGTCATTTCTTTCTTCCAGCACACAATACACATCGGGGAAAACATCAGGTAATCATAGTTCTCAATGAGAGCTATGAAGTACCATATTTGCGGGCCGTACTTCGCAGTGTAATTATGCCCCAAAGTATGGCCCACAAATAAGCCATGTGAACATACACTAATAGACACGCACTAGTTCGACAAGTTTCATATATGAAATATATTTATTAGCAAACTACGTGTCAGTGGCATCAATAGTCTTCAGTGCCATGTACATTTATAGACTGAAAGGCAAATTAATGGCATTTTGACAGGAAAAGGGCATTTATTTTCAGTAGGCTTGGTATAATTGGGAAAGAACATGAATCATTGCTGTCACTTCTCTACTTCTGCATGTCATGTGATCATGCCTAGATGGTGTGCTCTGCTTTTGTTCATCTTGCTGTTAATGTAATACTCAGATTATTATTACTTCAGTTTTTCTTTTGGATACAATTTTAAATAACCTTTTATAGATGCTCTAAAAGCATCGGCATTGTACTTTTTGCCTGAAGTAATGTGGTCCTCAAAAACTAAAGTTGGAACCCGATGTACTGACAATACACTATGGACAAGGTATGTATGTATAAAACTCTATGCATTCATCAAGCAACACCTACTGTGGATGGAAACAAAGATATTGGGCGACATGTATGAAGATCAAAAAAACACATGGAAATCTCCAAAGGAGCTTTTATCCCTATCTCAATATTTTGAAAAAACTTTGAGATTCTTGGTTCGCATGTTATTGGCCAAAAAATGCTCAAGCCACCCCCGGCTTACAACGGGATCTCTGTTGGGTGGTCCTACTCTATATTATCTCTCACCTGGTTCTACTTCAGACCTCTCACTGTGCCTAACGGCCTCCATAATGCAGAGAGAAAAATAAAAAAAGCAACCACCTCTCAAGCATAGTGCATTGATATAACAGCCTGGGAGGGGGGCGGTGCAGGAAACCAAAATGGAATTTATCTACTTCTCTTATATAGTTTAAAAGCAAATATGTGCCAAATACAACTTTATAGTCCTCCCACAGAAAAAACATTTCTAAAACATCCTGCGAACCTGGGTGCCACTGGCATGGCTGCGGCACATATACATATGCACACAGTCCAATAAAAGTGGCACACCACTGCAAAAAGGGCAAAAAAACACATGGAAATCTCCAAAGGATGCACAAGCCGGGTGTGGCTTGAGCATTTTTTGGCCAAAAACATGCGGACCAAGAATCTCAAAGTTTTTTCATATATGAAACTTGTTCGACTGTGGTGTATTTGTGTATGTTCAATGGCGTATTTGTGGGCCATACTTTGGGGCATAGCGCCCGTTTTCCCGTTTTTTTTGCGTTAAAGCTGCGCCTGATTTGTGTCGCCGCCCGAAGTGCGCTCATGCGGTGTAAATTCCCTGCGCCTCGCCAGCGTGTGCCATGTTAGTGAATGTTAGCATGTTAGTGAATAGCAAAAAGAGTTGTCTTTAAAATGAATGAATGAATGAATGAATAAAGATAAATATCAAAGTTGAATAAAATCGATTTCAATGTATAGAAAAAGTTGATCATTTAAAATGAAAGCAAATATCCCACTCACCGGCCACTTTATTAGGTACCCCTGTCCAACTGCTCGTTAACACTTAATTTTAATCACCCAAATTTCACATGGGGGGCAACTCAGTGAATTTAGGCATGTAGACATGGTAAAAGACAATCTCCTGCAGTTAAAACCGAGAATCAGTATTGGGAAGAAAGGTGATTTGAGTGCCTTTGAACGTGACATGGTTGTTGGTGCCAGAAGGGCTGGTTGAGTATTTCAGAAACTGTGATCTCTGGGATTTTCACGCACAACATCTCTAGGGTTTACAGAGAATGGCCCGAAAAAGAAAAACATCCAGTGAGCGGCAGTCCTGTGGGCGGAAAAAGCCTTGTTGATGCCAGAGGTCAAAAGGAGAATGGGCGGGACTGGTTCGAGCTGATAGAAAGGCAACAGTGATCAAATAGCCACCGTTACAACCAAGGTAGGCAGAAGAGGATTCTGTGCACAGTTACGGCGAACTTTGAGGCAGATGGGCTACAGCAGCAGAAGACCACACGGGTGCCCTCCTTTCAGCTAAGAACAGGAAACTGAGGCTCCAATTTGCCCAAGCTCATCGAAATTGGACGTAGAAGATTGGAAAAAACGTTGCCTGGTCTGATGAGTCTCGTTTTTTGCTGCGACATTCGGATGGTTTGGGTCAGAATTTGGCGTAACAACATGAAAGCATGGATCCCTTCCTGCCTTGTATCAACGGTTCAGGCTGGTGGTGGTGGTGTCATGGTGTGGGGAATATTTTCTTGGCAACTCTTTGGGCCCCTTGGGTACCAATTGAGCATCGTTGCAACACCTTGTTGAATCTATGCCACGAAGATTGAGGCGGTTTTGAAGGCAAAAAGGGGGTCCAACCCGTTACTAGCATGGTGTACCTAATAAAGTGGCCGGTGAGTGTATATAAGATCTCAAAAGAAAGAAATATCAGCTATAAAAGGTTTTAAAAAAAGGGAGAGAATTAAACTAATTTTACATTAAGGCCTCGTTCACACGGCTTATTTGGGCGCTGATTTCAGCCGTACTGCGCGCCTTATTCGCTCTGCAGTACAGCTGAAATCCGTCCAAGTAACTACGGTAATCCACAGTTCTCATAGAGAACTAGGATTCCGTCTCTCCTCCCCGCTCGGCGAATCCGCTGCAGGGGGAGAAAGTGACATGCACATTATTTACGGCGTGTACGCGCCATGAATAATGAGTGTCTATAGGGCCGGCGAGCTGCCGGCCCCCCGTCCCTCCTGCGCGGCAGCCGGCGTAATTGCGGGGCGAAATCCGCCTCCGCAAATACGTCGGCAATAAGCCATGTGAACATTGCCTTAGGGTATGTTCACACGGCTTATTGCCGGCGTAATTGCGGGGTCGGATTTCGCCCGCAATTACGCCGTCTGCCGTGTATTGGGGCGGGGGAGCCGGCTGCTCGAAGGCCCCATAGGGCAACATTATCCACGGCGCGGGTAATGTGCATGTCAACTTTTTCCCCACTCGCGTATTTCGCAAAGTGGGGAGAAGAGACGGAATCCATAGTTCTCTATGGGGAACTGTGGATTTTCTGTAATGGATGGGGTGGATTTTGCGCCATATTTCTCGCAGTACGGCGCGGAAGACGGGACCAAATCCGTCCCAAAATAAGCCGTGTGAACATGGCCTAAAGAAGCCAATGCTGAGGTCTTAAAAAAAGGGAGAAAATTAAACTAATTTTACATTAAATAAGCCAATGCTGATGTTGTACTGATGTTAATTTTTGTCCTGGATTTCGTCTGGATTACATCTGGATTTCCCATTGGTAGCAATTCTAAGCTAATTGGTCATTATTTTAGGCTGA
Organism: Phyllomedusa bahiana; assembly: GCA_025379985.1. Classification (NCBI taxonomy): domain Eukaryota; kingdom Metazoa; phylum Chordata; class Amphibia; order Anura; family Hylidae; genus Phyllomedusa; species Phyllomedusa bahiana. The sequence continues at coordinate 130,055 of JAODAL010001548.1, read as the reverse complement.
GTTGGTGATGTTTTTGCGGACGTAAATACGTCCGTAAATACGACCAGAACTAAGCCCTGGGAACATAGAAATCCTGCTTGGAGTACCACAGGTCCCAGCAAGACCTGTGCTGTGCCCTGGCTCTTGCTGTAGGTACTAAATAGAATAAAAGGTGAAAGAAGAAAAAATACATCTTAATTTTTTATTAAAAAAAGGACAAAAATGAACATCAGTAAAACATCAGCATTGGCTTCTTTAATGTAAAATTAGTTTGTCTCCCTTTTTTTAAGACCTTTTATTGCTGATATTTCTTTCTATTGAGATCTTATATATTTTTGTTTCATTTTATCGATTTTATTCAACTTTGATATTTATCTTTATTCATTCATTAATTTTATAGACAACTCTTTTTTTTATTATTGTCCTGTTGTAACTGTATTGTATTGCCCCATTACAATAAGTTGTAGCTTCACTGTGCCTCCTCCGACTCAGGTAGACCACATTGAAATAGTTCTGCCTGTCGGAGCTGTAATGCGCCTCACTTTGCCGACCGGCATTCATACATGCGTCGGTGATTTCGAATCTGGTGCGTCCCGCCTCAGAACGCCCACAGTGCGCCCGCTGCACGCCCCTTCATGTTAGGCGCATACGAAAGTGGCGAAGGTTGCGCCTAAAAACGCATCCCTGCGCCTGACAGTGGAGTCGGCACGGTGAGGCGCAGTATATGCCTGAAATCAGGCGCATATCCCAATCATACATGTCGCCCATTATGTGAATCCTCATTGGCGCTTGTTGCCCGAATTGCTGCAGAACACAGCATCCACTTTTGATTTTATCAGTTTTACTAAAGAACACCACGAAGCTTATACAGCATGTCAACAAGGGCTATCTGCATATCAAAAGCAACTCTATCAGGTCTCCTATCATACCTGACAACATTTAAAATACCGAAAGGGGACATTTAAGCCCCGTCCCTGGAAATGTTCCAAAATGTTTGGTTCACAGGATTGTCCCACCAAAATCTGAACTGTTGACTAATATGTCATGTAATTTCCTATCTGACGGCAACAAAGGATAAGAGGAAGAAATAGTGAGCTCAGGGATCCATAGCTTCTAATTATAGGTTCCAAATAATGTGCCAGTACTTGGCGTTGAACAGTAAACTGTGGTTCTTAATGACAAACTGTGAATCCTACCTTTAAGGGGTATTCCGACCACATTGATTAGCTTTAAACATGTAGGCAAAGGTAAATTACGCTTATTATCAAATACATTGCTGTTTTGATTTTTCTTCCCTTCAGAGCTAGAGCAGTTCTTATCTCCTGCTTGTTTACACAAGCTTTCCTAGGCTACAGACCACCTCTCTCTGCTCTAGCAGCTATGGCCAGGATGGTGACGTTACTGCCTGCTGTGTTTTATCAGCAGCTCAGGAGCTGGTTTAAATTTCTTACTGACAAACTTTAACCTTTTGCCCTGCTGTTAAAACCACTCCATCAGGGCCAGGACGACAGACAGGCACAGATAGGTGACAACTTAGAACACCACTTCATCCCAGGCAGAAAAGGGGACGCAATGAGGTATGGGCTTAATTTCCCAATGGGGGGTGCTATATGCACTGTTTGCCTAAAGCCTCAGAAAACCTTATCCCAGTCCTGCCATCTATTATCAGTGTCCCTGTAACAGGTTCAGCTTTCAATAGCCCACAACCAGGATGTGAGAGTCTGAAGTTGGCTGTGAAGAGCAGACTCTGTGAAACAGCATGATGATAGAACCTATTAACCCCTTACTGCTGCAGCCAGTTTTGACCTTCCTGACAAAGTTCCATGTGTGTCACTTTATGTGGGAATAACTTTTTGATACTTTTACCTATCCATGTCATTCACAGACTGTTTTCTCATGATATATTGTGCTTTAAGTTAGTAAGAAATGTTGGTCCATACAATCCTTGTTTATTTGTGAAAAATATCAAAATGTTGTTAAAAACTTCGAAGAATTTGCCATTTTCAAAGTTTAAAAATGTCTGCGTGTAAGACAGATAGTTATACCACACAAAATAGTTTATAACTGGCATCTACCAATGGCGACGTGTATGAAATTTGGCATTAACATGCCAAATTTCATACGCCTAATAATAGGCTAGAACGCGCCTGATTTATGAACCTGCTCTACAGAGGGTCATAAATCAGGCGTATTCTAGTGCTCGGGCGACAGTTCGGGATCAGGTATCCCACTTTGAAAGTGATATACTTGTTCGAACTGTAATGCGCCCAGAAATGCCATAGCTTTGCTACAGTTCTAGTGCGCTCCACCTAAAAATATATGAATGGGGCTGAACGTGATATCGGGCTGTACAGACGCCAGATATCTGGCGCAGCCCCATTCATACATGTCGCCCTAAATGTCGACTTTGCGTTGACATAATTTTTTTGTCTTTTTATTTATTTTTTAACATTAGGGGGCATAGAAATTTAGACCCACATGTATGAAAACTGACTTGTTATAAGACTTTCTTTGTTGCCCATAGCAACCAATCAGGGTTCCCCTTTCATTTCATATAGTGCTCTGAAAAAATAAAAGGGGGGCTGTAATTGGTTGCTATGGGCAACAAAGAAAGGCTTAGACTAAGTCAGTTTTCATACATGTCCTCCCTAATAGTAATTTTTCACATTTTCAAGAAAATATCCAACATAGAATTTTTTAGGGACCAGTCCAGTTCTGACATAGTTTGGAAGAGCCTGTATGTTAGATAACCCCATAAATGACTCCCTCTAAGAAATTACACCCCTTAAAGTATTCAAAACCAGAAGTTTATTAACCCTCTAGGTGTTTCACAAAAATTAAAGCAAAGTGGAGGTGGAATTTCTAAGTTTCACTTTTTTTTTTGCAGATTTTAAATTTTTATCCATTATTCACTGGAACACAGTAAATGTGACCAGAAAAATGCAACTCCACATCGAATCTCCCAATTCTGCCTTTTTTTTCCAGATATCCCACATGTGACCCCAGTGCGCTATTTGGCTCAACCACAAGCCTCAGTATAGGATGACCTACTGGACTTTGCAGTCTCATTTTCATTACGATTTTCTGTAGGTGCCATTACAGGTTTAAGGACAACCTAAGTTGCTAAAACTTAAACCCTTAAAAAGACCTAAAATTAGAAACTACACCCTTATGGAATATATTCAGAGGTGTATTGAGTATATTGACCCCACAGGTGTTTCACAAATTTTCTTAGCGTTAGGCTGGGAAAATGGAAAAAATAATTTTTCCCACCAATCTGAAATTTTAGCTGAAAATTTTTCATTTTCACAAGAAATCCTGGGAAAAAAAGCACCCAAAAATGTGTTACCAGATTTCTTCCAAGTTTGGCAATGCCCTATATGTGGATATAAGCTACTGTTTGTGTGCAAGGGAAGGAGCACAATTTGGCTTTTGGAAGGCAGCTTTTGTTGGGTGCTATGTCGCATTTGCAAAGCCCCCAAAGTACCAGAACAGGTGGAACCTCCAGAAGTTGCACACCATTTTGGGATTCAACAACCCTCATGGATCCTCATTGGGGCGGTGTACTTTGCATTTTGGGCGGACTAGGTTTTCACAGTTCTTTTAGCATTGGGCCATGAAAATGGGGGGGGGAGGGATGCAGTTCCACCATTGTTTTTTTTGTACTTCATTTTTACAGCATTCACTGTGTTGTATAAATGACAGGATAACTTTACTGTGTGGGTCAGTACAATTATATCAATTTTATATATTTTTTTTTTTTTTTACTTTTGCACAATAGAAATGCGTTTATAAAAAAAATGTGTTTTTATGTTGTCATAGTTTGATAGCCATAACTTTTTTATTTTTTATTTATGGAGCTGATTTAGGGCTTATTTTTTGCGGGATGAGTAGACATTTTCATTGGAACCATTTTGGGGTTCACATGGCGCTTTGATTGCTTTTTAGCAAGGTTTCTGGAAGGCGGAATGAACAAAATACAGCAATCCTGGTGGTGTTTTTTATGTTTTACATGTGGTATAAACGTGGTATAAATGACATGCGAGCTTTACTCAGCAGGTCGAAACAATTACACTGATACACAAGTTGCATATTTTTATGTTTTACTGCTTTTACACGTTATTTAAAAGGCAATAATTATTTGCATCTGATAGCCATAACTTTTTTATTTTTCTGTGCACAGAGCAGTGTTTGGGCTTGTTTTTGTGGGAAGAGTTGACATTTTTATTTTTACCATTTTGGGGGGATAAGACTTTTTGATCACTTTTAAATCTTTTTTTTTTTGGAAGGCAGGGTGAAGAAAATACAGCAATCCTGGTAGTGTTTTTATTTTTAACAATGTTCTCCCCGAAGTATACATGATGTGTTAGTTTTACTCTGTGGGTTGATATGATTACGGCGATACCCAATTTATGTAGTTTTTCTTATGTTGTAGCACTTAAAAAAAGGGCTTTTATTGTGTAAAACAATATTGATGCATCACTATCTTCTGATAGCCAAAACTTTTTTATTTTTCCATACATAGAGCTGTGTAAGGGCTTTTTTTTTGCGGAATGAACTGACATTTTCATTGGTATCACTTTGGTGTTTATATGACTTTTTGATTGTTTTTTCTTCCATTTTATGTGCTGCAGGATGAACAGAAATCTCAATTCATTGTTTCTTATGGTGTTCACCGTGCGGGTTAAGTAACGTGACAGATTTAGAGGCTAAGTTGTTACGCACGCAGTGTTTGTCTTTACTTTTTTTTTTTACTTGTCTCCATAGTGGACTTGTATCAGTGATCTTCATATCACTGTTACAATTCATAGCAGTACTGCTATGTATAGTAACTGCCAATGGGCTTCAGGGCACAGCCAGGCATAGTGACTTTACAGGCAGTCATAGACTTTGTTAGGACCTTTGGATGCTCAGGGGAAAGCATCGGCAGCCACGATCTCTGATACAGACAGAGGTAGTTCCCTCCCGCTGTCTTACCCTTAGCTTGCATGCGTTCATGATTGGCTGCGGCAGCTAAGGGGTTAAATGCCCGCGACTGGACACAGCATGGGGCCAGCTATAATGTAAAGCTGGTACCATACTTTGATCATGCGAGCTCTGGTTGTGAGCCCGCACGTCCATTTGTACCCATATGTCCATTTGCTATAACACGTTCCCGGTTAGGACGTATTGGCATGTCCAATGTTGGTAAGTGGTTAAGGTGCAGTTAAAATGAATGAACAGAAGTACCCAACTGATCACTTTCATTCTTTGTAACTACTCTTTAGAATGTACGATGTATAAATACATAGGATCTCATATAAACTTAATATAAACTTTCTGTAAATTTCTACAATGCTCGCTCAACTGTCGAGAGACCTGAGCAGAGTATATCCGAACAAAGGGGCGCAGCATAAAGCAGAGTGCTTCTACTCCTTCATTTTAGCAATCTGTAAATGTCTCTGCACCTGAACCTAAATTTATCGAAACTTCTGACATCTCAATATGACATGTCAAAAATTTGTAAAAATAAAAATGCTAGATATTGTTTGACAAAACAGGGGCACTAAAAAATGGAGTATTAAACTAGCTCATCTCTAATATGGGAATCAGATAGTGTTACCCAAGGGAGGAATTCATTTTCAAGTATAAATGCTCCTACAATGAATAGAAGGTGATTCAAACTACATAAGGAATAAAATATACCAAATTTGCAAATGCAACTAACACCATCATTTTACTATTTACACTTGCTAACTTCTCGTATGGTGCTAAAAACATAACTTTTATCTAATAGTATCCTAATACTATTTGTTAAAAGAAATAGGGTACCTCGTTGCAAATTATTATCAAAAGTACTGATAACGATCAGTTTATATGCAAAGTTGCCCTGGCAGAAACACTACAAGGATTGCACACTCTGCTAACTAAGGAAAAGTGTCATCAATAAAAATGAGTCATTGTTTAAGTCCCATTTTTTATGTTAAACACATTTTATTAAGGGAATTTTTGGTTGTTTCTTTTTAATTTTCATGTCACTTTCATATTTATTAATAATTCTTAAGATCTTGCGTTTTATCACTTTGGCTCTAGGCCTTGTTTGCACTGCTTTAACAGCTGTCAGAGAGATGCTTTACCAGCTTCTTCATGCCTATAGGAGACTTGAAGATGACTCTGTCCCTTTCACTTCTATAAGAGAGTTTTCTAGTCATGCTCTGTGACCTGGGAAAAGTCACTGTGCAGGGAGGTGAAAGGTGTAACATTGTGTGACTATCTCCTCTTGTGACTGGTGGGTTCTGTGTTATCTATGGTGTCTCCTTTCAGTTTGACCCTCTTTATGCTTATATTGAGCAGACAACTGAGAATCTTTCTGTACAGAAAAGGAAGTGTCAGACTATTGATTAGGTTAGTGCCAAAGTGAAAACTGAAGGACTTAAGAATTTATTAAAAGAAAAATATTGAAAGTGATATGGAAAATTTTTAAAAAAATATAACCAAAATATTCTTTCAAAAATGTGCTGACAAAAATTAATGTGAGTTAACAATAAGTCCGTTTTTGATTGGGACACGCATACCCTTTTAAAAAACAAGTTTACACTGCATGTGCAATCATTGTAGTTGTTCTGCAGCACATTCAGTAGTAAACTGATAGTTATAAGGTACTTGGATAATTATGCACTGGAAGCCTATTTCTTTTAAACAATATATTCGATATGCTATTAAGAACATAAACTGGTTGTTATTAAGCATCAAACGAAGTTAGGTTGGGTTTTAGTTAATAATTTGGTGTTAGTTGCCATTTGGCAAATGGTATTTACCCAAGGGAGGAATAGCACACATAGTATAGCCACAAATATGTCTGAGCAATCCAAAAGCTGGATCACTCAAGCTTCCGCTAGATCCTGTTAGTGCAGTTACAAAATGACTAACATACAACCTATTTGTGTTGTGCTTTTAATTGAATTTGCATGATCAAACAATCTTAATCCTTGATCATGATCATCCACCTCAGGCTCATCTTCCTCAGATCTGCACTGAGCATAGAGATAACAATAATGACCAAGAATGGACCACTGAGCGAGGAGCTCTACCCAAGATGAGGTGAGCACTTTCATAGATGCAGATAGGGTACAATTTGGCAGGTAGGATGTTTTTTTACAGCACTAAACCTAACCCTGTACCTACAACTGGAATCATTACTAAAGTGCTCTGGGGCACATACTTCTGAACTCCAATGATAGAGACTGATAGGCTTTTCTCATGCAATTACCTGGCTTTTGACAAGGAGCATCCATTAAAGGACAGTTAGGGCACTTAGGGCAGTTCTTGTGCTACAGGTCCCCTAGTGATGATTTGATCATGGACGTTATCTCTGTAGTTTCACCAACCATTAGCTGATACTGTAAGAAAATGCTATATTAAGTATTACATGGAGTCCTTTGAAATCAATAAGTAATCCACTTACTGCATGGATGAACCTGTTCCTCCACAGAGAGAGATGTTTTTGCGGCAGTTTAGTCTTTTAGCTAATCCATCAGATTTACCAATATATACAATTAAGTACTTTTAGTATGTTAGATACGTTTATGTCAAAAATAAAGAAACAAGTTGTAGAAAACATACATTTTTAAAGGAAATCTGTTGGGATTTTTTCTTACCAATTGAAACATATTCTTTTCTTCTTAGCTGTTTTTATTTTCTGATTGAAGAGTTCTCAATTCTGCTGTTTGTATATGATTGTGGGGACAGCATTCTTAGGGCCCGTTTACACGTCAATGGACAAATACTGGTCGGTTTATCCAACCGGTATTTGTCCGGTTTGTGTGCAGTGCACACGGCCGCGGGGAGGACGGCTTTTCTCCGCGATGAGCGGAGAAAAGCCCTCATCCATTCACATTCACTTGTCCCATTATTCCGTCCGAAACTGGACGGAAGAATGTGCATGTTGAATGCCTTACTCGGGCGGGTCCAGACCAGTGGCGGAAAAAACAGCTGGGCGAAAACATGTGCAGTGGGGGATGCTGCAGGGTGTTCCATAGGAGCCTTTTGTTGAACGTTTGCGGATGGTTTTCAGGCAGGTCTGCCGTGGGGACATGCCCATTTAAAAAGATGCTTTACAGTAGCTTTATGAACATAGGAACCTGTGAAATGGAGCAGACCCATTGCTTCTATAGGACAGTTTTCTAGAAAAAAAACTGTGACCTGGGAAGATATCAGTGTGTGGGGAGGGGTACGAGGGTAGCTGTAAATATATGCTATTTGAATTGCTGGTCTTGTGTTTCTATTCATACTGTGCAACCCTTAAGTGTTAACCGTGTTGCTATGATAATGAGGAGACTGCTGAAACGTTTTCTCTAGAGAATAGGAAGTGTCTTACTATTATGAGGACTAGTAGCCAAAGGGAAAACGACAAGATTTCGGATTTTTAAAAAATATTTAAAGTGGTATGGAAAATTTTTTAAAAATAAACCAAAAATGTTTTCAAAAACCGTGTTTAGCATAAAAATATGAGTTAAACAAAAATTCATTTTCTGATGACAAATTCCAACGCCCTATTTATTAGGTAGGTCTACAAATAAATGATAGAACGGTACATTAAAGATGTGTATGGAGTAAAAGTACATAGGCACCTCACTGAGATAATGGTTTAAACTTAAAACTAGTTAACATAACATGGTTTGCTCACAATACATTATTTTAGTAAAGAATCATGTTGTGCTTTATGGGGATGCTAGCTATAAAAAGTGGAAAAAAATTGAAATGCACAATTATTTTTAGAGGGCCTTGTTTTTATGGAGTTCATTGTGTATGATATGTGAACTTTATTCTTTGGGCTGGTACAATGCTGGCAATACCAAATTTATATAGTTTTTAATATACTTTACTATTTTTAACTAATAAAAGATAACTTTAATAAGTGGTAAAAAAATAACTTTGCATCACCATTTTTCTCAATAACTTTTTAATTTACTATCAACGGACCTGTTTGATCCTTTGTTTTTTTAGTTCAGTCTTTATTGGTAGCAATTTCAGGTGTGTGCAACTTTTTCATCTCTTTCATTACATTTTTTCTGAGAGCCAGTATGACCAACTTTTCTACAGCATTCATTGGGTGGAATAAATAACGTAATAATGTATAAGATTGGACTTTTACAGATGCAACAATATCAGGAAGGGGTGAATTGGGTTATGGGGAGACGTGGGTATTACATACATCCCATCTGTCCTGGACAGTCCCAGATTCCAACTGTGGTCCCAGGAAGCTGGAGGTACTATGTCCCTGGGATCCAGGGACACTACTACCACAGTTCCCTGGTACTACCCTATCTTTTAACTGTTTGTGCATTCTGTTGGTTTCAGCCAGTAGTGTTTGTTGTCACCCAAGGCAGACAGTAACCCCCTCTCACTATTACTCCAGTACCCAATGCACCAAGGGTACTAGGAAGAGCCGAATGACCTTCAGAAGCGGATACTTTAATGTGAAGGTCTGCTGCTGGGGAGGCTGAGGGCTAGTATTTTTGAGATGGGAAGGGACCAATATCCATGGACCTTTCCATCCTAATAGTACCAGGCAGCAGCTGCTAGTTTTACCATGGCTGGTTATACAAAAGGGTTCTTATGTAATTTTTTAAATTATTATTATTATTTTGTTCTCAACCAGCCGAGGTAAAACCAGAAGCTGAAAGATGATGGTATCAGTATGGCAAAGTCTATATAAAATGGACCCTTCCCACCCTATATTACTAGCATGCATCTGCACCGGAAGAAGACCATCACATTAGTGGGTCAGCTTCTGATGGTACCCCTGGTGCATTGGGAAAGGGGATAATAGTGGATGGGGGTTAGTGTCAGCCTTGGGTGACAACAAACACTGCCTGCTGACACAAATCTATCTATTAGACACCTCCATTACTGACACTGGATTAAAACTGTAGAATATAAAACACAGACACTTGAAAAAAACACTTTATTAAAAAAAAACCTTCCCAACATCAGCTCTCATTGACCAATTTATTAAAGAAATGTATCCAATGCTGGTTCAACATATTCCAATGAATCCAACTTAGTCCAAAGAAAATAGAAACGCTACAAAAAAAAAATTGTACTAAACTGCACTCTCTGCTCCCCCTAATGTTCATAGTTGTGGTTGATCTTCTGGAGGTGCATGGGTCGGAGATCAGGCTGTACAGTATTATCCGGGGGGGTACAAGCCACAACTACAGCCAGCACAATCTCTAGGGGGTTGGTTCTGTATCTCCCACCAAAAAAATTGTGCCTGTAAACCGTGGCCTGTACCCACTCTCCCGACCCTTCCTCCACCATTGTGCTATAAGACCTAGTGCCCATACAAAATATAATCCCCACCTGTCTCCCCAAAAACCCACCACTACCTCCACCTATCACTCCATAGTCCCCTATCTCCACCTATCATCCCATAAACCCTCACCTCCACCTATCACCCCATAGCCCCATCACCTCCACCTATCACCACATGCAAAGTTTATACAGAGGTGGCAATGGTTAGGAAGGTGTCAGAAAAGTGAGGATTCTTCTTCGCTACCCCCGATGTAGGTCCTCCAGGTGACAGCCGACAAGCTGGTAGAGAGGTACAAGAGGATGAGACAGAGGCGTAACTGGGCACGAGCCATTGGTCAGGGCAGGCGGAAGATAAGGCAGAGTCAGAGACGTAGCAGGAGAATTTGGCAATAGTATAATCAGATAAAGGAGTGGACCAAGAACTGGGTGCAGAACACAGGGAGGAGTGATCCTAAATAGCCAGGGGCAAGAGGTGATTGAGAGAGTAAAAAAGGCATTGCACACACCACTGGCCCTTTAGATCTCAGCCACTGTGTGCACACCTCTTAGTGGCCATCTGGAACGATAGTAGCACAGGCAGGTAAAAGAGGTGGGCATAACAGCCAGCAGAATGGATCCGGAAACCGCCAAAAGCAACCGTGAGCACAGACTGACACCGGGCCACGGCACGACCTGGCAAGGCAGCAGGAGAATGGGCAAAGCAATGGATTAGGGGCTTGACCACGGTGCACATCATTACAATGGTTTATATTCAGGAACAGTACGGCAGTATTATTCAGTCACTATTTGGTGATGATATGTGGTTATGATGTGGCGGTATTATTTGGTCTTTGTATAGCAGCACTGATAATATTGGTCTTGGTATACTGGTTTATACAGGAACAGTATAGTGATAATATATGTTGCTTGTATATCGGTATTATGTGGTAACTGATTGACCATTATTTAGAGGTGCCATCTATAGAAAATTGTCTTTGTAGTTATTTGTATGTATCTTTGTACATTCTATATATTATTTCATATAAATACATCCTATTAGTGATGGAGCAAATGTGTTTATTTCCCATTCCACCTAGTTGGGGAGGGCGTGGGCCATGTGCATCAGGTTAGGGCCGGAGATTTGAATTTTTCTGGGGGAGGATGGGGCGCCATAAGCCCTATCTGCCTAGGGCACCAAAATGCTTTGTCCTGGCCCTGGAGTGGTGGTATTGACTGCAGGATCTAAGTTGTTAAGCGGACGCGATAGGTGTTAACTCTTATCCTAGTCACTGGTGGTGGATGTTGAATATAATTTGTTGACAGCCAGCACCTGCTTCCTAAAGAACGGACTCAGCTCCTGAGCTCATGCCATACTCCCTTGACGACACCATGATGTACAGTTATGTTATGGGTTTTCAAAAGGTTAAAGGAGTGATAATAGACTGGAAAAACATGGTTGTTTTTCTCCGATAGCAACACCTCGCCTAGGAACATGTTACCTGTTATATTCCAGCTTAGTTCCTTTTAAGTGAATGAGGCTGAGCTGCAATACTACACAAAAGCTGTGGACAGGTGTGCTGCTGTTTTTGGAAGACGGCACCCATGTTTTTCTTATACTGGTCATCACATATAAAGACAGCATGCACATGTATTATGCTAATTATAGGCTATTTATGTATTTAAAATTCAGCCACTTATTTTGGCCACAAGCATCTTTTAAATTTCCTATCAAATTTTCCCTTTTTCCTGTGAAGCGCTGGAAAAAAAATGTTAATGACCTCAATACATACCTCATCCTTTATGAATAGCAGAGCGCACACCTTGACACACTGCCCGCATTCTTCTGAGACGACTGAGGTATGTAAAAACCCGAACCCAATTATAACTTTCTGACATCCATGGAAACACTGACATCTTTAGGATTGCAAACCTAATCCTGAAAGTTATTTTCCAGCAAAGCAGCAGCATTAACTGTGGAAGAAAATACTTTCATTGTTTTCTGTTGATATATGAGCTACACACTGCCCAAAAAAAACGGGAAAATTGTCAAGTTTTTTTAAGCTTCCTGAATCAACCCATTTTTTTATCTCCCTATTGAATTTCTTCTGTTCAAAGCATTTCCACCTAAAATCCAAAAATCACAAGTAAATGTAAATCCTCGAGTTATCTTTGTCTGTACAGTTGTTAAAAATGTTATTAAAGGGGTTTTCCAGGGATGTATCTCAAACCCTTCTTTTTCCCAACTGGGTATTTCTCACATTATTATTTTAACATGTAGGAAAAGGGGAAAAAATACTATTCCAAGTCATTGCTGTTCTGATTTGGCTCTTTTCAGATTTTTAAAGATTTTTCTTATCTCCTGCCCATATATAGGAGGCTTCCTAGGATACAGACCACCCCTCTCTGCTCTAGTAGCCTGGGCAGGATGGTGACATTTCCCTGCGGGTTTCTTATCAGAAAAACAGGAATTTTTTTGTTTTTTACCAACCCTTTAAGTTTTGTAGCCTTATATCATGCTGTTAAAACTCCTCCATCACCAATGTCCCTCTAACAGGCTCAACTAGGAATAGAATAGCTGAAACATATCATGGAGAACTACTACCCCTTACAAAGTGGGGTCTTGAAGAGGTTGTCTCACCATGCGTTTTTCAAGCCATAGAAGCTTAAATTACATTTTTCCTCTTTTTATGTTTAGGCGGGGGTGATTTTTAAAGAGTGATTAGCATATTAATTCCTTATTCCCAGCTCTTTTAACTACACTGACATGAGTGAAGGAGATGTAATCTATAGTGCAGAGAGCTACAAAGATCAAAGTAAATAATCAAAAGTATTTTTCTCTTTTGTTTGTTAGAGATAACACACTCTGTTCTCAAACTGCTGGCCATCCTAGTGACATCACTCCCTGATTTTTGCAAATAAAAGGGAAAGAGCGGGACAGTAACCATAGAAACCTGTGTGCACTCAGAGCAGATAAAAGTCTCCTAATCTCCTGTCCAGGATAATCAAAAGAGAAATGTATTTGGAAAAAAATCTTGATTTGACATTCCCTACATATTAAAGGTTAATCTTTGTAGTGAGACAATCCCTTTAAAAGGGAACCTGTCAGGTGGTTTATGCTGTCCTATCAGAGAGAAGAATTTTAAGAGGAAGAGAAGCTGAGCTCGGGATAATAAGTTAAAAAGATTTGGAGCAGGATTGCGGGTAAAAAGCATAGAAAATCCTTAAACCTGATTCCCTTTAAAAACAGTGTGGTCCGCTTACACACCCACTACAGTGCTGACAGTTTTTTCCCTTTCATCAGTGTGTGTATAGAGCAAACTGTCAATCACTGAATGTGGGGGTTAACAGAAGTTTCACTTTTTTCTTCTCTGCTTTTTTTCCTACCTCAAATTATATAACCCTATACATCATAGAGCTCAGGTTCGTAATTCTGCTCTCAGATAGGGCAGCATAAAGCACTTGACAGGTTCACTTTAAGTTGGCTGTAAAGTGCAGAATCGTTGATGAGAAAACATTTTTCAATTTAAAAAAACAAGTACTCACCTCTCCCGCCGCCACTATTCCAGCGCTGCAGGAACTCTGGTGTTCCTTATTGTTCTCCCAACAGTGACATCAGGTAAGGCTGTCATATGCCATACATGTGTGGAATGACCGCTACCGATGGAATAGGTGCCACGTTTTGCCACGTCTGGGTCCCTCACAAGATCATGTATGAGCATTTCTGTAAATGATCAGTGGGGGAAAAACAAGACCAAAAAAAAAAAATTCACAAGCTTCTTCCATAAACTGAAGATGCACCAAGCCCTCGCCCTTCACAGTCTTCACAGCTATAACATCTGCTTCATGCTAATAGGAAAAATCACCTTACTTATGACCAGGGTTGGACTGGGACTAAAAATCAACCCTGGCATAAAATTCCAGAATGAAAAACCCCCAATAAAACTCACAACTTTATTAGATATTGATTAAAATGTAAGAAAAAAAACCCTATTGTCGATAATATACATATAAAGTACAATTAATGAAACAATAAAGGGTGGCGAGTTTAAGGGCAAAACAATAAATTTTCATTTACTCAAAAAGTCCTCACAATACCCCATGCTACAGACGACTCCAGATGACTGGATACAACCCTGGAGACAAAAAGAATGAGTACATCCAAGCAATAAGAAAAAAAGCCCATATAAACTGTCCCTGCACCAACCCTATATTTTTCCTTATAAGGCTATGTTCACACGGTGTAATTGCGGGACGTATTTAGCCCCGCAATTACGCCGTGTGTACAGGGGGCGAGGGCGGGGGGGCCGGAGCCGCCGGGCCCCCTAGACATTCATTATCACGGGGGCTATACAAAGTGAATAAATGACTTGCATTTCTCCCCGCTCGGGATTGGTTCTCTAGAGAAATTGGGGGGGTTTCCGTAATGACTGGGACGGATTTCAGCCCGTAATTCACACAGTAAACCGCGAATTACGGGCTGAAATATGTTCCAAAATAAGCCGTGTGAACATAGCCTAATAGGTATTTATGGGGTCATCGCCTTGATGAGGGCGGCCCCACCACAGAATGACTGACCCTAACGGTCCTCCTACTCTTCCCTATTTAGGGCAACAAGAAAATAAAGATACTCATCTATTCCCAGCAGGGAAAAACATCCCAGCAGGGATAAAAGTCTCCCGACGCGTTTCCCCTATTGATAAGGTTCATCAGGAGAGCAAAGCATGATGTGTTTAGTGGATGTCACGCCACGATAGAAGAGCGCCACAATAGAAGAGGTGGGTAGTTATATAGGTTCCCCTTATTAAGTAGAAAGTTAGGTATATAGGCCCCACAGCAGGAAGGTATATTGCCCCCCAATAAGTAAGCCGGTATGTATGCCCTAGTAAATAGGTTGATATAAAAACCCTTTATTAAGTAGGTAGGTAAATAAGCCACACACAAAATAGATAAGTATAAAGGCCTCCCTTTAAGTAGGTATATAGATATACAAGCCCCCCAGTAGGTATATAGGCGCCCCATTAAGCAGGTGGGCAGTTATATACCCACAGTAGGTAGGAATAAAGGCCTAACATTAAGTAGATAGGTTGATATACAGGACTCCAGTAGGTAAGTCGGTACATAGGACCCTCATTAAATAGGTAGGTATATAGGTCCTCCTTTAAGGCCCCCAGTAGGGATATACCTCACTAACTAGGTAGGTAGACCTCTCATTTAGTAGATATATAGGCCCACGAGTAGTTAGGCATATATAGGGCCCCCAATAGGTAGGTAAATATATAGGCCCCAGTAGGTAGTCAGGCATATAGGCCCCTCATTAAGTAGGTAAGTATATAGCTCTTCAACATATAGGTAGTTATATAACCCCTCAGTAGATAGATGGATACATTGGCCCCTCATTATGTAGGTAGGTA
Organism: Phyllomedusa bahiana; assembly: GCA_025379985.1. NCBI lineage: Eukaryota > Metazoa > Chordata > Amphibia > Anura > Hylidae > Phyllomedusa > Phyllomedusa bahiana. The sequence continues at coordinate 114,390 of JAODAL010001548.1, read as the reverse complement.
AATATATAGACTCCACAGTAGGTAGATATATAGCCCACATAGGTAAGTAGTTATATAGCCCCTTCCAGCAGGAAGGTATATCTCTCCCTCCAATAGGTAGATATACAGGTGTCCCCAGTAGGTAGGTATAGCACCCCCCCAAGGTAATTAGATATATAGGGCCATCCAGTAGGTAAATAGAAAAAGCCCCCAGTAGGTAAATATGTAGCTCCGCCCAGTAAGTAGGTAGATATATAAGCCTCTCAGTATATAGGTAGGTATATAGTGCCCCCCAGTAAGTAAACATACAAGTCCCCTCAGTGGTGGGTATATGGGCCCCTAGTGGGTAGGTAACAGGGCCGGGAAAAGGCTTTTTGGGTGCCCTAGGCGAGTACACCCAAATGGCGTCCCCCCCTCGCTCCCCAAAAAATGCCCCCACCCCAAATTCCCCCCCCCTGCGCAAGGCTTTACAAAAATTTTTCTGCGTATCCCACTAGCTCCCGTCCACTCCTCAGCAGTCACTGCAAAAGGAAATCGCCCTGAAAAATTTGCTTTTTCAAAATCGTCCCCTCCGATAAACGTGAAATCCCTAAATAACAGCCCCGAAAAATCCCCGATACATGGAGCAAATCTACCAGACAATGTTTGTTACAAAAAAACACTCCTAAAAAACCCCAAGACCCAAAAAACTATTACTATTTAAAGGGCTAAAATAATTCGCCAGCCCTGACCAAACACAACCCCCACATGTGACTATCAGCTGTACACGGGCTCTGATTACTTTAACCCCCCCATACAGTCCCCAATAGTGGTAGATACTAGTTTATGTAGACGCTCTGCAGACATATAAGTGATTACACTGCATTTACATTAGTGACTCACGGAACGTCTTTTCAAATCAGCGCGTTCATTTTCCCCTTTTCTTCTCCATCCGGCCCACATTTATGCTGATTGCTCCCGGCCAAAAACCCTCCCTGAGTTTTGGACCAAATTTTTTAAATCCTCACATTTCCGCAACTCCCTTAAATTTTAGGAAAAAGTCCCCTCGTTAGACAGGTATATGATATAGGTTCACTCTTTTAGGCAGGATATAGACATAGGGTACTCTCAGGGGAGGTTATAAGCTATAGGGGGTCAGCAGGTATATAGGGCACACAGGCAGGGATATAGCTATAGGGCTCAGGCAGTATAAACTAGGGGGTACAGGCAGGCTTAAAGGGCCTAAAGGCAGGCAAAAGGGGGGGCCCAGGCAGGCTTTAGGGGCCACGGCAGGCTTTTAGGGCTACGGGACATATGGGGGCCACAGGCAGGCATAGGGGGTCACAGGCAGGCTTAGGGGGCCAAGGCAGGCTTATAGAGGGGTACAGGCAGGCTTATAGGGCTTTTCGGCAGGCGTATGGGGCCCCAAAGGGATTTTATAGGGGGCCCCGGCAGGCTTTTAGGGGCCCAGGCAGGCTTAAAGGGGTCAAGGCTTAAGGGGCCAAGAGGCATATGGGGGGCCCCAGGGGGCATAGGGGGCCCCAGGCAGGGTTATAGGGGCTACAGGGAGGTTTTTAAAGGGGGTACAGGCAGCGTATGGGGGCCCAGGCAGGCTTATAAGGCTACAGGCGGCTTATAGGGGCCCCAGGGAGGGTATAGGGCCACAGGCAGGCGTATGGGGCCACAGGAGGCGATGGGGGCCCCAGGGAGGCTTATAGGGGCTACAGGGGGCTTATAGGGCCACAGGCAGGCATAGGGGGCCACAGGCAGGCTTATAGGGTACAGGGGAGGGTTATAGGGCACGGCAGGCTTATAGGGGCCAAGGCAGGCTTAAGGGCCACAGGGAGGGTTAGGAGCTAAAGGCAGGGTTATAGGGCTACAGGGAGGCTTATAGGGGCCACAGGGAGCATATAGGGGCACAGGAGGGATATGGGGCCACAGGCGGGCTTTTGGGGCCAAGGGAGGTAAAAACAACAACATTCATACTTACCTGCTGCCCGGGCGCGCGCTCCTCTTCGGGCCCCGCCTCCAGCGCCGGACGCTCCTCCGGCAGCTCCTCGGGCGCACGGCCTGTGACACGCTATGCACCCGAGGAGAGGCCGCGTCGCGATGACATCACTTCATCGCGACGCTGCCAGCTGAGCGCCGCACGGAGCCGCGGCGGGTCCTCAGCGCTATGAGGACCCGGCGGCCCCGCTGTGTCGGCCCTGCAGCTCACCGGAGGATCCAGCTATCCTCCGGGGAGCGGGCCCGACACTGTCTGCGGAGCAGGGAGTGCTCGCTCACTGCTCCGCAGAAGCGGTCACAGAGACCACCGGCGCTTCAGGCCCATGGCAGCGGCCTGGAGCCCGGCGAGGGTCGGGGCCCTGCCTGCGCCCCTTAGGGATAGGCAGAGGTAGGCGCCCTAGGCGGTCGCCTACCTTGGCCTACCCGTCGTCCCGGCCCTGGGTAGTATATAAGGCCAGCATTAAACATAAAAAATACTTACCTCCCCCCGTTTCCTCACTGAGAAGCTCTCTTTGAGGACTTGTGACCAGTGTGGGTAGCGTGACATCATCAAGTTGCAGGCGCTTGGACGTTGCTATCAGCCTCCATAGCAGTTTTCCGCAGAGCAGGGAGCTGCTTGCCCCACTGTAGTTTTCTACTTGATGCGCGTCCCACAGACATACATACAGGTGAAAACACTCGCCGGAACTCAAGCCCACCAGGGGAATCACAGAGAGGGCACAGTATCCCGGAACCTGACAGCCCACATTGAATCTGAGGGGTCTGGCAGATTGCCAGTCTGGGCCTGCTTATGACTACTGGATTTTAAATATTTTTTCCTATATAATTTACAATATAGCTAAACTGATTTTTTCCAATAACTGTAGCATGATCAGCCCTAAAATAAACAGGTTTCTGACTGTTTTAGTGTAACTACATTGTTCCAATAAATATTATTTCCTGCCTACTCAATCCTCCCACAATAATGCAATTAACAAAACTGGCTAATAACTAGGTTTAATAATTTTAGATTTCAGTGGGTTGTAGTGAATACACAAGAACTGAGGGAAAACATGTTAAGCTGGTAACTCACATACAATACATTGTCCAAACTGATTGTGTTCAATCACTTACCTTTATTGTTAGCCATTACACGAAGACCATGCATTAACATAAAGATGTTAGCAAATTACAGTGAAATTGCACTCTTGAACCAGTGACTGTCACAAAAATTCTCCACCTCTTTCCCAGAGGTGACCACTGATGTTGAAACATCAATTTTACAGGAGTTCTGCTCACTTCATGCCATCCTGCTCTACAGTAGACATGTGCTTTGGTCCAAAAACCCACAAATGACAATCTGGATCTTTTGTCACCATTAAAATTGTAAACCCTAAGAAAGAAACGTCTTAGAATTATGAAAAGCTCTGGATAGAGGTGTTAATAAGACCAAATGATAAAAAATGGAAACAAAATACTTAAAACATCTTGATTAGGCATCAAGTATGTGCACCCCACAGAAATACCTGCCTTGGCTTGATATCAATTAGGTAATTAAAGGGCTGTTCCCACAATGCACTTTAATGGCAAATCCATAGGCTATGCCAAAGTTTGATAGGTAACAGGTCCCATTGGGAATGGGCCCCTAAAAGTGTCTCTGCATTCTGTTCTTAGTACTGTGACTAGCTGGGCTCAAAACTCCCATAGAACAGAATGGAGTCACGCATAAGCCCAACCAAATATCCATTCTGAGCCAGGACTTCCAGGGCCGGTTCTCAAGATATGTGCAGGTCCCAATGGTGGGTCCCGCACTTATCACACTTTGAAGGCTAATCAAACAAACGATGGTCCAGCTTTTGTTTAAAAAGAACTCCCACAAGGGGGAAGTTAAAAAGTGAAAAAGGGGGTTTGCTTTGCTAAAAATTCGTCCAGATTGGGGACAGTAAAATAAGCACTTTTGTAAGGGGTTGCTTACCCAGTCACTTGGTTTAGTAAATTGAGTTTTCTGTGCCCCTGTTTTCTATTTCTGTGTGCTTTGTCGGGAAATCCCCCCCCCCCTTTCTGTATTGGCTAGTCGGAACATCCCTGACAGATTCCGCCATAGACACGCCCCCGCATTTGGGTTTGGGTGAGTGACATTTCATTAATCTGTTGGGTACGCCCCCAGACAAAACGCCCCAACAGCCCCCTGGCTGTGTTGGCTCCCCTGCACACTATTTTTTTACCCCCCTCTGACTTTTAAAAACCGAAAGTGAAACCATAGTGAGAGGGGCTGCTGGTGTATACTCACTCCCCGCTTTAAGGGTGATGATCTGACAAATTTAATCACTTTTTTAACTCATAGTCCCTTTTTTAAAACAAATCTTTGCCCTGTGTTCCCTCCTAAACAAAGTCACACAGTCTTCTGCCTGATAGGGGGGGGGCAGTGTGCATTCCCACATTGTTTTTTCATTTTAGGGTGTGTATATAAATGATTTTACACAGCGGAGCTTGTGGGGCCTGAATGAGGCTCTGCAGACACGAGAAAACTGCAGGAGGCTGATAGCTTCCTCTACAGACAAAACTTCTACGCAAATACAGAATGATGAGTAAAGCTAGTCAGTGGGGAACAACCTGAGGACACGCCTGCTGAGGGAAAACACCCTGTGAGAGGAGGGAAAACGCCTGTGGGGAGAGCACCCCCTGAAAAGGGGAGACCCCCCGCCCCCGGGATTTCAAAATTTCCCCCTCATAGAATTAGGGAAAAAACAAAAAAACACTTCAACCCCATAAAACCCCTTTTAAACTTTATTTATTTAAAAAAAAACAAAAAGAAGGTATAACCCTATTTTCTCTAAAATTTAAGCTTTCCGTTCAAACCTGTTCTACTTCAGGAGTTATTAACAAAGAACCGGGAATACTTCAATTTAAATGTTAAGCGTATTTCACACGAAATTTAAATCGTTTCCCGAAACCCCAATCAAGCGTTTGGAGAGGAACTGGCGCGATATTTGACTCTGAGGAGTTAAAACCACTGAAGAGTGTTGTGCCTCCCAGTAGCACAACCAAAAAAATTGAGCAGTGTGCTGACACTGTGTTTTTTTCATGTAAGCTCCATATTGGATACAGTAAACCATAAGAACGCCGTATCCTTGCTTTGTTTTTTATCAACTTTTGAAGGTTACCCTTCCCTAAACTTTAAAGTACATGGGCAGAACACCTCTTTAATGTTTGTCTGAGGAATGTTATGTCACCCTTAATGCACTGGGACAAGAAAACATGGAGAGGCCATGGGGAAATTTTTTAGCCACATAGATACTCACATGGTTGGCAACATCGCCCGGTGGCTCTGGGAAAAGGCCGTCCACGGTCCACAAAAAAATCAATGTAAGCAGAACTGTGGTGCCTTTAAAGAAGATAAGAACCCGCTACGCTCATTTTACCAAACCCCTATCAAATCCTGAAGGGCTGGTTTGATCTTGAATTTGTGAAGGTCTCTTTATGGCTTTGCCCATGTGGTCCCCAGACCAAACTCTGGTTACCATTGCATCAGAAACAAAAGCAGAACTTATTACTGAAGAGGACATGCCTCCATTGCTGTCTTGCTGTGCACCATGATAGCCTTTTAAAGCAGTGGTGTGAGATCAATGTAACATCAGTAGCTGGATGTGGCCTGTAGCCCAATGTCATGCAAATGCCTTCTGATGGTTTATGTCTTCACTGTTTTTCCACCCAGGTCGGGGTGTGATTCCAAAGTCACTTGCAGTGTTGCCATGCCCTCGCATCTCCTGCCTTAAATTTGCAAAATCCTTCTTTGTGCCCCCGTCCAACCTCACCCCCCCAATCCTCCTTAACTTGCTGCCCCCTTTGATTCACCTCTTCTCGCTGCTCTCTGCCTCTCCTCTTGCAATCCCTTTCCCGGCTACCCCAAAGCCCAGCTAATTAAATTCAAGTTTTGTACCTTGACCTACAAGGTCTCCATGCCTCTTCTTTCCATCACCTGCCCTTTAAACTAGTTCTCCCCCACTCAAACTCCGCTCCCCCGGGGGGCGGGGTTGGGTCGTGGAGTGGATCATCAAAGGCCCAAGTCTCAAAATATATAATTATTTGGTCCATTTGTTCGACAAAAGGGAAGAGGAATTGGGTCCGGCCGTGCACTGCCCCATTTCTTCAGCCCTTTCACATGAGGGGTGTAATTGTGACATGGGGCAGAAAAAACCTGCCCCCGGGGGAAAAACTTTGCAACCAGGGGAAACAGATTTCGCAAAATTTTTTACCTGTTTTAAAGAAGTTGAAGAGTCCAACCCTTCATCAAAAAATGACTGTGGCTGAGGAATTCTTTATACCCTGAAATTGTTAAAAATGTCCCCCCTGTATCACTGCTTTTCCACCAAACCCAAATTTTGTGAGAGGCCTTCCTTTCCTGGAAATAAAGAGTCGAGTGAGGGCTATATGCAGGATCTGTTGGGGCAATACTTTTTCTAAACAAAATTCAGAACCCACAATGTTCCTGATGTTTTTCTATTTAAAAGTTTTTTTGTGTCCTAAAGTAGTTTCCCAAAAAATTATTTTACCTGACAACAAAATGGTAACAATGGTTTAATTGTGACTTTAGGCTCCAATTTTTCACCCTCCACTACAGCTTTTTACATAGGCTCTGTAAATTTTTTATACAGTTTTTCTTACTTTCTTTTAATAAAATGTGACTGGGAATTTTTTTAGCATCGTTTGTTCTGCAGTTTTTTCCTGTAACTGCATTTTACTGTTTTGCCCCTAAAAACAAAATGGTTTTTTTTTAAATTTTTTGTTTGCATTTTTGGGGAAAACCAACTTTGGGGTTTTCAATACTGCCTGAAGCCCTTTGGGCTTGAATCGATTTAAGCTATCTTACCAAAATCGTCCCAGGTCTCTTTAACATTCCAATGTTGGTGCAGACTGGACTTGGATACAAATACAGCTTTTTCTTCAACTCTACCCAAAAGTGTTCAAAAGATCAAAACATTTTTACCCTTTAGCTTGTCTTTGTCCGTTCACCTATTTTGATTTTTGTATCATAAGGTGAAAAACAGCCGGGGTACCCTTTTACACAGTAAAGTTATCACTTAAACATGCCCCATGTACGGGGGAGTCAGGATCGGGGTTTGGGGAAAAATTTGAGGAGTTGGTCGGGCTTGGGGCTTGTGATCCACGCCCTGCTCACGGGGCCCTTTTTTCCTTCTCTCCCTGCAGCCCCTTACATAACCGTCCCCAAAGACTTCCCGTCTTCCCCACACTCTGGAACCCACTGCCCCAACACATCAGATTTCCCTCCACTCTCACACCTCAAAATAACGTGAAAACGCATCTCTTCAGGGTTCCTAAACCAAAAATAACAATTCAATTACTCTACCTCACAAACATGTTGCCCCTCCCTCCTGTTTTTTCTCCTTACCTGTAGACTTTTAAGCCCTCACGGGGAGGCCTTGTCTCCCCTGGACCAGTTTTTTAGTTAGTTATTGTCACCTTTACTTTTTTGATTGTTATTTAAAAACTCACCGGCCCCTTTATTTGGTACACCTGTCCAAAGCTCGTTAACACTTAATTTTTTAATCAGCCAATCACATGGCGGGAACTGTGATTTTGGAGAGACATGGCAAACAATCCCTGCGTTTAAAAACCCAGTCAGTTGGGGAAGAAAGGTGATTTTTGTGTTTGAACGTGGGAGGTTTTTGGTTTTCCAAAGGGGTGGTCTGATATTTTAGAAACTGCTGATCTCCTGGGTTTTTTACGCAAACCATCTTAGGGGTTTTCAGAGAAGGTCCGAAAAAGAAAAAACATCCCGTGAGCGGCAGCCTGTGGGCGGAAAGCCTTTTTTTGGCCAGAGGTTTAAAGGAGAATGGGCAGACTGGTTCAGTGATAGAAAGGCAACGGGGCTCAAATAGCCCCAGTTTTTCAAACCCAAAGGTAGGGGAGAAGAGCATCTCGAACGCACAGTACGGCGAACTTAAGGGAGATGGGCTACAGCACGAAGACCCCACCGGGGCCACTCCTTTCAGCTAAGAACAGGAAACTGAGGGTCCAAATTTGGGCCAAAAACCCCTCAAATTGGGCAGTAAAGATTGGAAAAAAAAGTTGCCTGTCTGATAGTTCGATTTCGCTGCGACATCGGATTGTAGGGGCAGAATTTTGGGGGTCAAAACAGAAAGCAGGATCCCTCCCCTTTTTCAAAAGTTCAGGCGGTGGTGGGGGTGTCGGGGTGGGGAATATTTTCTTGGCACTCTTTTTGGGCCCCCTTTGGTACCAATTGAGCATCGTTGCAACACCTTGTGGAATCTATGCCACGAAGAATTGAGGCAGTTCATGAAGGCAAAAGGGGGTCCAACCCGTTACTAGCATGGTGTACCTAATAAATGGTCGGTGAGTGAGTTATATATATATATATATATATATATATATATATATATATATATATATATATAATATATATAAAACCCCCTTCAAATTGTATAGGGCTCTGGAACTAAGGGCACTCTAAAATAAATAATAATAATATGGATCCGCCTGTGCAGGGTTTCACCTTAGTTCATCTGTTGCTGTAATTCTAGTTCACTGTTAGGCTAGGTTCACACGGTGTATTTGCAGGGCGTAATTACGCCCCGCAATTACGCTGTGTGGCCGGGGCGGGAGCGGGGGGCCGGCCCCTCGCCGGCCCACAGACTTGTATTGCCAGCGGTGTGTATACGCCGCTGGTAATTCACATGTCAATTATCTCCCCGCCTGGCGGATTCGCCGAGCAGGGAGAGGAGACGTAATCCATAGATCTCTATGAGAATTGTGGATTACCGTAATGACTGGGACTTATTCCAGCCGTAATTTGCGCACTCCGGCGCGTAATTACAGACTGGCTGCACAACATTGATCAGTGCTGACATCTAAGCCTAGGTGCCTACCAGTCTGTCAGAGTGATAGACCAATGTCTCTCAGTTCAGTGATTCTCTTCATGTAAGTTTGCGATGAGTATCAATAACTGGGATGTCAATGAACAGGAGGCTTCGCACAATCATCCCACACCACTTGCTCTAATTTTTAGATTACATGTAGCTACAAAATGTTGCTTTAAATCTGTTTTTTAGGCCATGTTCACACGGCTTATTTGGCCGCGGATTGGAGCCGTACTCCGCGCCGGATTTGCGCTTCAGTACGGCTCCAATCCGTCCCTGTCATTACGGTAATCCACTGCTCTCATAGAGAACAGTGGAATCCGTCGCTCCTCCCCCGCTCGGCGAATCCGCCACAGGGGGAGAAAGTGAAATGCACATTATTTACGGCCCGTATGCGCCGTAAATAATGCATTGTCTATGGGGCCGGCAAGCAGCTACCCCGGCCCTTATTCAAGCCGTATTGCGGGCGGGATCCGTCCCGCAATTGCGGCTTGAATAAGCCGTGTGAACATGGCCTTATGCTCCTCACAGACCACAGATTAGTCAGCTGCCTGAAAATGTGATGATTTGCAGATCTTAGCGACACCTGCTACTTTCTTGATAACCTTTTGGATTGTCTTTCCTGGTGGTGTAATTTCAATGTTGAGCAGGGTATTTATGAATATGTCAAGTTTACAGCCACCAAACAATTAGCGCCTTATGTACTAAAACTGTCTAGCAACTAGGCTGCCTTTGGCAACCAATCAGAGCTCAGCTTTCATTTCATATAGTGCTCTGAAAATATGAAAGCTGAGCTCTGATTGGTTGCTAAGGGGTTAAGGGGTAACCAAGACAGTCTTACTGCTAGACAGTTTTCATACATAAGGCTTTTAGTCCACTAAAATATATGTTTCAAACTCTGGTAAGTACATAAGACTTAGGGCTTGTCCCCACGGCACGGGTTTTCACCCGGTTTTTGGTTTTGAAAACCGTCTGCAAACCGGGTGAAAACTTTTAACATGGGCCTCTATAGAAAACCCATGCAGCGGTTCCCATTGCACAGGTTTTCCGCCCGGCGGTTTTTCAGACCACCGGCGGCCCCAAAAACATAGAACATGTTCATTCTTCTGTCCGGTTTTTGGGTGGCAGAAGAACATGTCTATGTGATGGGGGAGGGCTAATCGCAGAGAAAAGCCGTCCCCCTGCGGCCGTGTGCACAGCACGAAAACAGTTCAAGTACCGCTCGTATAAACCAACCGGTATTTGTCCTGTGCCGTGTAAACGGCCCCTTAGGTGCTGCGCTATAAGCACATGGTATACCAGTCACGTATGATATAGAATAGTAACAAAGGAACCGTACTTTTTTGAATAAGGGCACTTTGTGGAAGGGGTTATGTCGTAACTAGGATGTGGATCTACAGGGACAGCCTGGACTTTGTCTCAGAACTATGGTGAGGAACGAAGTCTAAGGAGTCCTCAGGTTTTTATGCTTTAACCCGTTAGACAAGGGATCTAGATTTCACTGCAGGGAGCTCCTAGGTGACTACCTCCAACATGGTCACCCCCGGTGATAATTGACGTACAGGCCGCAGTAAAAGACTAGAGTCGTGGTTACTGTATGTGACAAACAGGTGGTATATAAATATGTGAAATAAATATGGTATATAAATATGTGAAAGGACAGTTCATATTCTCTAGCTTCATCTTTTAACACCCAGTCCAGTAACAATGACAAGGTGGCGTCTTCTACATTTACAGGAAAGAAGCTTTCACCATAATCACAGACAAGGATTCTTTACTGTAAGAGACTATGAAATTCCCTGTTACAAGAGGTTGTGATGGTGGATTCATGGACCAAGTTAAAAAAGGGGTTTATATGCCTTTTCTTGACAAACATAATATTGCAGATTATTGTTAATAATGTCTGGAGATAGGAGTAAGTTCGCTTGTAATATTTGGAGTTGGGAAGGAATTTTTGCTCTAGTATGGGACAATTGGCAAAGAGGTCTTCCTCTGGAACAACACTGTAGGGTTATAGTTTTATTTTGATGGACCTGTATCTTTTCGCACCTAATCAACATTATGTCGTCCGAGAATTTAGAAAGTTAAGTCTCTTGGAATGAGATGAAAAAAAAAGTTTGGTTTATTAGAGCCTAGAATAAGGAACAAGCTCTGGTGGTCGCTCAGTTCATGTGTGCTGTTGCATTGAGATTACCATTCCCATTACCGAGCGGTAATGTCAATGGAACGGCATATGACCACAGAGGCCACTGATTGGCTGTAGCAGTCACATGCTGACCACAAAAACTGGAGCGGCCTACAGAGTTTCAACAATGGAGTGCCAATGGCTTAAATCTACAGAATATACCGACAGGAAAAAGAGACTGTTTGTTCTGCTCATCCTTACAGGTCTGCCATGGCTCCTTTTTTTTACGGCATCCTAAAAGATACTATGCTGTGTGAACACACCCATACATGAAGCAAAATGCCCTTCTGAGGCTGGCTTGTAGCTCATTACGAGCTGGCCTCAGTGAATAGGGAGATGGTCGCGCTTGTGCAGCTCTCTGCCATTCATGTGTATAGGAGCTTTGCGTATAGACGAGCACACTCGCTCAGCTGTGTTCATAACTGCCATAAAAAAGAATAGGTAGTACTGTGCGAGCGCGGCCATCTCCCTATTCAGTGCGGTCGGCTCGTAGCGAGCTGCAAGCCAGTCTCAGAAGGGGATTTTGCTTCATGGCAAAAGCACTCTATAAAGCTGAGCACATAGGCCTGCATTTACTTATGTGGTTGCACCAGAAAAGTGTCAAAAAATGTGTCAAAAAGTGGCGCAATTTTGGCGCAGCATGTCTCATTCATTATGGGCTTAAGACAGTGTCTGCACTGCTCGACAGGTGGAAAAAGGCGGTGGCTATGATTCAATGTGCTGCGCCAAAATCTGCACCAAATTTGTGACAGAATTCCAGCATAGAAAGTAAGCCAAAAAAACTTGTCTAAAAGTAAGACGATTCTAAAGCTGCACCAATACATCAACAGCATGAGCCACTTTGAAGAATTGCTGCATTTCTAGACTGGTTGTCTAAGTTTACGCTTTGTAAGTTTTAGACAACGATTGCACCTGTAGGGCATTGTAACTACATGTGAGGTTCATCCTTGACATAAAGGTGTAAAGTTAGACAGTTGTAACCACTGCCAGATTTATGAACACTATGATACATGTGGTGCATCGTAAGGCTATGTCTACACGGCAGTGATTTACTGTAAGATTTTTAGGCTGATTCGGTATTTAGAACCCACAAAAATCTGACTGTAAATCATCTCCATAGACCTCAATAGAAAATCCGACCTATAGTCACAGCTTGGACTTTCCGAGGCCGGATTTTATATCTGAAAATCATATAAAAAAAACTTAGAACATGTTTTATAATCCGTCAGACTTCACTTGAAAATTGAGGATTATAGTTCTGTTCACTTGAATGGGACGGCTGAAATCCGAAAACCGCTGCAAAAAACGGGACACAGACGAAAACAGAGTGCAAAATACTGGTGGGATTCTGATTAGCGTATTTTGTCCCCTGCTGTGTGCACATAGCCTAAAACTGTCCAGTCTAAGGGTATGTGCACACAGCGTGCTGGATCCGTTCTGTATCCGAAAAACGCATTCAAAAGCGCTGCATAAATCGCATCCAACACACAGGTGCATGTTTGGATGTTTTCTGTGCAGCAGGATCACAACCTATAGTGTTAAATAGGGCGTCTGCTGCGTCAAACGGACCAAGAATAGACATGTCAATTCTTTGAATGGATCCGAAAGACGCATGTAAAGCACGCATTGGCAATCACTCGTCTGAACACCGATGTGTGTTTTCCATTGAAAGCCATGTAATCACACTGCACATTGTTAGATGTGGGTTTGGATCAGAAACACGGATCCAAACACGTATCTAAAAACGGATCCAAATGCGGTTCCAACGCGCCGTGTGCGCATAACCTATCTTTACACTGTCTGAGGCTTTGTCCACTCAGAAGGACAAAATACTGGTCAGGTTCTGATTAGCATTTTACAATCAGCAGAGTATGTGTTCAGTTTTCGGCCGGCCCACATTGAACTGTACTATAATCCGCGTTTTCAAGTGAAATACGTCAGATTATAGAACATGTTCGAAATTTTTGAATCAGATTTGAAATCTGACCTCAGAAAATCCTTGGCCATGTAGACTACAGCTCGGATTTCTATTGAGGTCTATGGGGATGATTTACTGTCGGATTTTTGCGGATTCTAAATACTGTAAACCACACAAGTGACTTTTTAGAACTTTTTAGGGTGCTGGGCAACCCCTTATCTAGGTTATCTGTAGCCCAACATGGTGCTATTGAGAAACACCGCTGAAATCCTAGGGAAAAGCAGTTATGGGCCTTGAGAAGTGACAACACAAACGCTAAAAACTTTCCCTCAAGGCCAATAAGAGCCCCATCCTGAAAGCTCAGGCAAGGTCCATTGTGCTTCCAGATTACAAGCCCCCTTCCCCGAGCAGGATAGGAGTGTGCACGGGAAGCAGCAGGCCCTGGGCTCACGGTGTCATGGGGCGAGCATGTGAATCCAGGGCATTAGCATCAGAATGTGGCGCTTCCACACAGCGCCCGCCAGCAGCTGTCCACAGCAGCACCTGGCGGCGCATGCGCAGGCCCGCAGCCGGACTGGTGCGCCTCTCCGGAGCGATAGCGCACACCCTATGTCTGCTGTATAGCGGGGACACCTTACACCCGAGACGGGCGCGTACGCCCCAACGCTGAGAGAACCGCAGAGCACTGGCGACGGCGAAGGGTTCTCACGCTCCCGTTACCACGGCAACGCGGCTCCTGGCTGAGCCTCCAGTGCCATAGGAAGTGACGACAGGGGATTGGCTGTTGTTGGGACACGTGACCCGTCGGGCCGCAGTGTAGACAGTGTTGTGACAGTCGGGAGACAGTGAGGAGGGTGCTGGGGTCAGCGAGGTGACGGGGACGCAGGGGCAGGACGGACGCTCACTCACTGACGTGCTCTGCCGTTGACAAGTTGATGAGTGCGGGCTCCCGAGTGCCCCGTAACTTCCCATGTCCCGGCGGGGCGCTCATGGTCCGGGCAGTCGCCCTTCGCACTGAGGCCAGGGGGAGCGGAGGACAGGCGGGGGCCCCACAGTACCGAGCGGCGGAGATGGTGCAGCGGATCGAGCCCTGGGAAGGCGTCTGGCAGCGCCTGGGTTACATGTAGCGGGAGAGGGCTGACGATGCTGTAGGAGCTGTCGGGAGAGGGAGGATGGACGTGGGATTAGCTCGGGTGGGGGAAGCAGGGCCAGGTCACTGAGTCAGGTCGTGCGAGTGGAGGGGGGAGTCGCTGAGGTGTCCCGGCCGACCAGATCGCTGCGATCCACTCCTCCCGATCGATTTGCTGATCGCTTATTGATTAACCGGAGTGACAATGTGTCAGCTGTGACCTGGCTGGAGGGGGAGGGGGCGCGAATCAGCTGTGTACATGGCAGGGTCCGCCTTGTAGGCACGAACCAGACGTGGATTGCCTGGCGGGTGAGTCATCGCACAGCCCGCGGGTTCCTCTTGCTGGGTGATGCCACAGTCTCTCCATAGTGTGGGCACCGTGCAGTGAGGGACAGGCCTGCACCACTGACCAGCACCGGAGGAGCCCGCACATGAGAGCCGCCGCCGCCACCATGAAGCCAGACAGAGGTAACTGCACCTGTGCTAGGCACCCACCCTCCTGCCGTATGGGGGCCTTCCCTTTGTCTCACTGTATACAGTAGGGGGGCCTCTCCACACATCAGCCCCTTGTACTGGAGCCCACTGTACTGAATCCCCTTCTACTGGGCACTGGATCCCACTGTACTGGATCCCCTTCTACTGGGCACTGGATCCCACTGTACTGGATCCCCTTATATTGTTCACTGGATCCCACTGTACTGAATCCCCTTCTACTGGGCACTGGATCCCACTGTACTGAATCCCCTTCTACTGGGCACTGGATCCCACTGTACTGAATCCCCTTATATTGTGCACTGGATCCCACTATACTGAATCCCCTTCTACTGGGCACTGGATCCCACTATACTGAATCCCCTTATATTGTTCACTGGATCCCACTGTACTGAATCTCCTTTACTGGGCACTGGATCCCACTGTACTGAATCCCCTTCTACTGGGCACTGGATCCCACTATACTGAATCCCCTTATATAGTGCACTGGATCCCACTGTACTGAATCCCCTTATATTGTGCACTGGAACCCACTGTACTGAATCCCCTTCTACTGGGCACTGGATCCCACTATACTGAATCCCCTTCTACTGGGCACTGGATCCCACTATACTGAATCCCCTTATATTGTTCACTGGATCCCACTGTACTGAATCCCCTTCTACTGGGCACTGGATCCCACTGTACTGAATCCCCTTATATTGTGCACTGGATTCCTCCTGTGATGAAATGCCCCCTTCTACGTGATCTTATACATGCACTGGATCCTTTGTACATTTCCTCTTATACAGTGCACTGGATCCCTTGTACATTATCCTCTTTTTATACAGTGCACTGAGGATCCCTTGTACATTATCCTCTTACACTGTGCACTGGATCCCTTTGTACATTATCCTCTTATACAGTGCACTGGATCCCTTTGTACATTATCCTCTTATACAGTGCACTGGATCCCTTTGTACATTATCCTCTTATACAGTGCACTGGATCCCTTTGTACATTATCCTCTTATACTGTGCACTGGATGAAACTGCCTCCTGCTGGGAGGGCAAATGGCCTGGACAGGAGTAATACTGGCTCTGGCCTTGTACTGTTCCTGCTGGTATCTCTTTGTCACATATCCTCATATATTTACCATGTTGTTTTGTAGCTGCTGCTGTATGGCATGTCCTATGTACTACTGGCTGCTGCTGTATTGCCTATTCTTTTAGGTGTCTCTGGTGTTGTATATTAATTTAGATCTTGGTGGCTTGTGCTGAATAGGATGTTCTTTGTATTGTATGTTATGTTTTGCTGTCTACGGTTGTATTTTATATTGTTCTCTGTCTTGTATATTGTTCTTGGTATTGCTGTATTGTATGTTGTCCTATGTATTGCTGGCTGCTGCTGTATTGTATATTGGTCTGTGTGTGGAGCTTTGTCTTTTTCACCTATGTAATTGCCAGAAATACAGGTTGACTGTAAATTGTTAATTTTATGTTTCCCTACACTAGATCAAAAGGAAAAAAAAAGCTCGCTACCATTAGGGTAGGTTCAGGTGACTGGTTTTCAGCGCTGAAACAGTGTGAAATCCACATCTAATTTAGTGCTGTTTTTGGCCACGGGTTTGCAAGCTCAGATGTGGTTTAGAAGCTGTTTACAGAGGTGGATTTTGACCTTCATATACTCTGTGGGGATTGATCACTGAATTTCACCATGGAATTGTCATGTCCGTTTGTTTTCAGGGCTTTTTTTTTTTTTTCTTCGCAGAACTCTGGAAAGACGGTGGGGTCTGCTCTGCAACGCTGTTGTTCCACTGAAAACAATGCGAGGTGGATTGCAGGCTGTTTTAGAGGCTGTTTTAACACAGAATTAGCTTGAGAAACAGCATCCAAAACAGCCTTGTCCACCTGAAGTTTAAAAAAATAAGTGTAGGGTTTGTTCACACAACTGCTTTTTAATGCTTAAAATTTCAGTGTGTAATCAATGTGTAAAATCCATGCTGATTCAGTGTGGATTTTAGATGAAGATTTCATGCTAAATGTAGAGGCACCGTTTCAATGTGGGAATTCTATGGGCAGATTCAGGGCTGAATCTGCCTTAAGAATTGGCGTCGGTTCTTCATTTCAGCTGTGGTTTTTTTTTTCCCTCCAATTTCCTATGGGAAACTATGACATATGGATTTCAGTCAGATTTGGATGCTGATTTCAGCAGTCAGATTCAGTGTCCAAATCAGCTGTGTGAACAGAGCCTAAGGCTACATCTACACAACAGTGTTTTACTGTCAGATTTTTAAGTGGATTCAGTATTTAGAGTCTGCAAAAATCTGATTGTAAATCATCCCCATAGACCTCAATAGAAAATCCGAGCTGTGTAGACTACACGGCTCTGATTTTCTGAAATCCGTTCAAAAAACTTAGACCGTGTTCTATTATCTGTCGTATTTCGCTTGGAAACAGCAGTACTGTTCAATGTCAATGGGCCGGCTGAAATTCGAAAACCGACCGCAAAACGCGGTAAAAAAAGAAAAACGATTGTAAAATACTGGTCTCATTCTAAACAGAATCCGACGTTATTTTACAATTGCCGCACGTTGCCTTATGTTTCTTCAGGGAGAAAAACAGAATAAGCAATCTCGTAGATATGATAGCTTTATAATGGCTGATACAAGAAATGATGATACTTTTCAATAGACGCCAAAAAGAACTCATGTTAAATGGCAAGATCCAGAAGGCTCGGGTCCTGGTTGATGTCTTCTGTGCTAACGGATTCTCATTTCTACTACAGGCAGTCCTCAACTTACACCGTTCCTAGTTACAAACGTACCCTTAGGCCTTGTCCCTACTGCACAGGTTTTCTGTCCAGCGGTTTTTCAGACCGCCCGCGGTCCGAAAAAACGTAAAGCATGTTCATTCTTCCGTCCAGTTTTCGGGCGGAATATTAACATGTCTATGCGATGGGGGAGGGCTTCTCCGCTAATCGCGGATAAACCGACCGGTATTCGTCCTGTGCCGTGGAGACACGCCCTTATATGTCATGCTGGCATCTGTCGTTCCATGTTCCACAGAAGCTAGTAGCTGTGGAACGACAATTTCCAGCATGCCACAACAGCACATGAGGTGAAATCTTCTTAAAATGGGCAGAAACCGTGAAACAAATATAAAAACCCTTCCCTGCACTCTCCAAAACTAAAAAAAAACAAAACGTTTGTGCATGTGTTACATTTAATAAATTTACCTGTTCCGACTTACATACAAATTCCACTTAAGACAAACCTACAGTCCCGAACCCGGGGGCTACCTGTATTATTTTTATCTTTTATAATGTAACATCAATTCTTCTATTTTTTCCTCTATAAGTGTCATCCTGCCTTTTATTTTTATCTATTGGTATCATCATTACTTCTATTATCTATACTAATTTATCATTTATTATTGTTGTCTGTTATTATGTAACCTCATGTCTTTTATTGTTCTCTATTATAAAGTGTCATCATTTTATATTATCTATTATGATGTAACCTCATGTCTTTTATTGTCCTCTGTTATAATGTAACCTCATGTCTTTTGTATTAGGCTATGTTCACACGGCTTAAAATGGGACGTAATTCAGTCCATACTGCGCGAATTACGGCTGGAATACGTCCCAGTCATTACGGTAATCCACAGTTCTCTATGAGAACTGTGGATTCCGTCTCCTCTCCCTGCTCGGAGAATCCGCCGCGGGGGGAGATAAGTGACAGGTCATTTACTAGTAGCGTATACGCGCCGCTAGTAATGATAGTCTATGGGCCGGCGAGGTGCCGGACCCCCGCCCCATCCACACGGCGTAATTATGCCCCGCATTTAAGCCGTGTGAACATAGCCTAATAGCGCATCATATTTACAAAATTGCTCTTTTTGTTTTATCAACAAAGAACAATAAATGAACAATACCTCTATCTTTGCCCGTGCTATATCTCCCCCGGAGGCTGCACATATTGTAATGATCACGGTCCTTCCTTCTCCCCATCAGTCCGGGATCACCAGAACAGTGGGGCTTTTCTTCATCGGGTGTCAAGTTACTGGTGATTGAGGCGACAGCCAGCGAAGAGTTAAGCCAATGAATAGCTGAGCTGGCAGGTTGGGTAGTATTCTGAGGAGCAGCTGATCTGTACAAAAGCAAGCTTGTCTTGGAGGCGACTGTAGATCACGTTACACCAGTTAAAAGTGGTGGATCTACCCAATCTCCCACAGCAGTAAACAATCACTTAGCAAGCGCTTTTCTGCAGTCATTGTCGGCACAGTCGCAGGGCACGGAGATGACTTTGGCCGGGCTGCGTAGACATTCCATTACATCTGTGCGTCGGAAGACTTTGGTAGATTAAAATAGACCTAATTGGTGCATAAAGAGGGTATTATTGAGGAATGTGCCCGGGTGAATATGTATGAAGCAGTCGGGTGACTGTGTTCTGGCTCGTCCAACGATAACGGCGTGTGGTATTCGCATGGCTCTGAATACAGCCTTTTTGAGGTGCGGCAGCCCAGCATTTCCTCTGGACTTGTTTAGAGCAATTTATAAATAGTGGCGGTCTATAAATATTCAGGGTAATCTGACCAGAACGTGTAAACTTCATGACCTAATAATTACGGCCTATATTAAGCAGTGCTTGGAGTGTTTTGATATTTTAGGCTGGCCTGCCTAGCTTGGTTCTTGCTAGGGACATGCATGGGTTCACTGCATAGATTTAAATGGGCTTTCTCGTCGGCCTGTTTCACAGAACCGGTTCTTCACAGGCAGCTTCAGGCTGCCACTTTCTTACTGGGGTATGTTCGCACGGCGTATTTTGTCATGTAATACGTGCCGAAACACGGGCCAAACCATTTTCAAGAGCACTTCTCATAGACTGTAATGTAAAATATGTGCCGTCATTCAGGTGAGGCGTATTTTACGCTCCTATTTTTGCGCGTGCCTGAAAAGAAGTGATGTATATGCGGCATTAAGTACAGGGGGCAGATACCTGCCGTGGCCCATTGGGCGTCACAATCGCGTTGCAATTACCCGATTGCAAGCGCTTAATTCTAACAGTGCAACGAATACGCCGTGTGAACCTTAGTGTAGTTCTACAGCAGCGATTGGCATTTCAGCTCTGCTATTCCTAGTTTAGTCTGCTAGAAGGACATTAGTTATGGAAAGGTGAAAACAGCAGGGCAGAAGGCAACTCTAGGGCCATGTTCACGCGGCTTGCTTTGGGACGTATTTCAGTCCGTAATTCGTGCTATACTGTGCGAATTACGGGCTTAAAAAATACGTCCCAGTCATTACGGTAATCCACAGTTCTCATAGAGAACTATGGATTACGGCTCCTCTCCCTGCTCAATACGGCGAGCAGGGAGAGAAGTGACAAGCTACTTATTCACGGCGTATCCGCGCCATGGATAATGCATGTCTATGGGGCCGGCGAGCTGCCTCGCCCCCGCTGCACGGCAGCCGGCGTAATTGCGGGCGAAATACGTCCCCGCAATTACGCCGGCAATAAGCCGTGTGAACATCGCCTAAAGATAAACAAGCTCCTGTGCTGCTGATAAGACACAACAGAAAGGGATGTCTCCATCCTGGCTAGGGGTTGGTAACCTAAGGTATCTTGTGTACACAAGAAAGAGGTAATTATTGTCCTTATTCTGAAAGGAAGCAAAATCAGAACAGCAATGTGTTTGGGAATAGTCTTTTTTTTTTTTTTTTTTTTTTAATAACCTTTGCCCAAATGTTTAAAGCTAATAAATGTGTTGAGAATACAGAGTGTGTTCTAGGCTCATATATATATATTCCCACCAGAACAGTAGAAGAGGCACTGTGTTGTGTCCATACATACAAAATGGATGAAGATACTAAGGGCGACATCGCATGCACCATTTTTGTAGCTTGGCGCTGACACACTGGTTCTAAGTAGATACAGAGGAGTGTATAATAAGACATTAATGAAAGGCAAACTTTTTATGGCAGTTTCGCACCAAACTTTAGCTCATTAAAACGTGACATCAGGCGCCCATTGCGCCAAGTTTGGCCGTACCCCTCTTCGTACATCTATGGAACTAGCAGTATATGGCAAAAAATTGTAAATGTTGCCTTAAGTGTTAGGCCTTGTCCCCACTACACTATTTTTCAGCCTGTTTTGAAAACCAGCTGACAGACTTTTACATGGACATTAAAGGAATATCTGTGCAGCGGTCTCCACTGCACGGATTTTCCGCTGAACGGTTTTTCATACTGCCGACGGTCCAAAAGACATAGAACATGTTCATTCTTCCGACCGGTTTTTGGGCGGAACATGAACAAGTCTATGTGAAGGGGGAGGGCTTTTCTCCGCTAACAGCGGATAAAAGCCGACCCCTGGTGACCCATGTACACAGCACAAAAACAGGACAAATACCGGTCGGATAAACCGTGTCCTGTGCCATGTAAACGGGCCCTTAGTATGCCAGCATAATACCATATAGGCACCCTGCTTGGCACTACTGTTTAGGCACTGGTGGGGATACGAGACATGGCACTGGCCGATGGAAGAGGAGTGCTGTGTGCCAGGGTTGTACTAGGACCTCACAGTTAGTCCTGTGTCTTTTATAGACAGAAATGCATACCAAGAATAGTATGGTGTCCTGGTCGCTGTTATTTCTAGCTGTAGTCCAGGTAGTGTAGGAGTGAAGGTGACATTTCCGTCTGGTAGTGGAGGCCGCTGTAGCGCCATAATAGCCTCTTCTCATCAGGTGCCAGCCAGGGCCATGCCCTGCACTACAGACATGCATGTGGAGGTCAGATTTTATCTACTGCAAATGTTCCTGTCTAAATTTGTTCCCAGATGACAGCCGGCAAGCTATGGCTTGTGGACCCCTGATGTAGGTCATGGATAATGAACAAGGTTTGGTGTTTATAAGTTGTGTAAACCATAAAAATAAATTGGTATTGATTGTCGCGTCTCCCCCTGGTGTTCAAAGTGTATAACAATGTGCACGTCCACCTAGTGTGCCGAGTGCTGGTGGACACACACTTGCTAGCGCTCTCCACAGCCAGTCCTCTGCACAGTAACCACCTTTCACTTCACAAAATCTGCAGCAGTGTCTTTTCTGAGAAATGCTGTGTGCGCACTTTGGAAAGGCTGTTAGTAGATTGCAGCATGTATTACAGACTCCTGACTCATGTGATGACCCTTCTCTTGTTGCACATGTTCCTTATATTTTTCTTAAACTACTTTATGTACACAGAGCTTTGGTGAGTTAAGACATATACCAAAAGTTCCCTTTAAAGAGAAGCTATCGCCATTTTTTTCTCTTACAAATTAAAAACGGATATTGGTACATATTTAGTTTTTTCTTAGCTGTTTTTATTTTCTGATTGTTGATTTTTTTTTATTTTTTTTAACTTGTCTTTTCTGTATATGATTAAGGGGGCAGCCATGATGCCTGAGCTGCTTTTAACAGCATTTAGAGAGACGCTTTACAGCAGCTTAATGGACATAGGAGCCTGTGGACTGGATCAGTCCCATTGACCTCTATAGGAGAGTTTTCGAGGCATGCTCTGTGACCTGGGAAGAAATCAGTGTGCAGGGAGGGGAGGGGGGAAGCTGTGACTATCTCCTATTGTGATGGGTGGATCCTGTGTTATCTATACACATTGGTGTCACCTTGCAGTCTAAGGCTATGTTCACCCGGCTTATTCACGCTGTAATTGCGGGACGGATTTCGCCCGCAATTACGGCGTGGGTACGGGGGCAGGGCGAAGGGGCCGGCAGTTTGCCGGCCCTTCGCCCTGCCCGTACACACACCGTAATTGCGGGCGAAATCCGTCCCGCAATTACAGCGTGAATAAGCCGGGTGAACATAGCCTTAGACTTTCATTATCCATGGCACGTATCCCGCCGGGATAATTGGCATGTCACTTCTCTCCCCGCTCGCCGTATTATCCGAGCTGGGAGAGGAGACGGAATCCATAGCTCTCTATGAGAACTGTGCATTACCGTAATGACTGGGACGTATTTCAGCTGTATTTCGCACAATACGGACTGAACATCCGTGTGAACATCCCCTAATCCTGCTTGTAATGGTAATGAGCAGACTGCTGAAACTCTCTCTACAGAACAGGAAGTGTCAGACTATTTTTAGGCCTAGTGGCCAAAGTGAAAACTGCAGAATCTCAGGAGTTTTTAAAAATAGTGCTATGGAAAATGAAAAAAAAAAAAACAACCAAAAATTCTTTAAAAAATTAGTTAAACCAGGAGCTAAACGATAGGGCCATTTTCTGATAACCCTTTCCCTGGAGCATTCAGTACGTAAGATATCTTCCAAGTGTCCACATTTGCAAATGCTAAGAAGTGGTTTTTATTTGTCCATGTTTTAGGAGTTCTGCTGCCCATAATATGGCATCTATGGCCTGACACTCTGGCGGTAGTACCTTGTCAGCCTATGTATCAGTGTTTCTGGTCCTGTGGATGTTTGGCCTTGTAAAGGTATTGAGGTTTGAATTGGCAGCACCTAAAATCTGTTCTCTTCCCCATTTGTGGGTTGTTGTTGCCCTATGTTTTTTACATGAGCTGTTTTCTGCTACATAAATGTGAAAGGGCATGAACTATGTATTGACTACTGGTTCCTTATATGGCGCCACACATTCAGTTGTTAGCCGTTATTGCTCAGCTGGCATGAGCTGCCCGGCAGGCAGTTGTCATGGCGAGTACAGGCTTCAGCTGCGGCCTAGTAGAGGATGGTAGGTCATTTCTGAAAAGTCAGGTTAGTAGTGAGACTGTCCTGTGACGGTCTCACACAAGGGACTGTACAAAATAATAATTTTTTTACTTTTTTTTTTTTTTAACATTTACAAATGTTTATTTCGGACTCGCCTTAATTGGTCTTTACTGACCTACACAATTAAAGGCATATTACCAGTTTATATGCTGCCTTCACCATAGGATACAACATCAATTTCTAAACATTGGGTGTCCAACCCCCAGGGCTGCAATGCTGTTTCCCAGCTGTAGAGAAAAAAAATGAGGAGGGGGCGCTGCACTAAGTTACCATGCAGCCCCTTCACTTACTGGATTGCTGGGGGTTGGAGTCATATGCCTTTATGGTAAAAGATGGGAGTAACTCTTTAATACTAAAAGATGGGAATGCTTTCTGGAACCGGCATCATAGTGGGGTGTTAAAAATGGTTTCCAAAACTGGACAGAAAAATTCACATTTGTCAGCGTCCCGGGAAAGTAGTTTTTTTTTGTTCTTGGCATATGCCTGTAGTCTGTTGATGACTGGACTTTCACTCTGGTTTTAGAGTAACTGCACATGTAAGGGTAAGTTCACACGGCTTAATTGCAGGGCGTGCAGTACGGCCCACAATTACGCCGGGTGTATCGCGATGATCGGCACGTACTCCCGCGGCACGGAGGGGCCGGAAGTCCGCCGGCCCCATAGGCTGTCAGTACTCTTATTTCCCCACGCGTACAATACGATTGGAGTGTACCCCCAGGGAGAGGTGGCATAATCCATAGTTCTCTGAGAACTGTGGATTACCGTAATGATTGGGGCGCATTTCGCTCGTATTAGAACGCAGTACGCCGTGAAATGCGCCCCAAAATAAGCCGTGTGAACATAGCCTTACAGATTCACTGCAACAAATCCGCAGAAAGCTGTGGAAAATCCGTATTTGTATGTTTTCACCAATTTATGTCATTTTTTGGGCAGATTTGCCTTTTGTATGTAAAAATAAAGCATACTCCTCTTTACAATCCCTTGTCACTTCCATGGTGAGGCTTTGTTGGTTCCCTGCTGGTCTCCAGCGGATGATGCTAGAGGTCATGAGTGATATTGCTGCAGATGTCGTCTTCCTCATTGAATTCAGTGGGGAAATCCACCACAAATCCATATTTTTTCTGTGTGGAAAAATGACAATGCTGTGGATTTCAACATCCATGCTGAAGGTTAGTTTTTTGTTTTTTTCTTTAATCTTGCCTGTGGATAACTTTTATTAACATCTCATCTGCTTGCTTTATACCTAAATTTGGCTGCTTTTTTTTTTTTTTTTTGTGGGGCAATTCCATAGGAGAAATTGGTTATTTTAAAAATGTCATAATTTACGTAGCTTAATTTAAAAAAATGTAAAACTTTTATTACACAGCGTTATATTGGCTGGGCCGCAAAGCTATTTATTGGGGGCTGCGAGTTTGACTTGCATGGTCTACACCAGGCATCCGCAAACTGTGGCTCTCCAGCTGTTGGGAAACTACAATTCCCATCATTCCCACTGTTATGGATGATATAAATGCATGATGGGAGTTGTAGTTTCCCAACAGCTGGAGGGCTGCAGCTTGAGTATGCCTGGTGTATACCAGATCAAGAAGCTTTCTGGGTGAATCAGAGAGAGGTGAAGTAAAAACCTATACAGGCAGTCCCCAACTTACATCGTTTCGACTTACATAAGTCCCCTAGTTACAAATGGAGACTTATGGGGCGTGGCTGACATTCAACACTGAGTCACACCCCATGATAACCAAGTGCCAGCATGCCACAGCTGCACATGAAATACAGAACGGTAGGTGAAATATTCTAAAAAAGGGCACAGACAGCAAAAGAAATGTAAAAACTGTCCCCTGCACTGTCCAAAACTAAAATAAAATTGTTTTTGCTGGAATTACATTTAATAAATCTACCTGTTCCGACTTACATACAATTTCAACTTAAGAACAAACCTACAGTCCCTATCCCGTTTGTAGCCCGGGGACTGCCTGTATACTGAAACTAACCATGGCACCAAGTAAGCGCCACCACTGGGGTAGCAGGAGAGGAGTGCAGGTTTTGCTGTAATACTCCAACACTAGTGTTTGTGGATTTTAATTTCCTCATTGAAAATTCCGCAGCCAGTCTATGCACTTTCCTCAACAGAAATTGATGTGCTATGGACTGAAAGTCAATGATTGAATAAATGGGTCACTAGTAGAGGGTGAGGGAATGTAACTAAAATGTACAACTTTGCCTGAGGCAAAGTGAACCCTCCAATTTCACTCTACACACAAGGTAAAACTAGACTTTAGTTATTGTTAAAAGGTTCAAACGACAGAGATATATCAAAAGCACAGATCTCTGTATGCTCATAGGTAATCTAGAATAACCATAAGGAATAGGAGGAGATAAAAACTCAGGATACATAAGTAGGCTAACTGGGTTTGTCTAAATGGGGTTGCCTATCTTGTGCCTAATTGCTCTACCACCTACCTCCCCAGTAATAAGGTTATAATGGTATGTTCACACGGCGTGTTGAGTTAGTGTGACCATACGCTTTTAGATACGTGTTTGGATGTGTCTGTCGGACCCAAACTCGTATCTAATAAATAGCAGTGTGATTTACATTGCTTTTTACTATGAAACGGGCATCGGCGTTCACACGAGTGTTCCCCGATGTGTGTCTCAATGAGCCTTTCGGATCCTTTCCAAGAATTAACATGTCAATTCTTGGTCCGAAAGACGCAGCAGGAGCCCTATTTTAAACTATAGGGTGCGATCCTGCTGCATCCAACACGTATCTAAACATGCAGCTGCATGTTTGATACGTGTTGGATATGTTTTAGTTCTGACTTTGGATCCGATTTTCGGATCCAACACAGATCCAAAAACGCAGTGTGAACATACTCTTAGGCTATGTTCACACGGTGTATTTGCAGGGCGTAATTGCGCCCCGCAATTACGCCGTGTGGACGGGAGCGGGGGAGTGAGCGGGGGGCCGGCACTTCGCCGGCCCATAGACAATCACTGCTAGCGGCGCGTATACGCCGCTAGAAAGTGACATGTCAATTATCTCCCCGCCGGGCGGGGAGAGGAGACGTAATCCATAGTTCTCTATGAGAACTGTGAATTACCGTAATGAATGGGCCGTTTTCGGCCCGTAATTGGCGCACTTCGGCGTGTAATTACGGACCGAAATACGGCCCATTTTAAGCCGTGTGAACATGGCCTAAGGGTGCGATCCTGCTGCATCCAATCACGCAGCGGCATGTTGGATCCGATCGCTGCAGCGCTTTTGGATGCGATTTTCGGATCTAACAGGGATCCAAAATCGTAGCCAAACACGAAATGTGAATGGCCCCTAAGAAGTGAGTGAAAGGAAGCATCTGCAGTATGCACCCAATGTAAAGATAACCGAGGTCTGCTGTTGAAAATGAAGAGCAAGCCCCATGATGTGTTGCCCCCGGGTGATGCATCCTCACGGGTATACGGGGCTAAAAATGCAAATGAGCTACTGCCATAAAATAGTATCAGACCGCCAGCTACATGCACTTACAGCCAATAAACCAAACGCGAGGGATGAAAATATCCCTCCCACTTGGGCGGATTTCCTTATTTATAAAATTGCACATTTCTAAATGAAAAATCTGCGCCACAGATAGGGGCCATCCGAGCTGACTGCCTGGTCCTGTTACCCACTCGAGGTACTGTGAACAGGCCCTTATGCCAACAAACACACACTTTACAAATGACTACATTTCTAAACAGGGCCCTTTTTGTAGGGATATCGGGCCCTGACGTTGTAGCTTTGCTGATGGGAGAGAAGGAGTTAAATTCCCACATTTTTAGGTGCAGGGGCTTTTTCCCTCTTATAAAGGATCTTTATCTTGTGCGCTGTGCTTCATTAAAGCCACCCTATAGCCGAGGCTCCTCTGATCCCACCGCCTCCCCCTCCTCGCAGACCATTCTGTGTTTTCTTTCCATCAGCCTGCATATTTAACATAGATATGCTGAAAATAGCACAGTCCTTGTGTTTTGATCTTCAAGGATTTTTTGCTAAGACCTGTGTAGGTTTTCAGGTTTAGTCGGTGTTGGTAGCTGCAGTCCTCTGGTAGCTAAGCCCTGGCTGCTTGCGCTGCTGTTTACACAGACACAGATGACTGTTGCACAACAGAAAGTTTTCTGACAGCTTCATGTAAGTTTGTTCATTGTTCGGCGGTGACTCCTGTGCTCGCTGATCATTTGTTACTATGTGACGTCAATAACTAAAGTGAACAGGAGCAGCCAGCAGGTCACTGATTTTGACCGATGTTACAATTTGATTTTGTGCTTGGAAGGATCTGTACAAAAAGAGAAAAACATTCAGCAGAGGCTGTTCTGTCCAAGTGTACAAAAGGTTTCATGTGAAAGACGAAGCCAGTGCATGGAAGCGGCTGAGGCGGCTGCTGAAAATCGGCTAGGCTTTCCTTTGTGTCTCCCTGACGTCAGAACATGGAGACGTGCACGAACTACAGTCATAGGGTCGTCAGCATTTATTCTTCATTTCCTATTATGTATTCCACAACCCTATACACAAGGGGCCTCCGTTATGAAAACCGTCTGGCAGTGACGGTGTATTCACACAGCTGATTTTGCCGATTATTTTTTGAGCGTTTCCACTCCCAAAGCAGCATCAAAAAAGCCTCCAAACTGCCCCCAGGGTTTTTACGTGCGTATTAGCCACTTCTTTAGAAGCTATTTTGGGAGCTGAAAAAGAAGTGTCGTGTCCGTTCTTGAAGCGTTTATAGCGCTGAAAATCCCCATAGGAATCAATGGAAAACATCGAATCCTCAGCGCAGTTTTAGGCTCGTTTTTTGGAGCGTTTTTTACCCTGGTTGTTAATTTGTATGACTGAAAAAAGTGTTGAAAACCTTGTCCAAAAACGCGCTGAGAAACGCATCTAAAACCTCTTCTGAAGAAGCCTGTTTCTGGCAAGGTTTTGATGCTATTTTGGGTGCTGAAATATCAGCATCCATATTAGCTGTGTGAACATACCCTAACACTATGTTGCACATAGTATGCTATGATGAAGGGCCTTGAGGCCTGAAACGCGTAAGCCGCCATGTTCCTCTGTGTTTTTTAATCCGACTACTTTAAATAAAGCTGCAGAATTTCTGCATAGCGCTGGATCACGTTTTTCCGTTCCTTCACATGTTGGTTTGGATCTGTGCGCTTCAAAGGGTCTATGAGCTGGAACTACCGTTTATTCTATGTTGTACATACCAACCAATCAGGGCTCAGACTTTATCTGTCAAAAAACGAAAGCTGGCCTCTGATTGGTTGCCAGTGCAACAAAGACAGTCTTGCAGTTAGTAGTCCTCCTTAGGCTGTCTTTGTTGCCCATAGCAACCAGTGGGAGCTTGGCTTTCATTTTTCCACAGTGTAAGAAATGAGAACTGACCTCTGGTTGTTAAGAGCAACAAAACGAGGCCCTGTTTACTTGCACTAGTCCCGACCCTCAGGGTACAGACAGTAATTTGCCTATTTCAATCATACACGGACTTCTGATAAGACTAAGGCCTTGTCCCCACAGCACAAGTTTGCGGCCGGTTTTTCAGACTGTTTGCAGTTTAGCAAACCGTCTGAATAACCGTCCGCCAACTCGTACATGGGCTTCTCTGGAAAACCCGTGCAGCAGGCCCCACAGCACGGGTTTTCTGCCCGGCGGTTTTTCAGACCGCTGAAGATCCGAAAAACATTCTACTTGTTCATTCTTCCGTCTGGTTTTCGGACGGAATATGAACAAGTGAAGGGGAGAAAAGCCGTCCTCCTGTGGCCGTGTGCACGGCACAAACACCGGACAAATACCGGTCGGATAAACCTGTGCCGTGTAAACGGGCCCTAATGCTATACCTACTGCAATACATGAGAAATAGGTGGAAAATACAAATCCATGCAAATCCCTACTAGAATACAAAAGCCCTTCCCACCTCACATTTAGGCCACTGTGAACATGTCTGAAGCAATCCTGTGTCACCTGTAGGAATCTGTAATGTTACAGGAGGGAGGTAACCATTCCAAATGTTATCCAGGCCTAAACCTGCCAGATGTACGCCAAAAGGACTCTCCATGTAAACCCATTGGAGCATTACAGTATACATGGTTAACCCCTCCTTACTCAGAATTAGGTAACATCCTGGGGGTAGTAAGTAGAATCCCTCTGGTATCTGCTTGATCTATCGATTGACTACTACCCTTCTGGTCTATACACTTACCGATATCAGAAATTTAACTTTTGTTTTCAAGGTACCCCTACAACATAAGACCGTGGGAACATCCCCTTTGTACAACCTCTAGCCATGTATAGGTCTAGCTGATAAATGTATTTGATAAGAACCCCCCTTCTGCAACCACTTATGTATTTTTGCAGAACAAATACCATTAATGTGACTTGTAGGCCTAAAGGGGGCCCATACACTTTAAATGGCTGTTGTCCAACACCTCTTTTTCCGGACAACCCATTCACATCATGTTTTCAGCTCCATTGTTGCTATTTGTCAGAATACACTGAAAAGTTTTACTGGAGTATATTGGGACTGGACCGAGACAGAACCATAGAGCACTATTGGGTCACTCTTGGCGTGTGTTTGCTCTTTTTATTATATAGCTTTTTTTTCAAGGTATCCAGATAGAGGCCAAAAATGTAATATGAGTGGAGCCTAACGTGCACACTCAGGTTGGCTGAGCTTACATGTGTTCTTTTGGTCATATTAAAAGCACAATCCTTTCTACCAACATCTGCCTTCAGGGTGTTCAGCTGCTTCCACCAAAGCTGGTGACATTGTTGATATTCTGTGTGTGTGTAAGTGTGTGTAAGTGTGTGTAAGTGTGTGTAAGTCTGTGTATAAGTGTATGTATATATTAAGTGTATGTATATGTTCCCTAAAACATGACCCTTTATGGATAAATCCCAGCTGCATCAGGGCTGTGTACAGGGCATGTGCTCAGAATTCCCAAAACCTACCTTTCACCACCCGGGGCCCCCTATGGTCATGGGGGCCCCCAGGCAACTATCTAATGTAACCAATGGATAACACAGCCCTGCTAGCTGTGGCTTTCAGTTCCTAGAATTTTTAGTTTCTAATAGTCCTCGTGATCATGTTGATGAATACTGAAATAATAAACATGTACTGAGAGGTGTTTATACTGTTCAGCTGTTATTTCTAAGAAGTAATAGTAAGGAAATTGTACCCATTTAATGAAGCAAAGTAGTAGTAAACATGCTTGAGTTTGGTGTAACTGCTCAGTGTAACATAGTTTAGGCTGGAATTACACATGCACTTTTTGACAGTTTATGTAGCTATAGCCAGGTTGGATCCCAGAAGAAGAAAAGTATCGGGAGTCTGTCAGCAGTTTTATAGGGAGAAAACACCTGAGCCTTCTCGGCAGGGTGACCGCTATGCAGGTTGCATGACTGAGAAATCCTAGTTGTAACACCCCCTGTGCCCACAGCTCTCTCTACTGGATGTTTCCTGGGCTCTGGGTGGTGGCTCTAGCTGTCTCCTGATTCGAGGCTAGCGCAGTCACTGCTGAAAAGGCTTCGCCTTTTGGGGACTAAACCCAGTCAAGGGCATTGAACCCAGGTATTCTCGATAATGTGTGATGCATGACCATCATTCAGATGTATTTCTACTCTCTCCATCCTCTATATAGCATGGGAGCCGTATTGGGGGCTCAAAACGGCTATCAGACTCTTAAGAATTGAGGATAATAATGCCATGATACCACACCTTAAATCACACAAGATTTATAGCACTGTGGACCTTTTTCCATATAAAGGGGTGTTTCCATATTGTACCTTGATGGCTCACAGAGTGTGATAGGCGCAGCCCCCAGAGGTGGAACCCGCACCTATCACGGGAACAGGCTTCCGAAAGTCTCAGTAGAGAATGGAGAGCTGGTCACACTTGGTCATAACTCTCCATTCTGTTCTATAGGAGTTCAGCTGAACACACCAGAGACTTTCAGAGCCCATTCTCAAGATAGGAATCGGGGACCTGCACCAATCACAATTGGATGGCATATCCTATCAATTTGCTGTCAAAGTGCGAGATGGAAACACTTGTTTAGTGAAAATTTTGGTTCTGAGTGCGGCTTACTCCAATCCCACTCCTGTATCAGGCTTATAGGGGTCCTGGAAGCAGAGATGCTGATTTGTTTGGAGGTGTGTTTGTGCTGGAGAGCCAAATTAGTTGTTCCTGTCTGAAAAGTTTTCTTAAAATGACAACTCTACAGGTAGGACGTAAAGGGGTTGTCCAACACTTTTAAGAAAAGTGTTTGCAAGCTGGACCTACTAGATTAAAGATAAGAACCCCTTGAATGACCCCTGAAGCCTCTTCTGCTTCATTGCCACCATTTCAGAAAAAAACCAAAATAAACCTCTACAGGCTGGAACTGTCTTAAAAGAAAGGAACTGTTCACGTTCCCCCGACGCCACTGCTGTTCTATTGCCACCACTGCTTTAGGGCCCCCCACCGATGAGCACACATGATGCTGCAGTCACTGGTCAGGGGTTGTACATGCAGGCGGAGATCACTGCCGCAAGAAACCACAGCTAGGGACGGGTCCGAGACAAAGACGCCATACAAGCTTTCTCCGTATACTGTAGGTGTCATTCGTGGTTTTGGTTCACAATCGGTGCTGAAAAATAAGCGTCAAAGTAATCTGTGTAAACATGGCCTAACCTGAATGATGGATGTGATGTCATCAGAGGGAGACCGGCAGGGAACACCTGAGCGGGTGCAATGCTGGCATCAGGGCGAGGTAAAGGGTTAATCTCACTACACACTGATGACTTTACACTAAGATATGCCATCAGTGTCTGTAGTGAGTCAACCCCTATTATAACAGCCCAGTCTCCACGGCATAGCAATGCGATCATATTTTCGGCAGTTTTAGGATTTTAAAAGCGCGAAGATGTAGCCCCATAGACGACAATAGAAAAGAAGACCTGTAGTCTCCACAGCTCGTCTTTTCTACGATCGTCTTTCCGCGCGTTATACAACATGTTGTATAATACGCCGATGCTTTTAATTTTTTGGGCGTCTACCCATACAATTCAGTTGTATGGGCAACGTAAAAAAAAGAGAAGCGACCGTGGTTTTTGTGCAAAATGTGGCAAAAAATGCTGTCCCGTATTGGAAAAATAACGGTAGATTTCGGCCATTTTTTTTTCCGATGCAGTGTAGCCCTAGTCTTAAGAAGGGTTTTCTTTCTCTGAACTGGTGGACAGTCCCTTTTAACTTAAAGGGGTTGTCTCACTACACTGATTCATCTTACTTCAGTCCTGTTTCCTTGGTTTCATTTCGGATTCAGGGGCGTGTTTACTGGCTTCCACTAGGCTGCAGTAAAAGCCAGGTCTGTAGCTATAGCAACTGAAGGATGTTGGATATAGCCAGCTCTATCCCATGTGCATAGTGCACGGACCTCCGCTGAAGCCTCGCAGCAGTAATCCAGTAACGGAGAAAATGATGAACGGTCCAGCACGATCCAATTGCAGATAAAACATCCAAGGTTTATTAACGAGATATACTCATAAAATCAACAGAATAAACAACTGCAAGAGTGATAAGCACAGGTAGCGGTGGTCCCCTAGACATGGAGCTAGAGAAATGCTGACGCGTTTCGGGCCAGAAGTGCGCCCTTAGTCATACTAAGGGCGCACTTCTGGCCCGAAACGCGTCAGCATTTCTCTAGCTCCATGTCTAGGGGACCACCGCTACCTGTGCTTATCACTCTTGCAGTTGTTTATTCTGTTGATTTTATGAGTATATCTCGTTAATAAACCTTGGATGTTTTATCTGCAATTGGATCGTGCTGGACCGTTCATCATTTTCTCCGTTACTGTAGCTATAGCAACCAGTGCTGGCAGCCTATCAGGAGAGATCAAACAGGTCTGTAGCTATAGCGAGGAGCTGATGCAGCCCATACAAGAGGGGATATCTAGGAATATGTAGGACACTGTTAATGGACACATATTGCAAAGTGACTTGTTTTTGTAAGCTGTTTAACATAAAAGCAATCCTTGTAGTGAGACAACCCCTTTAACCTTGGTGATTTGTGTAAGCTCTCAGGAGGCTGTGTGACAATAGCACAGAGCTGTAGGTACTCCATGTGCCGCCATGTGGTGCTCACTGAAGCGCTCTATTACAGAGTTGCTTTGATATAATTTATGGGAGAGAGAAGCTCCATAATCCAGCATCTGATGGAGCATGTCAGAGGTTTTTTCCCTGCTGGATTCACTTTTTTATAGCGCTGTAGAGAGCCATATGCATGAGGCCTAAGGCCTTGTTCACACTGCACCATGGTGGTGGTGTGACTGGATGTAGGACAGCTCTGAGTGAGTCCTTGCAGAGCCGCCCTGCTCTTGTGTTCTCTGGTAACAAGGTTATTATTTTGGGCTGTTTGTGGATGTTCTTGCTTGATCTCCTGAAGTGGAGCAGAATCCGGGCGAGTTCACAGGAGGAGAGACGGCGGCGGCGGCTGCCAGAGCAGCGCTCTCCTGTGTGAGGACACGCTCCAGCCAATCACAGGCCGCACACTGTTGCTATGTGCATTTTGTTCTCTGCCTCCTTTGTGAAAGGCAAATGTCTTGGAGCAGAGGTTTCTGAGCATGCTCCTCAGGCTATAGCCTTCATACAGCAGAGACCTGTGTACATAATGTGTGTGTACATAATGGACAGCCTGTCAGTTGCATAGCATTTGTGCAGGACACGGCTCCCTTATTCCTCTCCACATAAGGCAGAGCTGTCCATACCAGTATCTAGTAAAAGTCTCTCTATCTGTTATCAGAGCAGCCTGTGAGGTGCCGGGGCATGAGACATTGTGAGTTATCTGATGACCCAGAGAAGTGCAAAAACTGAAAAATGAATTTTCAGGAAAAGCATCACTAAAATATTCTGCCACTGATCCTAAATAATTCTTATTGCTCTATAAACTGGATCGATACAGTCGAGTCACATTATCATGACCACTAACTACTTTCGATGTCAGCAGTACTGACTCGTGAAGAAAGTCGCATGTCGTGAGCTGGCTGGGTGGGTATATAAGGTGTATGATAGGCCGTCTGCACACTCATCCCTTGTTGCTCTCATGGGTGAAAGGGGTGATTTATCAGAGTTGCGGAAAGGGATGGCTATTTTTCAGGCCGGGGGGGGCAGTATTTCTAAAACTGTTAAGTTTGTGAACTGTTCTTGTGCTGCTGTGGGGAATTGTATCGTGAGTGGATAAATGGCACCAGTGGAAACTGCAGAGCACCATGTGCCATTGGTGAAGCTCTGCTACAAGAGTGGACTGACACGTTACAGTGGAGAAGCTCACCGCCAAAATGAACCAGGGGGCTACCAGATGTGTGTCTAATACAGAGGCTTAGTGAACTGTATTGCCTATGGGGCTCGGAAACTGATGGCTGGTCAATGCACCTCTGCTGACGAAGTTGCATCAGCAGGAAAGGCTTCTATTTTCATGACAGGATGTCAGAATTGGACCTTCGCTGATTGATAGTGTGTTACAGTGAGTCACATGTGCTTCTTCAAACAGATGATTGTTGATGAGAAACGTCGGAGAACAAACACCCTGCAACCATTGCTGGAAGAATACAAGCTTGTGGTGGCAGTCTTGTGCTACGCAAAATGCTTTCAATGCATCTCTGAACCTGCCCATCCATGTGGGGTTCAGGTTTGTATCGTACACCTACACCCATAAATGCTGAATCCCTGGAGTGGATAGGGTCTTCCAGCAAGACACTGTAGCATGTCACACAGCTAGAAATGTCCGACATTGGTTAGAAGGGCATGACCAAGACTTCCATGTACTACCTTGGCGTCCTAATTCCTCAGGCTTGAACCCCATTGAGTATCTGTTGGACCACATCAATTGTCATGTTCGCTCTGTGGACCCTTGAGGACCTTTCCATCCCATCTAGCTGCTGTCTGTGCTGCACACGGCGGATACTAGCTGGTGATCTTAATAATGTGACTTGACTGTGTATTTACAGAGACAAAAAACAAGGCAGGCACTAGAGCCCATCCCGACACTTTGTCTTTCTGTGTTCATTTCTGTATGTATAAAGTAAAGGTTTTTAATGCTAATTTTGATCACATTGTTTATGCCCACTTACCACATCGCAGTAACCTGATCAGTTGGGACCCTTGAGGCTATTGTAGATAAGCTCCATGACCCGAAGGTAACCCTTGCTAGTGGCAGGAAGGGTCAGATTCATGCCAATAAATCAGAGATCTGTAGGCGCAGAGAACTTTTAGGCTATGTTCACATGGCTTAGTTTGGGACGGATTTCAGTCCGTATTGTGCGCCATACTGCGCGCAAATACGGCTGAAATCCGTCCCTGTTATTACGGTAATCCACAGTTCTCATAGAGAACTATGGATCCCGTCTCCTCTCCACGCTCGCGAGATATGGCGATCGGGGAGAAAGGGACATGCACATTATCCTGGTGGGATGCACGCTGTGGATAATGAGTCTATGGCAATGTTCACATGGCTTATTCAAGCCGTAACTGCGGGACGGATTTCGCCCGCAGTTACGGCTTGAATAAGGGGCGGGGGAGCAGCTCGCCGGCCCCATAGACATTGCATTATCTATGGTGCGTACGCGCCGTAAATAATGTGCGTGTCACTTTCTCCCCCCCGCGGCGGATTCACCGAGCGGGGAGGAGCGACAGGATCCATAGTTCTCTATGAGAACTGTGGATTACCGCAGTTACTGGGACGGATTGGAGCTGTACTGCAGCACAAATACGCCGCGCAGAACGGCTCCAATCCGCGCCCAAATAAGCCGTGTGCACGATGCCTATGGGGTCGTACACATGCCGTAATTGCGGGCGAAATCCGTCCCGCAATTACGGCGACAATCAGCCGTGTGAACATAGCCTATGCCCGTGTTCACATGGCTTATTCAAGCCGTAATTGCGAGCCGGATTGCGCCGCAATTCCGGCTTGAATAAGGTGCGGGGGCGCCGGCGCTGCTCGCCGGCCCCATAGACTTGCATTATCCACGGCGCGTATTGCGCCTGAATAATGTGCAAGTGACTTTCTCCCCCCGCGGCGGATTCGCCGAGCGGGGAGGAGCGACGGAATCCACTGTTCTCTAAGAGAACTGTGGATTACCGTAATTACTGCGACGGATTGCCATACTGCAGCGCAAATCCGGCGCGCAATATGGCTCCAATCCGCGGTGAAATAAGCCGTGTGAACGGCCCCTTAGACTAAATACAGAAAAGTGATGGCTAAAAAAAAAATTAGGTGTTCTCTTATCTGTTAATTGATTCATCAGGGAACCTGAAATACTCAGGTTTTATAACGAACTCTTAGTACTGCCTTTTACCTGCTTCCGCAGGGCAGTTTTTGGAGATAAGTTGTATATTATGGACTACTATAGGGATCCTTTTTTAGGTTCCCCGATTAAGGCCTAAATAGATTTAAAAAAAAAAAAAAGCATAAGATAAGAAAACATGTTGGAGCCCGTGGTCTTTCTGGGGTCAGTTGCTGTCACATTCACTAATGTTCTTGATTTAATTAGCCTGTGTATCTAGTTTACAAACCACTTCAATCTGTGATGTCTTTGGCTCTTCCTGATGGTTGTACCAAAGTATTCTGCATCCCGATTTGCTTTATTTATTAATTTTTTTACTTTATTGCAGAATTCTTTTTTTTTTTTTCTTCCCCTTTCACTTTCCCATTCCCATAGAGCTGTAGCACCCTCCTTCCTGCTGAGTACTATTGATAAGTTGTGGTACAACTCTTGTATCTGTCCCACAGGCTATTCTACCACTGTATAGCGTGCAGCCTGCTACAGATACTCTAGCAGTGTCCTACCTAGAAGATCAGGCCCAGAAGGCACTCAGAGAAGCACTTAGCCTCTTTGTCATTTTGTCCTCATCTACTAAGTTATTACTTTTTATTTAGCCATATATATTGCAAGAATATATCCGTTTCTGAGAAAACTGAGGACAACCAGTACAGATGCCATTGGAGCTCTCCTAACTGAGGTCACCCAGCTTTTCCAGACCACGGAATGGCTGATCTGTCTAGTTCTCCCTTCCTGTGAAGGTTATTAGGAGTGTAATAAGTGTTGTAGGGTAAGTCTGGGGCTGGTGAAGACATTCCCGTACCTCCGTGCATGTGGTTCAGGAAACTAGCTGGGACTGGTATGTAAATGCTGCTCTGTGCTGACTGCTTAGCTGGATTAGAGATGATGCTGAAGGTGGAGTCGGACAGATAACCTCATACGTGGTTCACATGCTTCGTCTTACAAAGCAGTACGCCAGAATCCTATAATGTCGGTATAAAATGTTACTAGTGTATCAGCAGGTTGTGTCAGAAGTGCTTTAAATTTAGCAGGGAACAAAGAAGTTCTTTAAGGCAGGTCATTTGGGGCCGTTGCCCTTGGCTCAGCGAGGACGGGAACTCACAGCTGCTCGACCCTGCTCATCCAGCCTAAATGGGTGATCTGGCACCTTCTGCAGCTCAATGAGGGCAAGAGCAGCCAAGTCTACTTCCTCAACCCAAGGGCTTGTCATGTGAGTAACGCAATATCCGTGTCAGGAACATTTTTCAGGCTGATTATTTATCTGACATTTATAATAAATATTCCCTTTGCTGTGTTGTAGCTGGGATTATTGGTAAGAATTAAGCTTCTACACATTTTATACCTATAGGATTAAAATCTGTGCAAAATAAGATGCCATACACACAGCTGTGACTCAAATGGAAGCTGTATGACGACAAAGCCCGTCCCTACAGTTCCATGGCGCCATGTTACAGAGCTGGTTGATATACAAGTTTATTTTATTAGTTTTTGGTCACTTTTCTAGCTAAAAATATGCAAACTGAATCCAGCAAACTTGGAAAGAGTTTCAGTTTAACAAAAAAAGGCTGCTTTATTTAGAAAAACATTTAAAAATGTGGCGTAATGTAACAGTTGAATGTTGACGCGTTTCGAGGACTAGGCTCTTTTTTTCACAATATTATCACTACATTTCAAATTAGTATGAGAAACTCTCCATATGAGACTGGAGGCTCTACAAGTAAATGATGGCCCCCATAGAGGCCTATGGGTGCAGTATTTTGGCTGTGTATCTCAAAGCTTGAACATGGAAGTATTAAACAGCTGTATACATGAAGCCCCAATGTAGCTGTGGTACATGATCATGGCGATGTGATATTTTTAATCTACAAATATCGGAAGGTAAACTAAATAATAAAATATAACTTATATTGAGCCAATAAATGAAAAACCCACAACTATAGCTATATGTTATACTGTTACAACCAATAGGGAAATGATAGGGTAGTCAGAACCGTTAGAGGGAATAATGACACAATATCCTATGTCGTGTACTAGCCCTACAATGAATCCAATCTAATATAGACTGCCTAATTTACAGGGAATAATGCGTCCTGATAAGGACGACCCCGTCCGGAACCTAACCCTGTCTAAAGGGTCCCTATCAATCCCTAACACTAATAATGGATAAATAGTGTTACATACAAAGAACAAAAAACAGTGCGCAAAGTGCAAAAAAACAGTAAAGTTATAAAGATACTTCCCACCTCATGTAGATTCCCAACATGTTTCAGTACCTACTTTACTTCATCAGGGGACAATATTTGTAGGCTAAAGAGATGGCAAACACAGCGCATATGGCTCATAGTGTTAGATACGGTTATGGTGTGCCGTATGATGATATTTTGCAGCTGCTGGAATGCTGTGTTACATAGAAGACAACATGAATGAAGGTGGGATCTCCTCATCTCGTTAAAGTATTGTATTATTCCCAAGGTGCATAACAGGCTCCTACCTCATGGGGGTCTTTGCCTTCCTCTGGATCAACACTGTTGTACAATAGGCTGAACTGGCTGGATGTCTTGTCGTTTTTTTTTTTTAGCCTTACAAACTGTAAGGCTATGTTCACACAGCGTGTTGAGTCTGTGTGAACATACGCTTTTAGATAAGTGTTTGGCTCCATCTGTTGGATCCCAAACACCTATCTAATAATGTGCAATGTGATTTACATTGCTTTTACTTTGAAACGTGCATCAGTGTTCACACGAGTGATCTCTGATGTGTCCAATTGCGTCTTTCGGATCTGTCCCAAGAATTGAAATGACGCAGCCTGAGCCCTATTTAAAATAAGGTGCGATCCTGCTGCATCTAACACGCCTCCAAACACGCAGCTGCACGTTGGATCCATTTAGGATCCGATCGTCGCTGCTTTTTAGGATGCGATTTTCGGATCAAAAATGCGGTGTGAACAAGCCCTAACTGTTTATAAAGCCGGCTTCTCCATTCATATAGAAAGTTGTGCCGCAGATTATTTGTGGTCTCTGTATCTAGGGTAACAAAATAGGGGTTCAATGTAATCAATCTGCATAGGGGTGGAACAGAAGCGTTCTCTATGACATTGACAACCGATTTGTAGCATTGTGCAGTGACCCCGGTGCGATGCCCTGGTTTGCACTGCTGTTTATTACGCCTACTGTGTTTTGTCTTCTATAACTTGCCCGCACAATGCTCAGTTCATGGAAGTAATTATGGCCGTAGTGTTCCTGGGTGAAGATGGACGAGCCGTGGCTCCGCATGACTCATCGTTAAGGCTCTGAACAGCCAATTTTTGGCTGTTTTCAGACATCTCAGAATACCTGCCATTAGCTTGCTCTTGTTTTTTAACAGGTGCCATGTTTTCTCTACAAAGTCTTGACACAGTTAATGGGGTCTAAGTTTGATTTTGAAAATAAAAAGGGCTAAGTTGTATAATAAAAAAAAAAAAAAAAACCCTCCCCTTTGCACCCGCCACTGTTCCCGTACTATAGCTTGGCAGACTAGCCTCTGATTACTTCCTATTCTGTGGTCGGTGACTGACCAGTGCAGGCAGTCAGCAGCTTCTATGGTGACGTGCTACTGCTGTGACATGCTACTGCTGTGACATCATCTCTCACGTGACAGTCACTTCTTTATCATGGCCGATTCTGAGGCAGAAGAGAGGGCTGGTCTTACTAATGAATTGGGCCGCCCATCCAGCGCCCCTCAGCACCTCATTCCCACACCGGCAAGGTGCGCCCACGCTCTGTGTCGATGAACACGGAAGTGGAGCTGTCGGGCCAGCAGAGGAGTGCTGCAAGTGGGACATCCCTGCAGAGCTGAACAACAGGTAGATGCAATGATCTTATAAGCAATAAAGCACGCTTCCTCTGCTGAACAGGGTATACTCGTCATGTTACCTGCAGCTTAATGGCCGCTCTGTCTTTGTGGCTGGCTCAGACTAGGCCAGCAGGGCTGAAGTAATGCAAGGAGATTGCCGCTTAGTTGCCATTTTTAAAGGGGTTGTCTCACTACAAAGATTAGCTTTCAAAATGTAGGGAACACTAAATGAAGACGTTTTCCAAATATATTACTTTTTTCATCTTTTTTGTTAAGGAGCTACAAATGATTTTATCAACTTCTGAGGTCTTTCTAGTTTACCCAAGTGCCCGGACCTGTGTCTCCTTCTCCCCCCCCCCCCCCCCCCCCTGCTTTTTTGTTCTATCTCATAGCAGAGAGTGATGTCATCACACGGGTTGCACAGCACAGAAGTTTGGACAGTGAGAGCTTGTGTGTTATCTGATCTTTCAGACAAAAGACAATATTTACTGTTTACTTTAGCTCAGCAGCTTCTCCGGACCTCAGAGAAGGTCATTTATCTAATGTAGACTAATAAACCGAGAAGTCTGAATACACAGATCTCATATGCTAATTACAGACCGCTTGACCAGGAAGTGACAGAGCAAAGCAGCATTATTTGATTCATGCATCCTATGAAGCTTTAAGATGAGACAACCCCTTTAAGTCTTCAACAGTGGCAGATTTATCAGTTTATTCTGCTAGACAGCTTTGCTTCCTCACTTTCATTGACTGCAGATTGAAAGAAAATTATATGGTGATAATGCTTCAAATAAATGTTAGAGGTTGCCCAGCAAACAAACAACTAATTTAAGATCTTTTTTTTTTATTTTTGTCTGTTTTCTGAGCTGATTTTGAGCATTTCTTGTTAAGCCCCCCTTTACTGCAGCAAAGCAGCAGCATTTCCTGTTTAAAAGCCCTTTCCCTTTGTCCTGTAAAACTGCAAGCTCCAGGATCCTTTGCGAGCGGGGAGAAAATGACATGCACATTATCCCGGCGCTATACACGCTGTGGATAATGAATGTCTATGGGGCCGGCCCGCCCTGCCCCCGCTGCCGAGCACACGGCGTAACTGTGGGCGAAATCCATCCCGCAATTACGCCGTGTGAACATAGCCTAAGAGTATGTTCACATGGCGTGTTGGGACCATGTGAACATGCATTCTTTGATGCGTGTTTGGGTCCGTCTAGACCATGGGTCTTCAAACTGCGGCCCTCCAGCTGTTGGGAAACTACAACTCCCATCATGCCCACTGTTATAGATTCTATAAATGCATGATGGGAGTTGTAGTTTCCCAACAGCTGGAGGGCCACAGTTTAAAGACCCATGGTCTAGACGGACCCAAACACGCATCTAACAATGAGCAGTTTGATCTCACACTGCTAGCACTGTAAAACGCGCTTCGGAGTTCAGACTAGTGATCACCGATGTGCGTCTCATTGCGTCTTTCGGATCCGTTTCCAGAATTGACATGTCAATTCTTGGTCCGAAAGATGCAGCAGATGCCCTATTTAAAACTATAGGGTGTAATCCTGCTGCAGTCAAACAGGCAGCTGCGTATTGGATCCGTTTTGGATCCGATCGGCGCTACGTTTTTAGAGGCGATTTTCGGGTCCAAAATCGGATCAATAAATGCCGTGTGAACAAGCCCTAAATGTCAGTTTGTATATTTATGGCTCTTTAGATTTCTTCTGTTTTTCTCTTCAGCCACACAGAAAAAAAAACTGATGACAAACCTGATTGCATAGGCTTTTTTTTTTTTTTTTTTAATTTAATGTTGTCTGGCATCAGTTGTGTTGGGGGACCTGTGTTGCTGGATTGGAAACCATTGCATGCTTTGGATGGTAGGTATGTTTAGTAAATGTGTTGCTGATTTTTGATTGTACAATTTTCTATTCTATAGATAAAAATTCTAACGTACATGTATTTAAAAATTCTGCTCCTATACCTTAGATACACTGGTGATGTCTAGAACAAAATGGTCTGACTCATAGATAAGTCCATAATTGAATGGACCAGGCATGACGTCAGTCACGTGGCCCAGCGGTCTTGTCATTTGACCTCTGTTATTCAGGTAACACGTTCCAGGTATTTAACAGGTGAATAGAAGTTTAAGGAGGAGCATTATTCAGTAATACTACCTGGAGCAATGTGTCAGTGTCTTTATTGACTACATCACCTAGTGATGGCTATGTTTTCTGTTTATTGTGATGTTAGGCTCAGTGCATACCGTGTAAGGGACCGTTTACACGGCACAGGACAAATACCGGTCGGTTTTCGTGCCGTGCATATGGCCGCAGGAGAGCGGCTTTTCTCCACGAGTAGAGACATGTTCATATTCCGTCCAAAAACCGGACAGAAGAATGAACATGTTCTAAGTCCTCCGGCCCGCCGGCGGGCTGAAAAACCGCTGGGCGGAAAATACATGCAGTGGGGACCGTTGCACGGAATTTCCAATAAAGGGGTTTTGCCAGGACGTGCCTTATCTGCTAAGAAGCAAATGTAAACCAAGCCAGGCTGAGCTAAGAGAGAGGGACACAGCCAGAGAACAGAGCCATGCATAAGGGATCGTGTGAAATGTTCACTCAAATAATCAAACTACAACTAGTGGATTCTGTATACAAAAGACAACATATTTCTACCCGGTGCCTTGAAAGCTTCTTCAGCTCCCTTTCATCAGATAAGAAGCTTTCTCTGGCAAGCCTGGCTCTTGTCAGGTCATATCTAATAGAAGCTTTGAAGTAACTAAGGGCAGGTAAAGCAGCCTGTAGCTCTCTCAGACTGCAATTTTTGTAATCACATATATTTAGAAAAGTGATTAAATGCCCATTTTGGAGGATCCCACGTCAACATTACATCGTGGCAAAACCCCTTTAAGGTCCGTGATAAAGTTGGTCGGTTTGCAGCCGATTTTCAAAACCGAACACCGGATGAAAAACAGTGCGGGGACAAGGATGACAGATCTGTTCTGATGTAGGTTAAAACAGATGCATTAACGTGTTCATTGACTAATGTCGGGGGACAGATGTGCAACATGCATTGGCATAGTGTCCGTTTTTACACTTTAATTTTAATGGGTGGAGGATGCAGGGAGCTGCGCTTTTTCAAGTTAAAAAAAAAAAACCTGTTACAGTATCCTTTTTTTTTTTTTTTTTTCATAGTGTTGTCAATGGAAAACAGACCCTAATGTCTGTGCCCATGTTGTAAACGTATATGGAAACAAACCTACCCTGTCCAATTGCAGTGAAAAACAGGTGACAGCCAAAAGAAAAGCCACTTAAAAAAATTGAAAAAAAAGCGGATGTCCGACATCTGCTCAAAACAGTGCACGTTTGGCATACCTTATAACATACACGTTTTGACGTATGGTCAAATGCAGTGTGCACTCGACCTTGTTAGCACAAGACAGTGTCACCTAGAGATAGACAGCCATTTTACAGCTAAATACACTTAGTCAAGAAGGTTTTGGAATAAAATAACCATGATTAGTTAGCACATAATTGCCATGCTATCCTCTTGCTAACTAAAGGGCAGAGAATGAAACTGTGTGTAAGGCTATATTCACACGTTCACTTTTTCTACACGGAAAAATCCGAGGCAAAAATTAGGGGTGCAACCCTTGAATATTTGCCGTGGATTTTAACTTTGCAGAGGCAGTTTGCGTCTCTGATTTGATTTCAGTGGGGCTAACCTGCACAACATGGAATCCGAGAAGGAGCCACGTCAGAGACTGGACATGTCCATTCTTATTTGTCTGCACAGTGGATATGAAATCTGCGCTGTAGTTCAGTGTGAGCACAGCACGGATTGCCCATTCGTGGGTTTTTTACATGGATTTTAATGTGGAATCTGAAGCAAAATTTGTGTCGAACTCAATGTTGAAATCTGGTGTGTGAACATAACTTTACAAGGAATATAACGCCCGGATTTTTTTTCCTAATTAAAACCAGATGTTTATGTATATTTTCTTAACTGTTATTTTCTAATTTTTTATAATGAATTTTAAATGTTTTTTAAAAAAAAAAAAAGTATACGTTTGTTTTTTTAAAATAATGTGGTTGTACAGAATAGTCTTCTGTGCTATTCTATCCATTTTTTTCAACATAATATGAAAGGCATACCAGCCAAACGGAGGCCAAAAGAGCAGTTTTGACCTTTATAAAACCATTTAATCCTATGAATACGTTTAGCCTCTACATCGGGAGCACGCTAAATGTAAATGTGATGTGTCCAAAGCCTTACATTATTCATTTTACTGCCTGTTAAACACTTAGTAAAACGGGCACAATATTGCAGACCATTTGTGTAAAGGGAAGTGTCACACGGTGTATTGCAGGCGTATAGCAGTGTGGGCCGCTATACACCTGCAATACGCTTA
The DNA here is from genome assembly GCA_025379985.1 of Phyllomedusa bahiana. NCBI lineage: Eukaryota > Metazoa > Chordata > Amphibia > Anura > Hylidae > Phyllomedusa > Phyllomedusa bahiana. Next base: position 69,513 of record JAODAL010001548.1, on the reverse strand, counting down.
TTGTTTCAGAAGTACACGCTGACTAGTGCGTACTTCTGAAGGGCTCCCACTGACATTCACGGTTACCGCCAGGAAAACGGCAGGTAGTCTTAGCTCACAGTGAGAGCTTTGAATTACTGTATTTGTGGGGTGTATTTTGGGTGTATTGCAGCGCACTTACGTACCAAAATACGCCATGTGAACATACCCCAAGTCTTAAAAATGAGATGTATTTACTGTGTAATATATGTATAAAACTGAAAACAAACAAAGGACTAAGCGCATAAATGGAGGGACGATAAGCATTGCAGCATCAAATCCACAATTTTCGATTTTAGCCTTTTATACTTCTCCGTGTCATGTCTGGTCTTAAATGTGTGTGGGGTTTTTATTTTTGCTTCTAGTACACCTTTTTCATTGCAGATCCTCTTTGCTGCCAACAGTGTGTTATACCGTGTAAATGCCTCAGGGAATAAAATGATTGGATGAGTGGATTAATTACTTCACTCCCAATCCATCTATAGTATCCACAATTATTCGACTTCAAGCCCCGGCTGCACTCTAATCTCCACTGGAGAATTAGTGCAGCTTCTGAGGTTAATACCTCTATGCCCTGTTTAACTAATTTCTCTTCTTAATAGACCTTGCATTTCCATTATCTCTCCCTTCAGCAACACTTTGCAGCTCATGTACAATTTACTGCACATTGCTGTCTGCAACCTGAATCACGTAATCCCATGCTCTGCATTAATTCTATTGACATCTGATGCAAATGGTCATTTCAAATGTGCTCTACCTAGTTAGGGCTTCTACACAACAGGAATGAGCCCCACATGAGCTGTATACATCTTAGTATCTGCTGAATGGTATTACCAGGGCGTGATAGGATGGCATTCTCAGGTTCACATGGCGTATAGCGGTGTGTACTGTGCTCGTCACCACTCGCCTGCTGTTTTAGAAGCACGTACATCTTAAGCGCTCAAGCCACCATTATCCTTCGCTTTCCCCGGCAAATACTATCCTGGGAATACTCTGCAAAATCATAGCACTCAATGAGTGCTATGATTTTACCGTATTTTCAGGGCCTACTTTGGCCGTATTGCAGCGCAATTATGTGCCGAAATATGACCAGCAAATACACAGTGTGAACATACACTGACACGTGAATGGTCGGAAACAGATGCACTTGGTGACAAGATAGCTACAGTGGGGAAAAAAGGTATTTAGTCAGCCACCAATTGTGCAAGTTCTCCCCCTTAAAAAGATAAGAGCGGCCTGTAATTGTCATCATAGGTCGACCTCAACTATGAGAGACAACATGAGAAAACAAATCCAGAAAATCACATTGTCTGATTTGGAAAGAATTTATTTGCAAATTTTGGTGGAAAATAAGTATTTGGTCACCTACAAACGAGCAAGATTTCTGGCTCTCAGACCTGTTACTTCTTCTTTAAGAGGCTACTCTGTCCTGCACTCATTACCTGTAGTAATGACACCTGTTTGAATTTATCAGTATAAAAGACACCTGTCCACAACGTCCAACAGTCACACTCCAAACTCCACTATGGCGAAGACCAAAGAGCTGTCGAAGGACAACAGAAATGCACATTGTATGAACTTCAAAATATTTTCTATTGAGGATTGTTTTACTTTTGGTTTTAGAGGAGTATTTTGGATTCCGACTTGAAACACTCGTCATGTGGACATGTTTGTCCACATGTATGTATGGTATGAGATTGATTGAAATTGATTTCTAAATCTTATTGCAGTGCTCAGCCTGGATATATTAAATTATTTTTATCATTCAGTAATCTTGTCGCTGAATTTGGAAGGGAATGTGTCATCAAAAAAATTACTTATTGTTCAACTCCTTTTTTTTAAATATATTTAACAGAATTCTTTTCTGCTGACATTTCCTGGTCTGTAGAGATCACTTCTCAGCGGTGCTTTCATTACCATCACAGCGCGGATTACAAAGGATGGATAAGCTACTGTGTAGAAAACGCAGATTCCACCTTTCACAAAAGATGATGGTCATAGCTCTCCCCCTCCCCGCACAGGTCATAGAATGTACTCCTATGGAAGTCAAGAAGTCGTCTCCAAACTAGAGGGCTTCTATGGTTGCTGTAAAGCATACCTGTAAAAGTAGTTAACTGCTCAGGCAAGATGGCTGCCCCCATAATCCTGTGCAGAAAATAGAGTAAATTAAATCTACAAGCAGATTAGGAGAAATGTTTTGGTATGTGGTTATTGTATCTCTGCAGAACCAGGGCTGTGGAGTCGGCAAGCTGAAGCCCCGACTCCTCAATTTCCCAAACCTCCGACTCCTGACTCCCTCATACACGGCGCATGTTTAAGTGATAAATTTACTGTAGTAAAATGGTAACATCAGGCTGTTTATCACCTTATGATACAATAATCAAGCTATTTAGGTGGAACAGACACTTACTTGATCTTTTGAACACTTGTGGGTGGAGTTGAAGAAAAAGCTGTACTTGTATCTAAGTCCAGTCTGCACCAACACTGGGAACGTGTAGAAGAGACCTGGGATCAGATTTTGGTCAAGATATGCTTAAATCTGATCCAGAGCCCAGAAGGATTCAGGCAGTGCTGAAAACCAAAGGTGGATTTCACAAATACTTACGAAATAATAAAAATTAACACTTTGATTTTTAGGAGCAAAATTGTAACTAAGCAGATGCTAAATACTTATAAGTCAAATTTATATATAATATGGGTCAGATGACTGTATATACAATTACAGTAGCCTCATATACAAAGCTGTAGTGGATGGTGAGATATGGAGCCTGAAAGTCACAAGTTCAAACCATTGTTACCATTTTGCTTGTCAGTGTAAAACATATTTATTGAATATGACTTTAGAACACAAAACAATTGTAAATATGCAAAACACTGCAGGAACATTTGTGGAGTCTCTGAATTTGTTCTGAGAAATAGTATTGCCTCCATCAGATCCTGCATACATGACCTCACATCTGATCTCATTATTTCCAGGCTAGAGAATGGCCTCTCTACACTAACTTGGGTTGGTGGCAAAGCTGTGACCAGAGAGGCAACATCTCTAACAATGTCAGGGTATAAAGGAATTGCCTCAGCCACAGTCAGTTTTGATGAATGGTTGAACTCTTCTACTTCTTTGAAAACAGGTGAAACATTTTGCTGAAATCTGTTTGCCCTGGAGCGAAATCTTTTCCCATGGGCAGCGCTTTGCCTGCTCCATGTTATCAATTACACTCCTCATGTGATAAAGCTGAAGATATGGGAGCAGTAGCACTGGCCGGACCCAATTCCTCTTGCTCTTTGCACTGATTCAAACTAACTGGATCAACTTAATTTATATTTTGGGAGTCGGTCCATTTTATGACGACTCCGACTCCTGCAAAATAGCCTCCGACTCCACGACTCCGACTCCACAGCCCTGTGCAGAACCTTATCACTAGCCTCTGTTCTATAGGAATAGCAGAGTTGGGTGGCTGCATTTCACAGACTGGAATTGGTGTACCAGTACAGGAACTGTAGAGCTCTACATATTCTCCCAGTGGGCCTCTATCTCCAAAGGGATAGAATCATGGGGGAAGGGTCGTACTTGCTCTTTTGGAGTGTGTGTTCACACCTAACCATTCCCTGCGCTGTAAACGACACTACATCGCCAAGTCTGTAGTGGGATTTTGTAATTGTGTCTATAGCACTTCAAATAACTCTCTAAACAATGCTATTGCTCATTAATTTTTCGTTTTGAAAAATGGCTGCTTGAGGATTAGAGCCTCCAAATTATCCAAACCTGCTATGACCATATGTGATTCAGAAAACAAAGCAAGCTGCTTGGCTGCTAGCATGAGGCCACCAGTTCTGGATTTTGATGTACTAGGCCAAAGTGAAAACTTAAGGGGGTTGTCTCACAACAAGGATTGTGTTTTATGTTAAAGAGCTTGCAAAAACAAGTCACTTTGCAATATGTGTCCATTCACAGTGTCCTACATGTTCCTAGGTATCCCCTCCTGTATGGGCTGCATCAGCTCCTAAGGTCGCTATAGCTACAGACCTGTGATCTCTCCTGATAGGCTGCCAGCATTGCTATAGCTACAGACCTGGCTTCTACTGCAGCCTAGTAGAAACCAGTAAACACGCCCCTGAATTCAAAGTGAAACCAAAAAAACAACTGAGGTTAGAAGAATCAATGTAGTGAGACAACCCCTTTAAAGCTCCTGGGCCCCAATACAAAATCTATGGAAGGGCCCCTGCCTATCATGTGCCATTTGTAATACTGCTGTCTTCTAATATGTTTTCTATGGCATAGTGGGTTTTGGGCTCCAGGGCCGGGGTAGCCACTGCGACCTCTGCACCCCCTATAGCTATGTCTCTGCATTACGCCCATTGTGTGTAAATGCACTTGTGTACTCTTTCTATAATGCAGAGATAAAGGTTGAGGCATTTGTACCCTGTAGAAATCTGTCACTTAGTGCTTTCCTTCTCTTTATCACATGTCCTGTGATCTTGTCACTTCTTTTTGGGCCCTTTAAACCCCCCTGCACTGCTATATCTACACCTCTGGTAGCTTATACTGTTCACTGAGCAAGGCGTGTGATCCATAGAGCTCTGTGGTTAATGGCCCTATTCCATAATCAATACGCAGTGGACTTTGAATATAGTGTCCACACTGACTGCGCTACCAGTAGGGGTTATGTTCAGACTTGTATTTTGAGCTCGGCGAAGCATATAAATGAACCTACTTGTGCTGCACTTCCACTGCCTGTGTTACAGGACAAACAAGTGGCCTTGGAACAGCATATAAGGAACCATCTGTTTTCAGACTGAACCTGTTCTGAATGTACACAAGCTAAAGAGCTTTACAGCAGAGGTAACCATCTGTTTTTGTAGAGGGCCAGAAAGGGTTAATCCACAGGCAGCTCTGCAAACCTATAGTAGCCCCTGGGGTAACAGATGGGTTTAACAAGCACATACAGTATATTCCACAAGGCTTATATGTACAATTGTGTGTTTGATTAGTCGCCCATACGGTGTTATAAAGCGCCGCGGCCTGTTTCTGCTGTTTTAACAAGCCACTCTTACTATGTTGTAAGCTTGGTTCACATCTGCATTGGAGGTTCGGCTCAGAAAGTGCAGAGGGGAAAGCAGGCCCATACGGATCCATTTCACAACTGACACCCACGGCGCCTTACAGGCCATATTCATTACAATCGGTCCAACGGGTTTCCACCACCGGGTCTGTCATGTTGACGGAAAAAAATAGCGCAACTTGCCATACTTCTTTTTTCTGTCCTTCCTAATGGAACATGGGCAAAAGTTCTGAACAGAACCTCCGCCTCATATGTGAACCAGACCTTGGTCGGACACGAGCATTTCACATAAAACCCCTGCAGTTTGAATTTTCGGGTGTCATTTTTTTTTTCTGTGCTGTGATTTTCATTATGACACAAAAAGTTACAAAATTGTTGCGTGGTTTCACACATTTGGTTTGGACTGTGTTCACACAACTTATTTTTTTATCCATTGAAATAAGTGCTTATTTCAGAGGAGGACCTGGTTTTTAACCACTTTTTTTACATGTCTTTTTGTTATTTGATGTGTCTTATGTTTTCACCTGATTTTGTCAGTACAGGGAGCACGTTTTTAGTGCATTTATGTGCTGATGATACTGCATTCCTGTTTTTTTTTTGTTTTTTTGTGCAGCACGTAACGTGGCAAACACTGCAAAAAATGCGTGCTTATTCCCATTTAACTCAATGGGACTTTAAAGGGGTTCTCTGGGAAATGAAGAATAATAAATACATAAACTACATGTCATAATGAAAAATGCCTAAATACCTTCTAATAAGAAAAGTCTGCTTGTTTTGTCTAGGGGATAATCATTATAGCAGAAGAAAGTGGCCACTGGGCTCCTGCCTGTGCAGAAACCTGTCTTGGAATGCAGAGTCCAGTGGTAGAACAAACTCTGAGTTACTTCTTGGTTAGATTGACTGACATAACTGAGCATGTGTGCTGTGCTCAGTCAGCCTGAGGGACGGCTCTGCGGTGTAGAAAGGAAACTGTTTCAAATAAGTGTGCATGCACACACACACACACACATATATATATATATATATATATATATATATATATATATATATATATATATTATATATATATATACATAACAATAACAGCAGCACACAAAATAGAATACGTTGAAAAAAACTTTCTGCTTTAAAAAAAACAAAAGTTTTATGAGGTTCTTTGTTCACACTTTTGCACAAAATTGCTTAAGCCCACCTTTGACTTTCAAGGAGACCTCTATGCAGGTGTGTCCTACACTACGTTTACACTAACGCTATATTTCTCTGTGGTCTATCCAGACCTACCTTTCAGAATGTGAAGGCACCAGCTACTAAATACACTGCACTGATTAAAAAGTCTGTGTAGATGGCGGAGTGCTAAAAACCAAGATGGAGGCAGCCGTCCCCCTATTTGTAATACACAACACACAATATTTGGTACAGCACCTCCAAAAAAACTTTAAATGTGGGTGCACGCTGTGACGGCTGTAATCTAAATACACATAACATATATATATTATATATATATATAATATAATATATATATATATATATATATATATATATATATATATATATATATATATATATATATATATATAATTATGGTGTGGGTATAATTCCTAGAATATATAGCTTAGCTGAAGGAAGCGGCTTTGTAGGAAATATAGTTTTCAAACCGCTCGCCTAGCAACTGTAGCTCCGCCCACTAGTCCAATAAGAGGAAAGATCCAACATGGCAATTTAACAGCGTATGTAAGTAGTTCACGCACTGGATTGTATAAGAAGGGAAAAAAACACAACTGCTTGGAACAAAAAATTAAACCTGCAGTTTTTGACACATTTTCTTCGGGCAAACAAAAAACACCATGAAAAATAGAAATGTGAAGGAGGCTATTTATTAAAAGAACTTGGAATACTGGAAGCCATCCAACCCTGTACACCTATGAACTGTGTAAAGAGATGCAACATCTAGAGACTAAGGGGATGTTCACACGCCGTTTTTTAGATGCGTGTTTGGATCTGTGTTTCAGACTCTAACTGGACCCAAACACGCATTTAACAATGTGCAGTGTGATTTACATTGCTTTTAATGTAAGACATGCGTATTTCGTATCCGTTCAAGGAAGTGACATGTCAGTTCTTGATCAGTTTTATGAAGCAGACGCCCTATTTAAAACTATAGAGGGCATTTCTGCTGCAGAAAAAATGCATTCAAACACGCACCACATTTGCACGTTGGATATGTTTTACGCAGCGCTTTTGAATACATTTTTCAGATCGAAAACATATCCAAATACACCGTGTGAACATATCCTAGGGCGACATGTATGAACGGGGCTGCGCCAGTTTTCTGCCGTCAAAAAGCTTTAGTAGGTCTGTTCTGTAGATGTATGAACAGACACATTCCAAACTTTGCCGCGCTAAGTGCTGGCACAACACTTTTTAATGCGCCAAAGATTAGGGGCGTTCGCACCACATCCATAGGATTAGACACATTTATGAATCTTTGACGCCAAACCTAGGCACAGAACCGTTAGAACAGCCAGACCAAGGTAAAGGTTTTGCCTGAGCCAGACTTGTCGTATTAGATTACAGGGGTGTCAAACTGGCGGCCCTCCAGCTGTTGGGAAACTACAACTCCCATCATGCCCACTGTTATAGATTATACAAATGCATGATGGGAGTTGTAGTTTCCCAACAGCTGGAGGGCCGCCAGTTTGACACCTGTGTATTAGAAGAAAAAATACAATAGAAAAAGTACTGTGACTTGGATATAGCAAATAGTATACAAACTCTTGTACACTAACCTTAATGAGATGTGCAGGAAGAGGCACAACACTCAGAAGAGCCTTCAGTTAATTGAAGAACTGACAGTGGTGGTGATCGCTGCTGTCTGGTTGCAATGCCCTGGAGCCGGGTACATAGAGATGCAGGTAATGGAATATCCAAAGAATTACCATTGGATTCCCGTAGTTCAAACAACCCAAGTGACTGCGCTGCACCTCTTATTCAGTTATCAGGATTTGTATTTCTTGAAAAGGAAAACGCGTTTCGTATACGAAAGCACATTTCATCAGTTCCACCTGAAACTGACGAAGTCATACGAAACGCACTAGACTGCGCCTGTATGTATGGCGTACAGAAGAACAGGTTCATACATTCTGGCGCAGTCTACACTGCCTTAAAGCTATTTAGACCTGGTCTATCAGCACCAGAATTCATACATGTCGCCCTAAATTCATACACCATGGAAATACCGTCGTTTTTACCTGTGTATTAGTGCTACATAGTACGGTTGCAAAGACATATGTCCATCGAGTTGCATATGGCCAGTACGGGTTACAGTACCGGGCATATGAATCAGATTTTACAGATCTTATTCATATGCTAGACATACTCTCTTCTGTATATTGCAGGGAAGTATATGGTGAATCTGTTGCAAAGCCAGAAGCATTATAAGTGAATTTTGCTGCAGAGAAATCCACCACATTTGGATTCGCCCTACTGTTTACATTGAGAGATGTTTTCATGCTGTGAACTGCTGTACATTTTAAAGATGTCTCCTGTGCTGTCCTTCATTAGAAAAGGCACTGTTGATACATGGCTTCCTTTTGTAATGCAAAGCCCCTGTTTTTTATTGTTGTGTAAATCCTTCTATCCACTTCCCTGTGTAAATAAAACATAACTCACTTTTAGATTAGACAGTAACTGTATGTAAAGTGATGTGTAAACAGCAATGGCTGCCAATCACCCTTCCTCCATCCTAAAAGCCAGAGGGTATAGCTCAAACCTGCATATCCCAGGACCTTACAGGATGGCTGCAGTGAGTGATGCTATGTGTAGTCCAGTGCTGGATATCCCCCAACCTTACAGGATGGCTGCAGTGAGTGATGCTGTGTCCAGTCCAGTGCTGGATATCCCCCAACCTTACAGGATGGCTGCAGTGAGTGATGCTGTGTCCAGTCCAGTGCTGGATATCCCCCAACCTTACAGGATGGCTGCAGTGAGTGATGCTGTGTCCAGTCCAGTGCTGGATATCCCCCAACCTTACAGGATGGCTGCAGTGAGTGATGCTGTGTCCAGTCCAGTGCTGGATATCCCCAACCTTACAGGATGGCTGCAGTGAGTGATGCTGTGTCCAGACCAGTGCTGGATATCCCCCAACCTTACAGGATGGCTGCAGTGAGTGATGCTGTGTCCAGTCCAGTGCTGGATATCCCCGAACCTTACAGGATGGCTGCAGTGAGTGATGCTATGTGTAGTCCAGTGCTGGATATCCCCCAACCTTACAGGATGGCTGCAGTGAGTGATGCTGTGTCCAGTCCAGTGCTGGATATCCCCCAACCTTACAGGATGGCTGCAGAGAGTGATGCTTTGGCCAGTCCAGTGCTGGATATCCCCCAACCTTACAGGATGGCTGCAGAGAGTGATTCTAGTAAGTGTTCATTTTGTGTTTTTTCTGTATTGCATTGTAAATCTATGACACTACAAGTATATAGCGTGACTGATGTTAAGGTCAGTTAGTCTTTAGTACGGTCCTTCTAAAACCGTATTTTATGTGATGTTATTATGGCTCATCCTTGTTCATATCATTTTGGCCATTTTCCCTGTGGAAGAAAATCTGATTTGAATGCGTAATGTTGGTGTTTGACATTGATCTCACAAGCGATTATTGAATTAACAACCAGACAGTCTGTAGGACCTTTGTAATTATAGGGATGACGAGCAGGTCATCTTCCGTAACTGCTCTGGTCTCTGTAGTTACTGTTCTTTTCACTTAGCAGAAATTATCTGTACAGTACGGAAATAGATTAGTAATTTTAGAGCAGTATTGATGCCTCTGAGTGGATCTATGGGCACTGTACAGTCATGGCCAAAAGTTTTGAGAATGATACAAATGTTAATTTTTACAAAGTCTACTGCATCAGGTTTCATAATGGCAATTTGCATATACTCCAGAATGTTATAAAGAGTGATCAGCTTAACAGCATTTAATTGCAAAGTCAATAGTTGCCTACAAAATGAACTTTTTCCCCCAAAACACATTTCAACTTCATTGCAGGCCTGCCTTAAAAGGACCAGCTAACATCGTTTCAGTGATTGCTCCATTAACACAGGTGTGGGTGTTGATGAGGACAGGTCTGGGGATCAATCTGTCATGATTAATTAAGAATCACACCACTGGACACTTTAAAAGGAGGCTGGTGCTTGGCATCATTGTTTCTCTTCTGTTAACCATGGTTATCTCTAAAGAAACACGTGCAGTCATCATTGCACTGCACAAAACTGGCCTAACAGGGAAGAGTATCGCAGCTAGAAAGATTGCACCTCAGTCAACAATCTATCGCATCATTAAGGAATTCAAGGAGAGAGGTTCCATTGTTGCCAAAAAGGCTCCAGGGCGCCCAAGAAAGACCAGCAAGCGCCAGGACCGTCTCTTAAAAGTGTTTCAGCTTGGGAATCGGGCTACCAGCAGTGCAGAGCTTGCTCAGGAATGGCAGCAGGCAGGTGTGAGTGCATTTGCACGCACTGTGAGGCGGAGAATCATGGAGCAAGGCCTGGTGTCAAGGAGGGCAGCAAAGAAGCAACTTCTCTCCAGAAAAAACATCAGGGACAGACTGATATTCTGCCAAAGGTACAGGGAGTGGACTGCTGAGGACTGGGGTAAAGTCATTTTCTCTGATGAATCCCCTTTCCGAATGTTTGGAACATCTGGAAAACAGCTTGTTCGGAGAAGACAAGGTGAGCGATACCACCAGTCTTGTCTCATGCCAACTGTAAAGCATCCAGAAACCATTCATGTGTGGGGTTGCTTCTCAGCCAAGGGAATCGGCTCTCTAACAGTCTTGCCTAAAAACACATCCATGAATAAAGAATGGTACCAGAATGTCCTCCAAGAGCAACTTCTCCCAACCGTCCAAGAGCAGTTTGGTGATCAACAATGCCTTTTCCAGCATGATGGAGCACCTTGCCATAAAGCAAAGGTGATAACTAAATGGCTCAGGGAAGAAAAACAGAGATTTTGGGTCCATGGCCTGGAAACTCCCCAGATCTTAATCCCATTGAGAACTTGTGGTCAATCATCAAGAGATGAGTGGACAAACAAAAACCAACAAGTTGTGACAAAATGCAAGCATTGATTGTGCAAGAATGGACTGCTATCAGTCAGGATTTGGTCCAGAAGTTGATTGAGAGCATGCCAGGGAGAATTGCAGAGGTCCTGAAGAAGAAGGGTCAACACTGCAAATATTGACTTGCTGCATTAACTCATTCTGTCAATAAAAGCTTTTGTTAATCATAATATGATTGCACTTGTATTTCTGTATGTGATAAAAACATCTGACAAACACACACAAAAACCAGAGGGCAACAGATCAGGTGAAAATAGAATATTTGTGTCATTCTCAAAACTTTTGGCCATGACTGTAGGTGCTGCTGTATAAATGCCATATGAAAGATCTATAGATGGCATAAAGTGCCACCATGAGGCACCATAGAATCGAGCATGCAGAGGTACAGTATGGGTGTAAAGACTTCTGTTGTCGCCATGTGTGGAATTTAAGTGGTATGGATTCTAAATAGGGCTACATGCAAGAGCCCTAGTGGTGTTACGGTTAGGCCCGCTTCACATCTGCATTGGAAGTTATGTTAGGAGCAGGGCTATGGAGTCGGTAAGCCAAAGCTCCGACTCCTCCATTTCCCAAACTCCATTTCCGTCTCTCTCATACATGGCGCATGTTTAAGTGATAACTTTACTGTAGTAAAATGGTATCAGGATTTTTATCCCCTTATAATACAATAATGAGGCTATTTAGGTAGAACAGACACTGACAAGCAAAAGGGTAACAATGTTTTGAACTTTTGACTTTCAGGCTCCACATCTTACCATCCACTACAGCTTTGAACGTGAGACTACCATCATTTTATAGACCATCATCTATCTTGTGTATAAATTTGACTTGCAACTATTTAGCATCTACTTAGAATTGCAGATTCTTGTCATATAACTGCATTGTTAGGGCTTGTCCCCATGGCAGGGTTTTCAGTCGGTTTTACAGACGGTTTTCGGATTTGAAAGCAGTCTGTAAACAGACTCTCAACTTTTTATGTTGATTTTAATAGAAAATCCATGCAGTAGTCCATAATGCACACATTTTCCGCCAGACGTTTTTTGGTCCGAGAAACTTAGAACATATTTATTTTTCCGCCCGGTTTTCAGGTGGAAGAATAAACATGGGTGTGAATACGGCTTTTTCTTCAAGTCTACCCACAAGAATTCAATTGGGTTGAGGTCTGGGGACTATGGAGGCCAATCCAGCAACTCTACTTAATTATCATTGAATCATTTCTTTGCCAAACATGATGTATGCTTCGGGTCATTGTCCTGCTGGAACACTGTCGTCCTCTTCATACCCATAGTTCTGGAGTGTATGAAGTAACTCCTCTTGTAGGACACTTACATGTAGCTCAGCATTGAGACCACCATCGATACTGGTTAAGTATTCAACATCTTTGACTGTGAAACAACCTATTATCATCAGACTTCTTCCACCAAACTTGACAATTCCTTCAATTTCTCGATCAATTAACTTCCCTTTACCTTGATTTTTCCAAACCCATTTGCCCCCCATCAGAGCCCGGTTTATTGACTTTCATCTCATCGCTCCAAATCGCCGTTTCTAATCTGCCACTGTCCACTTTTCAGATTTTTTTGCAAACTCTCAGTTGACGCTTCTTATGATGAGATTGAAGTTAAGGCTTCACCTTTTTTCGGGCCATCATTCCAGACTTGTGTAATGCGTGTTGTATGGTGCTTGCATGGACATCTGTTATCTCTCTATTACGAAGCATGCGAGCAACCTCCACTGCTGTGTTTGTCGAACTACAACTGATAGACCTTGTGATGAGTGAAATCGTTGACTCTGTTTTGCCTGGACGTCCACCTCTTGGCTTTTGAATGAATGGACAGACATTTCGTATTCTTCCAACTCTCATGGCCTCAGATGATGCGGTTTGGCAATTTTCTTGGCCGAGAGACGCTATCGATGAGATGGATGAATGCTGTTTCTCTTCTTTTGGGAAATCTTCCTCATGGCTGCTCAAACCAGTGACCTTTCACTTGGGAATCAACCTAATAACACATTGAGCTATTGGGGAATGTGAGAATAGGTTGTAATTTGTAAGAAAAAAAAGATTGTTCCACCACCAGGAGCAAAATAGTAACAAGAATCTGCAGAACTAAGCATATGCTAAATAGTTGCAAGTCAAATTTAGGTATGAGATGGACAAGATGATTGCCTATAAAATTATGGTAGTCTCCCATTCAAAGCTGTAGTGGATGGTGAGATATGAAGCCTGAAAGTCACAAGTTCAAAACATTGTTACCCTTTTGCTTGTTGGTGTAAAATATTTTTGTTGGATACCACTTTAGAACACAAACTTTTAATAAATTGTAAATATGCAAAACTCTGCAGTAAGTGGGAAAAATAGTTATCAACAAAAACGTCCTGAATAACATTTGTGGAGTCAATGAATTTGTTCTGAGATCCATCAGATCCTGCATACATGACCTCAAATCTGATCTCATTATTTCCAGTCTAGAGAACGGCTTCTCTACACTAACTTGGGTTGGGGCGAAGCAGTGACCACATGGGCAACATCTCTAACAATTTCAGGGTATAAAGGAATTGCCTCAGGCACAGTCGGGAACTGTTCTTCTTTTTTGAAAGCAAGTGAAAAATTTTGCTGAAATCTGGTCAATCTGTTTGCTATGGAAGCGGAATCTTTTCCCCTGTGGTAACGCTTTGCCTGCTCCATGTCATCCAAATACTTTCAAAATTAAACTCCTCATTTGAGTCCGAAGATATGGGAGCAGTAGCACTGGCAAGACCAAATTCTTCTTGCTCTTGGCACTGCATTGAACTGTACCAATTTACTATATATTTTGGGAGTTGATCCGTTTTATCACAACACCGACTCCACAACTTTGGTTAGGAGCCTCCAGCACCAATTCCATCAAAACCGAAAAAATAAAGCAGAATTTGGTGCTATTTTCTCTGTTCAAATGACTGACATTTATAGTCCGTGTGATATGTTGGACTTTGTCGCTGTCCATCTTGTCTTGGATCCGGCACTGCTGGGGGTTTTTCCTTTTGTGTTTTTTCCTCATTTTTCTGTTCTTATGATAAAACAGAAAGCCGGAAATCGCAGCGTAGCTATGGAGCTAGCCGTAGCTGTATAGGGATCTCTGTTGTGATGCGGGTACCTATTCACCATTAGGCTAGTCGTGTCATAAACCAAACTGATTCCTATTAAATAAAAAGGCAAAATACAAATAATCGTCTCTAAGTAGTGGGAAAACAGGATATTAGAGAATAAAGCCTTTACGAGCTTAGCCTTAGGCCTCGGTCACATTGGAAATTTGATGCCAAAACTAAGACTGCGTTTTAAACACTACACGAATATAAAAGATGAATGCTTCTACTATGTACATCCTCTCCTGATTTTGGCTTCAAAATACTGACCAAAATCTGCACCGTGCGAATAATGCCTAAAGAGATGAGCTGAATGGATGTGTGTAGGGTATCTATCTAGAACAAGAAATCTCTGTTTAAGGTCTTCTTCATCTGAATGGGCTTACAGATCTCTTATCAGTTTTAAGAATGGAAGGATGTGAGTTTGATAAGTATGATGCTCTCCAACCTATAGCTGTTGTCAGGGCGTGCATTTATCCAAATCCATACCCCAGATGCCAGTGGACCAGAAGAGAAGCAGTAACCCCTTTTAAAAGCTGCATAGCCATGTGGTGTCCAAAGTCATCCCATTGCAGCTTTAGCTGTGGCCTAGTCAGCAGACTTTCACTTGCCACTAGTGCAGGCCCTCCACTTAAAGGTGTGTACCCACGGCGGGTATTTGCCTTGTTTTGCGGCCGACCCCACGGCTGCTGGGGGGGCAGCTTTTCTCCGCGATGAGCCCTTCACATTGGCTTGCACAGATTCCGTCCGGAAACCGGATGGAAGATTGTACAAGCACAATGTTTTGCGGCCAGACCGCGGGCGGAAAATCCGTGCAGTGGGGACTGCTGCACGGGTTTTCCATAGAGCACAATTGTGCTCATTTTTGGCCGGTTTTTCAGGCGGTCTGAAAAACCGCAAACCGGCTGAAAATCCGTGCCGTGGGGACATGCCCTAAGAGTCCTTAGATGGAAGAAAACCTCGCGGCGTTGCATGTTGCCCCAATTTCTTTGCCCACTTATAGCTTATATCGGCAATTTATGTAGCAGTTGCCTATACTAAGGCTGTGTTCACATCCGTGTTAGGTGTACCATTAGTAGCCTCTATCACATAATTCCTCAAAGTAGCTAATGGATCTGGCACCAGTGCTTATTGGTTTTCTGTTCC
This sequence comes from Phyllomedusa bahiana, assembly GCA_025379985.1. Lineage (NCBI taxonomy): Eukaryota > Metazoa > Chordata > Amphibia > Anura > Hylidae > Phyllomedusa > Phyllomedusa bahiana. The sequence goes on along the minus strand of JAODAL010001548.1, from coordinate 54,056 downwards.
TATGATGGTGCTAAACTGGAAATGACACAGAAGTGCACGTAGTCGAAGCAGTTTGCATTCTCCATGTAGAACAAGGCTCAGTAAATTCCCATTTATTTGTGTACATAGATTTAGAGGATTATTGCCTGTATGCAAAGTATTGGGGACCTTGGGACAGGTGCAGTGTATAAGCGCTTAGCCAGTAACTCATTTTAGGACTATTACGTGAATAGTAAAATCTCCTGGCCCACAAAAGCGAAAATGCGATTTTGTTCAGAGAAGAGGCCTGCAGTAGTATCCACAATGGCTTTGACAGGGACTTGCAGGTACAATCTCTACATAATCCTCAAACTGCCTGGTGGATGGGATTTGGTTGTGTCACTTGTCAACGTCTTGGGCAGTCTGATCATGTAATGCAAGTGGTGTATGATTTGTATGATAGATATTATGTAGCTTGGATACAGTGCTTTGCCTACTGTAGAGACAAGAGGGACAACCCAGGTTTGTAAAAGCAACTCCCGACTGGGAGTTAAAGGAGTTGTCCAGTTGAAAAACAGTTCTATTTAAATGGGACAGGGTGGGCAAAAAAAGGGGGAAAAAGTTATACTTGCCTTCCTGTTTGGAGCACCTTGGTGATCTGCTCTTCACTTCTTGATTTTCGCTCCAATATGCTAAAGAGGATTACACGTATAGTAAGTGAATGGAGAGCAAGATTCTCCGGTGTATTGGATCGAGAACACAAGTAAAAAGGAGTGGATTGCTGCGCTGGGGAAAAAGGTAGGTAAGTGTAACGTATAAAAAAAAATTTATACCCACCTCACCCTATATGAATAGAATATTTTGCAAGTGGAAAACGCCATAAATCCCTTAACTCCCAGGCCTGAAAAGTAGTTAATGACCAGAACATTTTTTTAGTTTTTGCCTCCTCGCGTTTCAACAGTTGTAACTTTATTATTTTTTTTCAATGACGCAGTTGCATGAGGCCTCGTTTTATTCGAGACAAATTGTACTTTATGGGGTAAAAGTTTAAGTTTACTTCTAAATAATTGCAAAAGTTTTTTTTTTTTTACACTATTCACATTTCACACTTAGTAACTTGTTAGATTAATTGTACAGGTTATTGCAGTCGTGTGGATACCTAATATGTATGGAATTTTTTTGTGTGTGTGATATATGCACAATTATTTGTTATTAAATATTTATTTTTATTTTATTATTTTTGTATTCATTTTTTTTAAACTTTTTTTTTTATCCTATGAAGGGAGAACTGTATTAAATTTTTTTTAAAACACTTAGTAATGTATTAGCATATTCATATATGCTCATACATTATAATCTGTGTCAGTCTGACACAGGCAGTGATCAGAACAGCACACCGTGTGCCCTGGTCACTGGCTTCATACACAGACGGCTCTGGGGCCACTCTAGGTCCCCAGGGCTGACTGTGCAGTCATTCCCCGGGCTCTGTCGGGTCACCGGGTGTTCCGATCACCCGACAGAGCAGGGAAACACTTTGATTGCGGTGCGGTAACACACCGCCGCAATCAAAGAGTTAGAGCACCGGGGATGCGGAGGTTTCCTCCGCTCCCCGATGCCCGCAGGAGATGCTCTGGGATCGGGGCTGTGTAGTATAGCCCCGATGCCAGCGCAGCTGCGGCGCCGGGCGCCGCAAACCCCGAAGTCTACAGCGACGCCAAAAGACGTCGCTATAGACGAACAACCCGCACCAGCCGACGTCAAAAGACGGTGCGTGGTCGTTAAGGGGTTAAAGAGAACCTGTCACATAGGTTATGCCCCCCCCCTTGCTGAGGACAGCACAAGCTAGTGTCAGACCTGCTGTTTCCAGCGCTGTGCCCCTTATTCTGTAAGATGCTGGAGTTTTGGAGCATTTAATGATCAAATCTTAATCATGAGCAGGTGTTAGCCCCGCCCACCAAATGCTATCCCCGCCCACTGAGTTATTCACATGTTTCTACCTATTTAAAGTAATAGGTTTATCAGTTGAGGTGGGCGGGGCTAGTCTCAGGTGGGCGGAGTTTGAAAAAACCTGTTTGACTCTTTTTCTGCCTGAAAACTGCAGATTTGAGCACTAAATACTCTAAAACTCCAGCATCTTACAGACACCGCGCTGGGAACAGCAGGTCTGTCACTAGCTTGTGCTGTCCTCAGCAAGGGGGGCATAAACTATGTGACAGGTTTTCTTTAATAATTGAACTCCTCAGCTGTCTCGAAAAACAAATCAGTAATCTTGGTAAGTGTCTGCCGATGAGGTAGAGAGTGGTACAACCACAACAAAAGCGTGTCGCTATATCGGCAGGGGGTGCCAAGCGGCCATGTTTCCATTCTGTTTGTGCCCATTTGGCTCTGCCCTGCGCTGTACTTGTGAGAATTTTTATGGCCCTTGTAATGAAAAAAAAAAAAATGGAAGGCGTATAGTATATAACATAGTACTTCTATGTGTCTCCCCTTATTAACACTAATGGCAAGTACTATAGGTTAGTAACGCTGTTGCAGCTGTCTTTGCTAACATAATCCCTATCTGCCTCATATAAGTCACATTGGGGGTTTCCAATCTTTTATTAACGCACTCTATGCACCTATCCCTATCCTATGTGCCTTGTTTTAACCCTTGGTGGTGTTCAGCTTGACCTTGGCTGTAGACAGAAGAGCACTTTTACAAAAAGTAGTTGCCTACCGCTATAGTATACATGGAAGCCTTATACCAGTTATACATTACAGACCATAGAAAAATGTAACCGTTCCTGTGACTCCTTAACCGGATAATCTGTAGCTTGTGAGCAATTCTAGGACTTCCAGTTGGAGCCTTACTGAAGTTGTGATTGCCACAAGCGATGTTCTATTGTGACTCAGCTCCATACAGACGCTGCCTCCCAGTTACACCAGTAAACGCCAATCCTTTCTGTGTGGGAAGAATGATCCCATCATGTGTCAGTTTTATCACCTGCCCGCAACGTCTACTACTGCACTATTATTCCTCCCATAATCTTTACTGTAATAGCGGATTTAAGACTGAAACATTTATAGAAATGATGTCATAAAAGTGAACCTGTAACAAAGCAATGAGTTCTATTGTATACAGACGTAGGAATAGGAGCCCCTGTGTAATATGCGAGCAGCTCTGTATGAGATCAAGCCACAGCTCCTACAATGAGATCTCTGTAGTTTCCTTATGAATTCGTCTTTTTCATAAAGAAATGATTGGACACCACTGTGGCAGAACATCTACAGGCGCAGAGGAAACTGGTTAACTGTTCATTGTGGTTTTGTCCTTCTTCCTATATGCTATGGTTTGTCAAGAGTGAAGACCGTGCAACAAAGCATAAAGGATCATGTCGCCAGGTGCTGGAAATGCTTGGGCCGAAAAATAAGGACGGGCCCTGGCTCTAGGATGACGTGTGAAAGGGGCTGTAGTATGGATAAAGGCCAGTAAAATGAGATGCAGCTTAGATACTAAAAGGGTCATTCCCATAATCAATTTAGATTGTAAATGTCTGAACAATGGAGGTCCTAGTGCTTAGATCTACATGATATCTGGAACTGGGGACCCATGGCCTGGTCCTTCTTACCACAATATGGCAGCAAGGAGGAGCTCGAATGGAGCAATGGTCAAGCATGCACCCCACCACTCCATGCTATGGGACTGACAAAGAGTAGTCTCTGAATAGAGCGGCAGCATGCATGCTTGACTGAGCCTTTTTAGTTTTCTCAGTATAGTTGTGTGGAGAGAAGGAATGGAGGGCAGGACGCCCCTGTTTTAGTGATCAGTACAGCCCCTAGCAATGAAACCGATTAAGTCACCTCAAAGGGGTGTTTCCACCATTGACTTAGTCTGAATATCCTATCGATAGGCCATCAATTGGGATAGAAAACAAAAAATGTCCTGCACCAAACACAGGAAAGGCTTATTATTGTCAACAGCCTCCTTATATATAACTATCGGACAACTCCCAGAGATATAATTATAGACAACAAATTAAGAGCATAACATCCTTAAAATACAAAGAGATTTTTTAAAGGGGTTGTCTCACTACAGGGATCGCTGCTTTTTATGTTAAAGATCTTGCAAAAACAAGTCACTTTTCAATATACGTTCATTAACAGTGTCCTACCTATTCTGAGATATCCCCTCTTTTATGGGCTGCATCAGCTCTTCAGATCACTATAGCTACAGACCTGTTTGATCTCTCCTGATAGGCTGTCAGCACTGGTTGCTATAGCTACAGACCTGGCTTCTACTGCAGCCTAGTGGAAGCCAGTAAACACTCCCCTGAATTCAAATTGAAACCAAGAAAACGGGACTGAGGTAAGATGAATCAATGTAGTGAGACAACCCCCTTTAAATACCATTAAAAAGACACAACAGTTGAGCCAAGAAAGATATTGCCAAATACATTACATTGAGTAATCTATTGTTTGTATGTAATATACATCATAAAAGGGATAGGATATATTTAAGGCACATGTAATACATAGCAATAAAAAAAAAATAAAAAATCTCTTCCTCAAGGGATCCCACACCCCCAAAAGTGTCTCACATTAGGCTTTGCTCGAAACTCCCATAGAACAGAATGGAGAGTCATGTGCAAACATGAACGGCTCTTCATCCTGAGGTGACACTTTTTGGGGCCCGCTCCTGAGGTTGGTCCCACCTTTGGGACCCACAATTATTAGACTTTATTGGCATATCCTATGGGTATGTCATCAAAGTCTGTGCTGGGAACTTCCCCTTGAAGGAAGTAGTCACATATTAGACATTGGGAATGTGCAGAATAGTGCTTTCACACGGTGCGGTTTTGGTGCGTTTTTTTGGATGCGTTTTTTGTGCAGGAGGGCACAGCAATTAATGCTATACATTGTTGCACAAAAAAACGCATCCAAAAAACCGCATCAAAACCGCACCGTGTGAAAACACCCTTAGAGTTTTGCATTTCTTACTGGGCTTACATTCGTGTAACTGCACTTCATTCTCATGCGGCATTGGTCTAATGCACTACAGCTAGACATTTAGGACTTTGATAGTTGACCCATTGCAGGTCCAACTACAGTTGTTGAGATTGGCAGCTGCAGCCTATAGGCCAGAATGAAAATCTGGGGGCAGCCTTTCTTGTTTCTGTAGCAGCATTTGCAGATCTCGCACATGTATCTTATGTGAAAATATTACAAAATGAGTAGCTTTTCTCCTAGTTTGGAGATGGACAACAGAAAAGACAATGAAGTATATGTTTCTGATCTGGTGCAAAGGAAAACTGTGTTGTCTTGACTTTAGCACTTGAATGCAAAAAAAATGTTAAAAAACCGAGCTTGTTTACCAAACTCTGAAAGCACCCCAGACTATTAAGTAAATGAGGGAGTCCACAGTGGATTTACCATGAATTGGCACAAAGCGCCCTGACCTCTGAACGCCTGACTTTTATCTCTTTGACTCCCATGGTAAGGTAATGACACCCTGCTACATACTCCTGGAGTGCCAGATAGTGCCTGCTGTGTGCAGTGATAAAACACCAAACACAACAAATAGAATTTCTGCTGATTTTGGTTAAGAACGGAGTCCCTGTTGCTTTAGAAATTGCACATGTTATCAGGAGTGCTCATTACATTTTATAACCTTTTGTAAAGTTATTCAACCCTTTTTACTCCTTTGTGATGGTAAGTAATTGTGATTTTCATCAGTAGGTCTTATGCCGTGCTTGGTACCAGGGAAGTAATACCAGATGTTCCCCACGTTTACTCAGTCATAATGCCAGGAATATATTGGGAGGGTGTTTCTGGCACTTGAGGGTATATGTTCAGGATTGTTAAATGTGAATGGAAAAGTCCTGCTTTGTCTGTTGAGCAACTTTAGATCCTGCTGCTTTTCCATTGCTAGATACTGATTTAACTGTGTGTATCCTGTTTTCTTGTAGACTCCTTGGATGAGTTCTTTGAGTATGAAGCAGAGGATTTTCTGGTGTACCTGACTTTGCTGATTACAGAAGGTCGGACTCCTGAACATTCGGTGAAAGGCAGGACAGAAGGTCTCCATTGCCCTCCAGCACAATCTAGTCAGCCTGGGGCCAATAAGCATGAATGCAGTGATAAGGTGGCGCAGGTAAGTTTTTGGTTTTTCCCTTCCTGTTGTAGGTTTTATGTAGTCAACCGGTAAACCTTCTAACAAGGTGCCTTGTTCCTTCCTCTACAAGGCCTCATCCACACGTCAATTTAGGATTTGCAGTGTTTATCCTTTTCTTTATACCAAAACCAGGACTGGAACAGGAACAAAGAAAATATGTACTGGAAAGTTTCAGACTATATATATATTTATATATATATATATATTTTTTTTTCTTTTTTAGAATCCACTCCTGATTTTGTCTGCCTTTAAAATGGTTATGAAATATTGAAGTGAGGGGGAAACCATTTCATTCAGCATGTTATGTGATCTGCCGGTTATAGAGCAAGAGATGCTGGGGAGATCTAGAATAAATACATACATACATATGTTTGTGAAAATTCAGCAGAGCTTGTAATTCATAACTTAAATATACTACTTAGTAGAGTTAAGGAGTCAATTGAGTGGTATAGTTAATGATGGACAGCTATTTCTGTATTTGCACCCATACCAGGTAGGCTATCAATCGCTGAGAAGACCACCCACTGGACTCATTAGCTCAGAATAAGCCGTAAATTAAATGAATAAATTGCAAGCTTTGCTTAATCATTCCCTACAAAACTATATATCCGTCTGCTCACCTCCTTCTTCTCCATAGCACGCTACTTGCAGATCAAATTGCATGATCACTGTAACAGGTTCCACTGAATAAATTTTGCTTGGCCTGGACATTTAGGGAGACATTTCCCAACACACCAACGCCAGTTTTTTTGGTCTATTTTGCGGCAAAACCACTTTTGACGCCATATTCTTGTTGTAAATGAACTGCCGTACACCAAAACTAGGCACATTATGCACCAGGCACGACACTTATATATAATAAAGTATAGGGTGCAAACCTGCTGCATCCAACATGGATCCAAACACACACCTGCGTGCTGGATCCGATCGATGCTACGTATTTGGATGCGTTTTTTTCGGATCCAACTCTGACCTGAAATCGTATCCAAAAACGCTGTGTGAACATTCCCTTATAGTGTACAGAGGCTAGATGAGCATCTTACATTTTCTAGGGCTAGAGGTGGCTTATTATATCTGTAGATACACTTTACATCATGTTTAGGTCTCCAGGACAGCTCAGTTAAACTCTAGAATGCCTCATACATGTGAATATACGAATAATCGGAGAACTTTCACCTCTTATTGTAAGTTTTCGTTAGAGTTTTATGGGTAGGTTTTGAAAGTAGGTTTTTTCTTTAGGAAGCTAATGGTTTCTGATAAAATAGAATATGTTCATTACAAAATGGCTATGACATTTAGCATTCTTTCTAGCTCAAAAAAGATTTCTCGCATGACTTCAGCTCCTAGCAGACCTTTTACTTTGTAGCTGACTCTTGGCTGACAAATCCATACCATAGAAAATACAAGTAAGGGTTGAAATCCACAGCACAATTCTATGCAAAGGTAGTAGGGCATGTCAACACAACCAGACTTCTCCTTACAATTGCCTGTAGCGCCACTCTTTGGCAAAGAGTAGCTTTTCCCTTTCCATTGTCTCTTTTTTTTTTTTATCTCAGAATAGAATTCCTTAGATGACTTTTTTTCTGATTCTTAAGTTGGTCATACACCTTAAAGAAATGTTGGCCAAACTCGCTGATTTGGGTGGGACTGGCCAACAATCTAATATGGTGGCCTCATGACTCATGATGATGTTGAATTTCAAATGCAAATCCAGGTAAGCTGCTAGCAGAGGAATTGGTCAGCATGTTATCTACCCTTTCCTTATTCAGAAGACATGCATGCTATGCGTGTATGTTTATGAGAGCACGGGAGGAGATGGCTGCTCGGAAGAAAGACATCTTAAGTGTAGGGACAGTTTTTGGTGGTCTTTCCCATGTGTTACAAGTGTCAGAGAATTTAATCGGAAAGACCAAAGCTTTTTGTCTGGACACACACCTGTTAATCCTTATTGAATACCCCTAGGCCATTGGACAATCACAAAGGGGGGTGAGCTGCAGAATTGTGTTTTATAAAACCTCATTCGGGTGTATTCTACTGTAAATTTGGTGGAGTGTGAACATAGGCTCTCTTCTCAGAGATAAGTGAGAATTGACTTGGAATTGGAAAATAAGGGTAGGTTCACACTGCTGAATCAGCATGGAATCCATGCCTAAAATCCACACCACTAAGCACGGGTTATGGACATAGAATTGACAAGGATTTGAGAAGGGAAGATCTCTCCTTAAGGAGAGCACCGAACGAACGGCTTGTAGAGTTTTTGTTTTGCCTTTTCGCCCTCTACTTAGCATCTGCACATCACAAGGCATTATGGGAAAGGGGCTGAGAAGCCCACAGCGCCCTCTGTTGGTTGTAACAAAACCTCAATTTGCTTTTGACCTACCGAGTCTTGAGAAAGCAAAAAGGATTTTTTAGCCAAGCCAGTATCTCTCATCTACTGGCTTGGCTAAAAAATCCTTTTTGCTTTCTCAAGACTCGGTGGGTCAAAAGCAAATTGAGGATTTGTTACAACCAACAGAGGGCGCTGTGGGCTTCTCAGCCCCTTTCCCATAATGCCTTGTGATATAAGGATTTGAGAGGCAGAGCTTTAGCCCTCTTTAAACTATGATGATTTAGTGTGGGGTCTACCTCAAGAATTGACGTCAGATTTGGACGTGGTCTCCGTGCCAGAATCCGCATCCAAATCAGCCATGTGAACATACTCTAACAGGAATGTATCCTCTGAAAATGTCAGTCATGGGTATCCTTACTCTGGATTTGGTCTGCTGCAGATTTTATTGTGGATTAGCCATGCAGATTTTACTAAATTATTCTACATTAGAATGAATGGGAGGAGACAAAAATTTCAGAAAGGGTTTATTTGCAGATTTTAGTGCAGATTTTTCTACATTAGCAGGAATGGGAGGAGGCGACAACCGCAGAAAAGGTTTATTTGCAGATATTGCCTTCTCCCAATAAAGTAAATATAGAAAAATCTTTGTTAAATTCCCAACAATTGGTGCATTAAAACAATGGGCCACATGTATGAACCTGTTTAGGTCTAAAACTCACTCTTTTGCCCATAGTAACCTATAGGCAAAAGAGTGAGTTTGAGACCTAAACAGGTTCCTATATGTGGCCCAATGTGTTTTCTAATGAACTCAGTTTTGATAGATGTTGAACATCTCGGTGAAATTCTTAAGTTCATTACAAAATACATGATTTTTTTTTTTGCACTTGAGATGCATTTATTGGGCTGCATGAACATTGCAATCTGACATTTATCAGACAATTGACTTTCGTTCATTTCAGCTGCAATAAAGCAGCCATCTGGAGTATGAACCATCCAGATAATATGGTAAAGCGTATGTCCGAAATGGCTGCTTCAGGAAAAAAAATGTAAAAACTCACTAAACCCTACAAAAAAAAATTATTTATTTTTTTAACAGATTTCCATCTTGTAATTGAAAGATTAAATACACAAGTCTTTTAATAGAAAGAAAAATGACAGCTCTGACTTGACTAAACGTCAAGAGCTCTCTCAGAAAACATTATTGTGATGCAGCAGGTCGGCTTCCAAAGCATGACTAGGATTGACACAAACTACTTCGGTTTAATCTCTACTTGAAATACTGAGCCGCTTGTTCTCTTTTCAGTGCCGACAAGCTAGAAAAACGAGATCTGAGGTCGCCCTGTTGTGGAGAAATAATATTCCCATCATGGTTGAGGTGATGCTGCTTCCTGACTGTTGCTATAGCGATGAAGCATCTGGCACGGAGGGGAACGACTTCAATGATCCTGCAATGAAGCAAGACGCCCTCTTGCTGGAGAGGTGGACTCTGGAGCCCGTTCCCAGACAGTACGTTTCCTTTTCCTGAAGTAAACATTGTTCTGGGTTTGTCAGCGAGCGTGCATTGGCTGCTTTTATTTCTTCATGTTCGTCTACCGTCTCAGTGCCAGCACCACCACAGATGCAGATTGCATTCCTCCTTTGTTACATTACAGAAAAGCAATCATTAAATAAGAATAGTAACCCAATGTATCTAATAAATCTGTGAACGTTTCACCCAGTTAATTTAACTGTGGAAACCTAAATGAGGTCTTGACTGTCCCTACCTGTACAGGTCACAGAGCATGCCCGCTCTCACATACAACCCCTGGCCAAAATCATGGAATCACTACACCTTTTATTTATTTATTTTGTTTCTAGTTGAAGAAAAACTTTTATTTTTTATTTTTTCTGTTGTGTTATTTCATAAAATGCAGCTATTAATCTAATCTAAGTAGTTTTATCACATCACACGCTGTATATAAATAATAATCTTTATTTATATAGCGCCAACATATTCTGCAGCACTTTACAATTTGGAGGGTGTAGGTGCAGACAAAAAGACAGATATTATACAGTGAAAAGCTCTTACAGATCAGCCACAAGGTGTGAGGGCCCTGCTTGCAAGAGCTTACAATCTATTAGGGTGTATGGATGAGACGAAGGGTGGGAAGTGCTCAGTTTACAATGGTCCAGTCATGTTACATAAATATGGGGTGGTTTATATAGAATTCGGATCGACCTGCCACCCTGACAGTACATCTATATACAGATAAGTGCCGTTTTGTAGATAGTGACCGAAATGTGTGCGCTAGAGAGTGGGGGGTTAGCAACCAGGGATTCTGGTAGGCCAGACTGAGATGATGTTTTCTCAGGGCCCTCTTAAAACTATGAGGGTTGTGAGTGTGCCTGATCGCTCACCAGCGGTAGCATGTTCCAGAGCTGGTGCGGCACATGAAAAATCTTGGAGACGGGCATGGGAGGTTCAATACAAAGTATAAATAAGAGTCATGGAAATGGAGCCACTGAGTTACTATTGCCAGACTGTAAAATAGTTCAGTCTGGCATTTTGTGCTATCCCTGAGCACTTGATGTGTCTTCCCCAAACGTGCCAACCACTTGTGGCATTTTAACACTGTGCGTAGCTAAAGCCAGTACCAGCACATTTCATTGTCCATATGCTGGAATCCAGCAGCATTCCCATTGAAGTGCAGTGTAGATTGCATTTGTAGACTTCTATATGATCTTCCACCTGTTATTTTTCATGAACCAGAGTATTCTGCTATTGAGTGTTTGTGTATTTGTTATGAAGTTAAAAAAAACCTGGGTGATTCTATCATTTTTGCCGGGGATTGAAGCAGTTATTCATCTCCAGACAACCGTTTCCAATTTCCATGAGACTGAAAAAGTCAAGAAGTGTACAACTAGAAATAAAGCCAAATTAGAAAACACATGTTTGGGTATCTGGTTTTGATTAGTATTAAAAAACAAAAACAAGCCACCAAAATGCAAGATTCTTTTGATTATTCCCTAATAGGAAACATGGAAATTTGTCTTCACGAGGTCATCCATTTAGACAGTATTTCATGTTAGTTGAATATCCATTAACATTTCTGATTTAACTCTGAAGGAAGAGGGATCTCTGTATAAGTATATAATGGCGGTTATTTATTAAGACCCTACTTCTACCTGATTATGTCTCTTTCATGGTAGAACCAAATGTTGTTTCCTTTTACTAAATATTGTCTTTTCTTTTTCAATGTCAGGAGTGGAGACCGTTTTATCGAGGAGAAGACTCTTTTGTTGGCTGTCCGTTCATTTGTTTTCTTTTCTCAGTTAAGCGCCTGGTTAAGTGTTTCTCATGGAGCTGTACCCCGCAACATTATCTACCGGTGAGTCTAGCTAGCCAATTGTGTTTTAAGTAGTTAAAGTTTTAAATAACATTTTTCAACACTTTTATCACATTTATATGCCACGTGAAGCAGATAACTCATTTAGAGGAACGTACCTCTCTTTGGGGAGCTCACTTGGCCCATCGGTTTCAAGCTACTCTATAGCATTATCGAGGAATAGAAATTGGCCAAGCTGGACACATACCTACATGTTATAGATTTTATTCCTCAAAGGGTTGCTCCCATTTCGCTCTTTGATGGCATAGTGATAAGATATGCCATCAAAGTGTGATAGGTGCAGATCCTGGGACCCGCACCTATATCGGAAATGGGCCCTCAAATTTCTCCACACAGAATGTATAGTAGTTTGGGCTTGAGCACAGCAGAAAATGTAAATCGGCTTACCCGCTCCTAGATGTTACAATGTCCAATGGAGACACGGTCTTGGGATTACCACTCCCGAACAGAATCTACCACAAACAATGGAATGACCAGCTTCCAGATTGGAAAAGGAGCACAACAGGATGGTGGGAGGGTATATTTAAAACTCCATTCTTCCTTTATTAGAATCCATTAAAATTCCATGGTATGTCACCATGCAGAGATAATCTCCATACACGTAGCAAAAACTATTTAAATGGACCAGTAATGCCAACATGTTTCAGGAAGACTTCCCTTACTCGTGGCATAGTTTGGGTTTGCACACAACTCTCCATTCTATTCTATGGTAGTTCTGAGTACAGCCGAACACCCCGGTCACCTGGGCTCTGAATGCCCTTAGAAAGGAATGGAGAGTAACGCGCAAGCACAACCGACTCTGAACGGAGACTTTCAGGGGCCTGTTCCCCAAATAAGTGTGGGTCCCAGAGGTGGTGATAGATCCTGCGAGATTGGAACACCTCTTTAATAAACTAGCTATGTATACTCATTACTACAAAGAAAGAGGGAAGCGTAAATTCTCCAACAGCTCCCTGTTTAGTTGTTTACATCTGGCTATAGTTTGGAGGCTAAAGACTTATCTGGATACAGTGCATGTAATGTAGCTGAATAATTTGGTTCCCTGCAAGTTATCAGAAATAATCCCACTAATAAGTAGTGTAATTGCAGTTATTATACTGTGCACAGCTCCTTATTATGTGGAGTGCCTCTAAACTTGAGATTTAGTTTCGAGAGGTTTATTTTTCTCCTTCCAGAGTTCTGATTGCATTTCACAGCGACTTTCAGTTTCACACTTGCCTTACAATTTTTATCAGACCTATGGCAGAAGACCTGTCAGCAGGAAGTAGTGGTTTACTCTGTTTGCATTTCTCAACAGCTGAAGCAGCTGTCTCCTTATCTTCGACTAGCACATAACTTTAAATGTCACTCGGGGGCTAACAGATAAACCTATTATGACATCTACATAAGGATAAGTACCCAAAGGCTGTTGATTCTTGTCATTAAAGCTACACATGAGAACTAAATCTTCTCCTCTAAGTACAACAGGCAATTGCCTAAATGGCAACTACTTAATTTCAGTGTGACATTTAAGGCTAGGTCTACACAGTATTGGACAAAAAACTCACTGAAAACCAAATAAACCTACCGTTTTCTGGAATGTATTGTTTGTGTGTTTTTTGCAGAAATGCACAGCATTATAATTGCTGTGGATTTTCACAAAAAAAGTCTGGTGGTTTCCCGTAGTTTTAATACCCAAAAAACCCCAAAATTTTAAAAACATTTTTTCTGGGAGCGGGAAAATGAGCAGAGAAAAAACATTTGTGGAGGAGAACAAAAGTGTTTACTATTGCGTTAGGGGGATTTTTTTTTTAAATTCTTTTTTTCAGCAGGTTCAGAAAACGAAAAATGTTGAAAAGAAACAGCTTAAAATGTGTGCAGTTGAGAAATAGCCTAAGGGCTTGTCCCCACGGCACCAGTCACCGTTGGTTTTTCCGACGGTTTGCGGTTTTGCAAACCGTCTGAAAAACGACAAGCAACGCTCCCCCATAAATGTCTATGGAAAATCCGTGCAGCCGACACCATCGGCGGTCCGAAAAACTTAGAACATGTTCAGTATTCCTCCCGGTTTTCGGGGTTTTAAACATTTAAAAAATGGGGGGTGCGGAAAAGGGGTTTAAACCCCAAATCGTGGAGAAAAGCTGTTTCCCCTGCGTCCAGAAAGACCAATACGGTCGGGGTTTTCTAACCCCGGGATTTGGTTTTAGCTGTTTTAAACGGGGGCCCAAGGTAAGTGTTTGCGGGTTTAAAATATAGGCTTAAATTCTCACTTTTCACTGCTTTTTTTATTTAACTTTTTGGAACCCCAGATTCAGTGACTTCACCTTTTTGAACCAAGCCCGTGTTGAAAAAATATGTAAAAGGGAAAAAAAAGTTTTAGTGCCCTAAAAACCCCTTAAAAACTGCAATTTCTGCCCCCAAAAAAAAGTTTTAAATAGGATGTTTAAAAAAACCCTGTTGCACTTTTTTCAAAAAATGGGGAAGGGGCCCCCCAATGAGGGTTTTTGTAAAATTTTAGAAAAAGGGTAAGAGAAAGTTTGTTAAGTGTAACACCTAAAAATTTAGGAAAAGGTTTTTGCCCTTTTGGGAAATTTTTGAAAAACAGCTTTCAATATTAAAAAAAAAAAAAAAAATTTCTTTTGATAAAAACGTTTTCTGCACCCCCTGTGTTTTTGAGAGAAATCTTGCCTAACCAGCTATCTACCACCCATGGACTTTAAAATGTTTGAGCGGTTGGCATTTCACTGGCAAAGGGTGTCCTTTTGAAAGTATTTGCGGAAATTTTTCAAGCACCGGGCAAAACATGAAGCTGGGGGGAGGAGAGTAACTAACCCGTGAGAAAAAAAGGGGCAAATTTATTTCCTTCCCCGCCCCCTCCGATATGTGATGCAAAAGGCTCAATAAAGGTGCTGTGTTTTACAGAAACAGTCAGTAGCCCCCAAAATTTTACTTTGGGGCTGTGCTTGGTAACTGTAGAAACTACTGGGTTTTGTCAGGACTATATTTATTACCCCTGTAACTGGGGCTAATATTTCTGCAAAAAAAATAAAAAAATCTTAGCCTTGTAAAAATAAATAAAATAAAAAAAAAATTACTGCCAGTCCAAACGGCACCTTTTAGTTCTGTGTCTAATAAACCTTTAGGGTAGGTTCACACATGGGACTTTTTCTATTGGAAAAAATCCAACCAGTAATCTGAGGCAACACCTCAGATTTTTGCTGAGAATTTTTATTTAATAGAGGCGGTATTGAAATTTGACTTGGACATTTCAGTGGGGCTATCCCGCATCGCTCCTCCCTGCAGTGTGATCCGACAAGGATCCTTAAAAAAGAAGCCCCCTTATTTTTTTTTTTTTTTTTTTTTTAAAACGGATTTAAATCCACGGTGTGAAAAAAACCCCGCGTAATTCACACCCTGAATACGCCGTAGGGCCCAAATTTCAAGTTATGCCCCTCAGAATTAAAGGTTTTTTAATGGTAATAAAACACGAATTAAAAATTTCCCTTATTAAAATCATTGGTAATTTTTACCCTAGAACTAAATTTCACCCACATAAAAATGTACCTAATAGAAAAGTGACCCAATTACACAACTTAAAGGGGTTGTCTCACTATAAGGATTGCATTTTATGTTAAAGATCTTTCAAAAACAAGTCACTTTGCAATATACGTCCATTATCAGTATCCTACTATCTGAGAATCTCCTTTGTAGGGGCTGCATAGCTCTTTGGGTCGTATAGCTACGGGCCCGTTCAATCTCTAGCACTGGTTGCTGTAGACAGACCTGGTTCTACTGCGTTTTAGTAGAAGCCATAAACACCCCCCTGAATCAAATAAAACCCAAGAAACAGGCTGAGGTAAATAAATTTGATGTAGTGGGGAAAACCCCCCTTTAATCCCGTGCCACCTTTGCTATTTAAAAAAAATAAGTGAAAAACACTTTCAATATTGCTCCACTTATTCCTGATATTATTGTTAAAAAAGCAAATGTAAATATTTCAGAAAGATAAAGCTTTGTTTCACAGAAAAAGGTGAAAAAATTTGTATAACATTCAAGTGCGAGAAAGCATTGTGGGTATCTTCACACGGCATTTTTGGGCCGTTTTTTAGCATTTTTTACGTGCTGGAAAACAGCCCAAAATCAGCCTCAGTCAAGTTTCAAATCATTCCTCATTGAATCTAGTGTTAAATACGCTTTGTTGTTCATATGAATTGTATTTCACAAGTGTAATTGTGAGCCGTTTTTTGGATGCAATTACAGCAGTAAAAATAAGGGACATCAATTCTTGAGACGTTTTTCATTTGTAAAATCCCCATAGTCAACAATGGGAATAGGATTTTTCCCCAAACGCTTCAGAATAAGCCTTTAAATCAGGCGTAAATTTACATACCTTATAGCGTTCAAACCTATATGTAGTCAGAAAAAACTAATTGCTTAATGGAGGTCTTCTGCTAGCTTTATACTGGGGGCCAGCTCTTTATACAGTTTGCCGATGTTGGGGGCTTAACTTAAACATGACCTTTGGTTTTTATTTGCTGCCCGGCACTAACGGGAAGTATACATTTTTTGTCTCTTCTATTTTATACAGAGTTAGTGCAGCTGATGGTGAGCTCCAATGGAATTTTACTCATTCACCAACTGAACATGTGTTTCCTGTTCCCAATGTGTCTCACAACGTGGCCTTGAAAGTCAGTGTCCAGTCTTTGCCTAGACAATCCAATTATCCGGTGTTGAACTGTAGCATCCACAGTAATCTTGGCTTCTATGAAAAGAGATTTTCTTCACACGAGCAGATTGGTCCTCCACCTCGAGATCATCAAGAAAGTGGCCAGCAAAGTGCATCCAGTTCTCAGCACACATGTAGCAAACAAGCATGGACTGTTGGATCTGATGGACTACTGCAGGCTAGAACAAGTCTTAGCATGAATCTTACTCTCCCCTGTAGGAACGTGAAGATCGTTTCTGGATGTGGCAACAACTTTGACGTTGGAACATCACCATCTAAGATTCAGTGTTTGAGTATAAGTGATCCTAAAGCATCCCTACAGGGCTCTCCTGTGAGGAACTTTAAGTCGTTGTATTTGGTTGACATGCCCAACAGTTCCCCTATACACCAACCAACAGAGACCAATCCGTTAATAGGCTCCCTCATTCAGGAACGTCAAGAAGTCATAGCAAGAATTGCACAGCACTTGCTGCAGTGCGATCAGACAACTTCACACATAACCAGTCGTTCCTTTAAAATGCATGACACCAACCCCCTGAGCTGCAAAATATTCAGAAACCCATGTGAAGATGAAAACTTCAATAAGATTGACACACCTGTCACATGTGCTCTTAGTTCAGATTTGACTCTAACCCCAGAAAATGTTGACCGAAAACTGAAAGCTGCTTCAGAAACGCCCATAATTTCCTCTCGACATAGTCCTGATGGCAGAACTTCACCAAAACCACAAGCTCGACGGAAACTCATTTTAGTTCAAGCCCATGAACCCATTTCAAACACATTTCAACATCCAGTAAACAAAAACACCCCACCAGCTTTCTCCTTGTCCATCAAAGAAAATATTTTCATGGCTCCGGATAGAGGAGACTTAAAGTACAATGAACAGAATGAAAAGTACACCAGTAAAGGCGCGCTGCATCACCTCTCGAATCACAGCACCTCGAACATCCATACTGCTAACAACAAGCAAGCGCCTCTGAACACCGAAACTGCGACAGTGTCCATCTTGACAACCGCAAAAACTGCTCTCGAAATGTGGTGGCATTTAAAACCTGTGGTGTTTCTCAAACTGGAGAGCCGAAATGCACAGAGAGTAACACACGGAAAGCACAAGGGTCTGATCATAGCAATCAACTTCACAGCATTGAAAATTATGTTACAAAGGACAGAGACAGTCAGAAGGCTAAGGAGACCCAGGAAAAGCAGAAAACCACTCATGATGAGAATGAGGATCCAGCCAAATGTGACTGTGGGGCGCAAGAACAGGGAAGAAGCAACGGCACTTGTCTGAGATGTGAGCGGCTGAAGAGTACAGATCAAGCAGTACGTATGCACACAGATATTACTATGTACTATAATATGTACACATTACATTCCCTGGACACCTAAAAGATAATTCCACTGTTGCTTTAAAGGGGGTATGCACTCTTTTTGTAATTAGCATAATTGGGCCCTTTTCATATGAAAATTTTTTTATACTCGCCTCTCTCCTTCATTCCAGCACCGCACTGTCCTCACTGGCCACCGGTCTTCTGTTGTCTTCTCTCTCTACCATTCAATTACATCACTGTTCTGAAGCTAATAGCACTGGGCGGTGATGTACTTGAGTGGCACATGGTCATTACAGCATTGATGTGCCCATGCGGAAGAGGACAACAGAATGCCAGCGGACAGTGAGTATGGCGTAACGCTGGAGTGAAGGTGAGGTGAGTATAACTTTTTTTTTTTGTGTGTTCTAAGGGCCCTATTATGCTAATTAAACATAATGGGTGTATAACCCCTTTAATTTGTCAAAAATTAAATGTTTTGTCTAAAGCTCCTATTTTGGCATAAGTCCCGTTTGATAGTTTGTTCCTTTTAAAGGGTAATCCCACCACCTAACTTTCAGGCTAGAAGATGGAATCTAGTTGGCCATAGAGAACGTACAGGTGGCCGATTTTGGACAGTTCTCTTTCATTATTTCTTTGGGGTTCTCAAAACAGCTAAGCACATTGAGAACTGTATTGAGAACCCCTATTGAAAAGAATGAAGAGGAGTGTGCAAGTGTGGCCACCTCTCTGTAGTCAGCAGCCAACTTGTTCTCATCTCCTACCTTAAAGTGAGGAGATTGGAATCCCTCTTATCTCGTATTGCCATCTATGTGCCCTCAAATTCTTTCTACCGTATGACATGTAATTTAGTAAGAATTAAGGGGCAGGTAGAAGAGCATGCAACTGCAGGTTCTGACCACAGAGAGTTGTTCCTTGTCTGTTACCATGGAGTTAGGCATAAGAACTATAAACCTAAACCTGTAGGAGAACTTATTTTAGCATAGACATTTTGTAGAAGGCCCAGTAGAACAGATAATGTTAAAGGGTATCTAGTTGTTATCTTATAGTTTTTTTTTTCCCATCTATTTCTTTTAAAAGTACTTTGGAAGTCAGTTTAATTTTTAAAAGAGGTTGCATTGTGACATAAGGCTTTCGAGATTTAGATAGATGGCTACATTATGTCGCTCTGGGTTACTTGCGTGTAAAAATATTTATATCCTGAGTTTTTGAACAGCAGAGGTAGTATTTTTTTTTTTTTTTTTTTTTTTAGGGCAGGTACACGCGAAGGATATGGCCGCGTTATGGCCGCGGGTTCCAACGCGGTTCCCACGGCCAAAACCGCAGCCAAATCGCGCCTGGTTTATTAACATGGTTTCCTAAGGGAAACCGCGTTAATATTCACACTTCGTGGGTTTGACCACGGCCAAACCCACGCGTGTGGAGAACTCTCCTGTCAATTCTTGACAGGGAGTGCTCTGCGCGGTGCTGCCGCGGGCATCGCCGCGCGTGGTTCCACGGCTGGGCCGCGGCTCGCGGTGCGGCTTACCCCCTGCTATTAATTTGCATGGAGGCAAACCCTCAGCGCAAGCCGCGCCCCAAACCACGCCCATTCGCGCCGAGACCACGCCCAACGCCCGCGCCGCAAACCCGCGGCCAAAACCACCATGTGAACTGGGCCTTACAGTGTATTTTATTTTGGGTAATCCCACATTGGACAGATGTGACCACTCCAACAGCCCCATAAACATTGAATAGTTTGACTGAGCGAACAAGAGGTTTGGGCTCAATTCTAGTGACTGGTCGGTGTCCCAGCATTTGGGCCTCCAGCCATCAGACATTTATTACCTATCTTGTGGCTGGATGATAAATGTCCAATATAGGACAACCCTTTAATAGTCTTTGTGACACCAATGTTTTACCTTTGTACTTTGTTACCCTACAATTTATACTTGAATGATTAATAAACAACCCTGTGTAGTCAGATCTTGCAGTTTTGCTCTTTTGTCCATGTCCCTTAATCCTTATCAACTTCAATAGGGGAGCTGGAAGTTGAGGACATGTGGATGGCAAATTAAATAATTTTCTCATCTCTTAACTTCTGGGTTGGAGAGGAGAAAGAGCCGGCTAACGACACTGGAAATGTAACTGCACTTGTGCTTCTCTCTCCAGTCTCATCTAAGGGAGTTCTAAATACTTGTACAAGCTAATTAACTTTCAGACAAGCAAAAAAGGTGCCCTATTCTGTATAAATGGTGTAACGTGAAGGATGCAGTATTAAAGGCAATATTTACTATATCATTATCACAAAATATGCATTGCTAGAATGCGGATTTACACATTAAAAAGCACTTCTTTTATTATCTCGCCAACTATACTGTGGTTGTGTGACTGTCTTGTATGTTCGCAGAAGTCTGTACCTCTGCGACCTTCAAGTAACTGGAAGAAGAAAAGTTTTCACTCTCTCGACGGGATCTCTACCAAGGCCTTTCACCCCTGCACGGGTCTACCTTTGCTTTCTAGTCCGGTGAGTTTTTTTGCATTGTTTTTTGATTATTTTATATAGTAACTAAAACCTGTACAGCTTCACTTGGTAGAAAGAAATCCTTACATATAGTGTCAAAAAGATATACACTAAGGGTATGTTCACACAGCTTATTATGGGGCGCATTTTGCCACGTATTTCGCGGCGTACTGCGCTCCTAATACGAGCGAGATGTGCCCCATAATTACGGTAATCCCCAGTTCTCATAGAGAACTATGGATTACGACTCCTCTCCCCGCTTGTACAATACGATCATATTGTACGCGTGGGGAGATAAGTGACAGTCTATGGGGCCGATGGGTTGAGGCCACACCCCCGCATCGCGGGAGCACGCGCCGATCAGCGCGAGTTCCCGAACACCCGGCGTAATTGCGGGACATACTGTACGCCCTGCAATTACGCCATGTGAACATAGCCTAAGAACCACAGGTATGAAAAATTTCTAGGCATAAAGGTAGGTTCACACAGCGAATAGCGAGATCAGAGCTCCTCTTTCATTTTTAGAGCACTATATGAAATGAAAGGGGAGTACTAATTGATTGCTAAGGGCAACAAAGTAAGTCTTAAACCTAGACCGTTTTCATACATGTGGCCATAAGAGTAGTCACACAGAAATTTCAATAGTAATATGAATCCTGACCATATATCCCAAGTTCTGCAGCAATGATTGGTTCAGCTGCATGGGTCCAGTTCTGTGATACTCCGATGCATGTTGGACCAGTGATCCCGGCAGGCTGTCGAATACTAGACCAGCACCCGTTTTAGTATAAAGAGAAAGTTGTGTTTACTATGCAGTTCAAGACCCTTGGCTCCTATTATAATTGCATCTTATTGACCCATGTGTGATGCAGGTGCTTCTCTGGACTTGTAGACAGCATATTAGAGTAAATTATTTGTGCCAAATAGGCATCCTTGAGAAAACTTTGAGATTCTTAGTTCACATGTTATTGATCAAAAAATGCTTAAACCACCCACGAACTTACAACGTGATCTCAGGTCGGGTGGTCCTACGCTTTCTTAACCTCTCAATAGAGCCAAATTCAGTCCTCTCATTGGGTCAACCGACCTCCATTATCCAGAGAGAAAGAAATAAAAAAACACGAACCTTGCAAGCTGCACTCATATAACAGGCTGTGAAAAGTGGGCGGGGTGCAGAAAACCAAAATGGAGGCATCCCTTCCTCCCTATATAGATTAAAAGCAATATATGCCAAATACAACGTATAGTTCTGCACACAAAAAAAAAAATTTCTGAAAAAACACAATGTGAACCTGGGTGCCACTGGCAGGGTTGCGGCATATATATATATATACACACGCACACCACTGCAAAAAGGGCAAAATAATACATGGAAATCCCTAAAGAAGCATAGGCATCCTTTCACCTATACATAGTTCAGTCAGCCTCTCAAAACATGGGCTCTAACATGTAATAAGGTGTCCATCTTGCAGTTATATCGGATACTAGGAAAGGTAATAAGGCTATCCTATCTCTACCATGAAATGTTTGGTGCAAAGACATAGCTTGAGTGGCTTGTTCTTCAGACATCAGACTTGTTTTTGACACATGTAGAGCCACCACTGTACTGAGATGCCTAAAATATGTTCAAAGCTTTTGTGCGGGCAGAGCCCATGTCCTCTTCAATGTACACTGCAACCAGATCAGAGAATATCTTTATTTTACCTAGGTACCACAAAGAAAAACACAGTCAGGATTTTTTGATCTGGACACTTCCTTACTGCAGTTTAAAGGTTTATCCACAAAGAGGTATTTATTTATTTTGGTGTATTTTTAATTGTTTTTCATTTGCCTCATGTTATGTTGACTCTGTTAGAGAATAATCACAGCTGTGTTTTCCTATAAAGGCTTAGGCCATGTTCACGCTGCTTATTTGTGCGTGGTTTTTGACGAGGTTTTCGGATCGTTTCCGCGCCTAAAGCACGCTTCAAGAATTGACATGACACTTCTTTTTCAGTGCTTCCAAAGAAGCGTGTAAAAACCTCGTTGTGTGTGAACTACAATGAGGTTTTACATAGGAATCAATGAAATGAACTGGGGCATTTTGGAAGCGTTTTGGGTGAGGAAACGCTCCGAAAACCTCGTCCAAAACCTCGTCCAAATAAGACGTGTGAACAGGCCCTAAGTTCTCCTCCTCTTTAGAAGTGGTCTGATCCTCTTCGGGGATCCATTGGATGCATAGGTTAAAATGTGGGAGGGGGTGGGGGGGAGTTGAAGAAATATTCCCTAAAATATTTCTTTGTGCCTATTCCATCATCCATTGCATTTAACGGGGTATTCCCAACTCATTGAGTTAGCTTTAACTACTCTATAAATCTGGGCGGCGGTCATTTTAAAGCGTCGCTGTAAGAGTGGAGAGGCAACTGTTCGTGTTAGCCAGACTCCGTAGAGACGGATTATTACCATCCCTGCCTTCCCAATTGCGCTATAGACAGCACCTAATAAGCATTGTACATTATCTCACAAAAGTAAGTACACCCCCATGTTTTTGTAAATATTGTATCATATCTTTTCATGGGACAACACTGAAGATATGACACTTTGATACAATGTAAAGTAGTCCATGTACAGTTTGCATAAGGGTATGTTCACACAGCATATTTGCAGGCCGTACTTCGGGGCGTAATTGTGCTACAATGCGCCCTAAGTACAGCCTGATAATAGGATACTCATTGAGTGCTTTTGATATCACAATATATTTTCTGGCCAGAGTGCTTTAGAAGTATGCGCTAGCCAGCACATGCTTCCAAAACAGGCATATAGCGGCACGCACAGTACGCACTGCTATACACCCAGTAGATGTTGTGTGAACATAGCCTAACAGTGTTAAATTTTGTGTGCCCTCAAAATAACTCAACTCGCAGCCATCAATGTCTAAACCGCTGGCAACAAAAGTGAATACACCCCTAAGTGAAAATGGACAAATTGTACCCAAAGACTCAATATTTTGTATGACCACCA
Organism: Phyllomedusa bahiana; assembly: GCA_025379985.1. Lineage (NCBI taxonomy): Eukaryota > Metazoa > Chordata > Amphibia > Anura > Hylidae > Phyllomedusa > Phyllomedusa bahiana. Next base: position 30,696 of record JAODAL010001548.1, on the reverse strand, counting down.
TTATTTTCCAGCACTGCCTTAACTCTCTTGGGCAAGGAGTTCAATAGAGCTTCACAGGTTGCAGCCACTGGAATCCTCTTCCACTAATAATAATAATAATCTTTATTTATATAGCGCCAACAAATTTCGCAGCACTTTACAATGTAGAGGGTATAATTACAGACAAAAGACAGACATTACACAGTGAGAGCTACTTACAGGTGAGACATAAGTTGCGAGGGCCCTGTTCGCAAGAGCTTACAATCTAAGAGCAAGAGCTTACAATCTAAGACGACATCACGTAGCTGGTGGATGTTAGCGACCTTGAGCTCCTCCACCTTCCGTTTGAGGATTCCCCACAGATGCGCAATAGGGTTTAGGTCTGGAGACATTCTTGGCTAGTCCAGTACCTTTACCCCCTTTTTCCTTAGCAAGGCAGTGATTGTGTTTGGGATCATTATCATGTTGGAATAGTGACCTGCTGCCTAGTTTCGGAAGGGAGGCTTTCATGATCTGCTTCAGTATGTCACAGTACATGTTAGTATTCATGGTTCCCTCAATAAAATGTAGCTCCCTACAGCTGGCAGCACTTATGCAGCTCCTAATCATGACACTCCCACCACCAGGCTTGACTGTAGGCAAGACACACTTGTCTTTGTACTCCTCACCTGGTTGCCACCACACACACTTGGCACTATCTGAACCTAATAAGTTTATCTTGGTCTTATCATACCCAAGAATATGGTTCCAGTAATCCATGTCCTTAGTCTGCTTGTCTTCAGCATTGCGATTGTACCCTGTATTATAGCCTGCTCCTCAGGCTTTCTTGTCCATCATCTTTAGAAGGGGCTTTCTATTGGGACAACAGCCATGCATTACACGTTGTATGGTCTGTCACTGACAGGCTGACCCCCCTCCCTTTAGTCTCTGCAGCAATGCTGGCAGCACTTATACGTCTATTTTGAAAAGACAATCTCTGGATATGACGCTGAGCACATGCATTCATCTTCTTTGGTCAACCATGGCGAGGCCTGTTCTGATTAACCGGTCTTGTTAAACCACTCTATGGTCTTGGCCACCGGCTGCAGCTCAGTCTCAGGTTGTTGGCAATCTTCTTATAGCCTAGGTCATCTTTATATAGAGCAACGATTCATTTTTTTCAGATTCTCAGATATTTCTTTGCCATGAGGTGCCATGTTGAAATCGGTGACCAGTATTACAGTCATGGCCAAAAGTTTTGAGAATGATACAAATGTTAATTTTTTACAAAGCCCTACTGCATCATGTTTTATCATGGCAATTTGCATATACTCCAGAATGTTATAAAGAGTGATCAGCTTAACAGCAATTAATTGCAAAGTCAATAGTTGCCTAGAAAATGAACTATTTCCCCCAAAACACATTTCAACTTCATTGCACGCCTGCCTTAAAAGGAGCAGCTAACATCTTTTCAGTGATTGCTCCATTAACACAGGTGTGGGTATTGATGTGGACAGGGCTGGAGATCAATCTGTCATGATTAAGTAAGAATCACACCACTGGACACTTTAAAAAGAGGCTGGTGCTTGGCATCATTGTTTCTCTTCTGTTAACCATGGTTATCTCTAAAGAAACACGTGCAGTCATCATTGCACTGCACAAAACTGGCCTAACAGGGAAGAGTATCGCAGCTAGAAAGATTGCACCTCAGTCAACAATCTAGTGCATCATCAAGGAATTAAAGGAGAGAGGTTCCATTGTTGCCAAAAAGGCTCCAGGGCGCCCAAGAAGACCAGCAAGCGCCAGGACCGTCTCTTAAAAGTGTTTCAGCTTCGGAATCGGGCTACCAGCATTGCAGAGCTTCTCAGGAATGGCAGCAGGCAGGTGTAGTGCATCTGCATGCACTGTGAGGCGTAGACTCATGGAGCAAGGCCTGGTTTTCAAGGAGGGTAGCAAAGAAGCCACTTCTCTCCCCGAAAAAACATCAGGGACAGACTGATATTCTGCCAAAGTACAGGGAGTGGACTGCTGAGATAGGGTAAAGTCATTTTCTCTGATGAATCCCCTTTCCGAATATTTGGAACATCTGGAAAACAGCTTGTTCGGAGAAGACAAGGTGAGCGATACCACCATCCTGTCTCATGCCAACTGTAAAGCATCCAGAAACCATTCATGTGTGGGGTTGCTTCTCAGCCAAGGGAATCGGCTCTCTAAAAAGCTTGCCTAAAAACACACCATGAAAAGACTGGTACCAGAATGTTTCCCCCCAAGAGTAACTTCTCCCAACCGTTTCCCAAGAGCAGTTTGGTGATCAACAATGCCTTTTCCAGCATGATGGAGCACCTTGCCGTAAAGCAAAGGTGATAACTAAATGGCTCAGGAACAAAACATAGAGATTTTGGGTCCATGGCCTGGAAACTCCCCAGATCTTAATCCCATTGAGAACTTGTGGTCAATCATCAAGAGACGGGTGGACAAAAAAAAAACCAACAAGTTGTGACAAAATGCAAGCATTGATTGTGCAAGAATGGACTGCTATCAGTCAGGATTGGTCCAAAGTTGATTGAGAGCATGCCAGGAGAATTTGCAGAGGTCCTGAAGAAGAAGGGTCAACACTGCAAATATTGACTTGCTGCATTAACTCATTCTAACTGTCAATAAAAGCTTTTGTTAATCATAATATGATTGCACTTGTATTTCTGTATGTGATAAAAACATCTGACAAACACACATAAAAACCAGAGGGCAACAGAACATGTGAAAATATATTTGTGTCATTCTCAAAACTTTTGGCCATGACTGTAGAGAGTGTGATGACTATATATTGAACACACCTGAAACATTGTAACACTAACGAGTCACATGACACCATGGAGGGAAAATGGCAAATTTTACACAATTTGACCATTTTCTTTTAGTGGTGTATTCACTTTGGTTGCAGTGGTTAAGACATCAATCGCTGTTTTGAGTTATTTTGATACATAATCTCCAAAAAATTGGGAATCTCGCAAGAGAACAAAGAGTGACTTTTGATCACTATATTTACTATTTTGCCATAGGCAAACTTAAAAATCTATCAGTTCTCTATCTATTAAACACTAAAACGAACTTTTATTATATCTAACTCTTAACCCTATACACACTATTTAAAAACCTGAATCTCTATCCTCATCATTTTAAAACCCTTTTTGCTTCTGAAAGAGGAAATAACTCCCTTTCACTATCATCAAGTCTGGTGGAACCCCACCTATTAACAGGAGAGCCCCTTTTATCTATACAAAAGTACTAGCTTCAGTAAGGGATCCCAAGCCAACTACTTGGGCAGTCGTCCCTAATCTCATAGACACAGAACAAATAAGCCCCCTTGTGACACCTACTGCAGCAGGTGACACTTGTAGACAGAGGGGAGAGATCACAATTTAAAACGTCATGCTTGACCTCGCCGACATTTTTCGCCAGCTAAAACCCGGCTTTTATCAAGGCTTAGAGGTCCGGACCTGATCTCTCAACCTCTGTCTACAAGTGGGCACCTGCTGCAGACGGTGTCACAAGGGGCCTTATTTTGTTTTTGTGTCTATGAGATTAGGGGCACTGCCAAGTAGTTGGCTTGGATCCCTTACTGAAAACTAGTACTTTTGCTAATTAGATATAAGGCTCTCCTGGTTAATAGGTGGGGTTCCACCAGGGCTTGATGATAGAAAGGGAGTTATTCCCTCTTTCAGAAGCAAAAAGGGTTAAATGATGAGGATAGAGATCAGGTTTTTAAAATAGTGTGTATAGAGGTTAAGAGTTAGATATAATAAAAGTTACGTTTTAGTGTTTAATAGATAGAGAACTGATAGAGTTTAAGTTTGCCTATGGCAAAATAGTAAATAGAGTTATTTTGATGGCACACCAAATTTACTCTGTTAGGCCCCGTTCACAAGGCTTATTCACGCCGATTTGCAGCCTTTTTGCGCTCGAATCCGGCGTGATAAGGGCAACGAGGGCGGGGGGAGGCCGCTCCCCGGGCCCCTGGGACACCCTTATTTACGGCGCGTCCGCGCTGTAAATAATGTAGGTCACTTTCTCCCCGGGCGGATTGCCGAGCGGGGGGAGCGAGGGAATCCACTTTTCCTAGAGAAGGGGATTACCGTAATTATTGACGGTTTGGCGCCATCGCAGCGCAAATTGGGCGCAGGTACGGTCCCAAAACCAGGGCAAATAAGCCTGTAACACGGCCTTTTATTTTTACATTGTATCAAAAGTTCATTCTTCAGTTTTTTTCCCATAAAAAATATAAACAATATTTCAGAATGTGAGGGTGTTCTCACTTTTATGAGCTTCCTGCTTCCCACCACCGGTGGCCACTTGACCGTCGGAGCACGGTAGTTGCAAATGATGCTGGATCTCAATAGACCCCGTTCAGTTGTGCAGTAAGTTCTGGGGCTATATTTCCCTTGTAAATTAGGCGAATATATTAGCCACAAAAAATAAAATGTTAATTAAGAAAAAAAAAATTACTTTAAATCCTACCCCAAACAACCCTAAAACTTTATATTACCTCAAAAAATATTGTGACGAAAAAATGACACATTACCCCAAAAAAATTTTTTATAAAAGAGGTAAAAAAAAAAATCAAAAAATTTTAAAAAAAAAAAAGCCTTATGGGGGTCCGGAGAAAATGGGGAAATACGAACGCATTTTTAAAATTCAAAAAACTCGGGTACTTAAAAAAATGTAATAATAACTTTTTAAACGCCAACTATTCCCCAGCACTTTAAAATTTAAGGGGAAACTACGACATTACACATTAAAATACTTACAAATGAGAAAAAGGTGTAAGGCCCTGCTCGTGATCCTGGTCAGAAAGGGGGGTAAACAGCCTGGTCAGGAGCTGGTTAAACATATAGGCAAAAGTAAGTAAACTTTCTTGCCAAATATGTTTCTGCTGTGATTTTGCTGCTTTTCAAAGATACAGCAGGTTTCTTTAAACCGCAGAGAAAGGAGTTTAGAGAAACTCCAACATAAATCATACGAGCTCTTCCAGTATTGACTATTTCTATACAGTAGCAGTGGTTTCCAGGTACAGAGGCTCTCGTATATTAACAGCGGGGGGTGTAGGGTGTTGTGCCCATATCCGGCTTACCCTGTACAGAGTAAAGTTAATTCGATTCTACCCTGTATTATAGCCTGATCCTCAGCCTCATAGTACGTAGCAGCTCTCCTTAGCAACAATATAAGAAAATGTCACGTAAATTTTGTGTTAAATGCTGGAGTCTGAAAGGCAGAAAAATTTTTACAAAATTCTGAAGATGAAAACGAAACTCATGCACATGTGGGAGATATAAAATCCCTAAATAACATAAATGTTTGTGTTTTAAGAGGACAAATTATCTTGTGTGATTGGGGAGGGAACCTGGTCCTTTTCGAATGAATGGAGCTGGTTGGCATTCCTTGAAGAGCCTGATTACCAGGAGTGCTGCTGTGTAGGAAAAACGTAGGAGAGGATAATGCTCTAAAGCAAACCTGTCAGGTGGTTTATGCTGCCCTATGTGAGAGGAGGATGTGATAAAGGGAGAGAAGCTGAGCTCTGTGATATATAGGGTTATAGGATAGAGGAGAGAAGCTGAGCTCTGTGATATATAGGGTGATATGATAGAGGAGAGAAGCTGAGCTCTGTGATTTATAGGGTAATATAAAAGAGGAGATACTCTGAGATATGTGATATATAGGTTTATATAATAGAGGAGAGAAGCTGAGCTCTGTGATATATAGGTTATATGACAGAGGAGAGAAGCTGAACTCTGTGATATATGGGGTTATATGATAGAGGAGAGAAGCTGAGCTCTGTGATATAGAGGGTTATATGATAGCGGGAGAGAAGCTGAGCTCTGTCATATATGGGGTTATATGATAGAGGAGAGGAGCTCTGTGATATATAGGGTTATATGATGGAGAGAGAGAAGCTGAGCTCTGATATATAGGATTATATGATAGAGGAGAGAAATTGAGCTCTGTGATATATAAGGTTATAGGATAGAGGAGAGAAGCTGAGCTCTGTGATATATAGGGTTATATGATAGCGGGATACGACCAGAGCTCTTTGCTATATATGGTTATATGATAGAGGAGAGAAGCTGAGATCTGTGATATAGAGGGTTATATGAGAGCGGGAGAGGAGCTGAGCTCTGATATATAGGGTTATATGATAGAGGAGAGAAGCTGAGCTCTGTGATATATAGGGTTATATGATAGAAGAGAGAAGCTGAGCTCTGATATATGGGGTTATATGATAGAGGAGAGAGGAGCTGAGCTCTGTGATATATAGGGTTATGTAATAGAGGAGCTGAGCTCTGTGATATATAGGGTTATGTAATAGAGGAGAGAAGCTGAGCTCTGTGAGAGAGAGAGAGAGATATATATATAGAGAGAGAGAGATTTCTGAGTTAAATGCTGACGAAATCGTAAGACAGAAAGTGTCGATAGTGCTCATCCTACCCCCACACACTGAGTGGCAGTTTGCACTGTACATACAATGTCAATCAATGGGTGGGCGGAGCAGGACTTTCACGGTCTCTTAAAGAATCCTGTCAGGATTTTCTCTACTTTTTACTAAGAAATCCTCCACCAAATCATATAAGCCTCTACATCACAGCGCTCCACTTCTCTCCCTCTATCACATCCTGTTCTCAGAGAGGGCAGTGTAAACCACTTGCAGATTCGCTTTAAATCAGTTATCCGACCCCCTTCATTCTCAAAATTGGTAAAGGTCCCAGAGACTGGACCCTCACTCATCATAGATTGATGGCACATATTTTTTAGTAACTGTTAATGGGGTTCTCCCATCTTGTACTTTGTTGCCATATCCTATTAATATACTAGCAAAGTCTGATAGGTGCAGGTCCCAAAGATGGGACTCGCACATACCTCAGGAATGGGCCCCGAAAGTCTCAGCCTGTCGCACTTGTTCAACTCTCCATTCTGTTTCGTGGGAGTTCTGAATACAGCCAAGCAGTGTTTTCAGATCTACTCGGAACTTTTATAGAACCGAATAGAGAGTGGTGTGCAAGCATAACCGACTCTTTCTTAGGGACCCACACCTATCGGACTTTGATCCTATCGATATGCTATAGAAATGCAGAATAGGAAACCTTAAAGGGGTTGTCTCACTACATTTATTCATCTTACCTCAGTCCTGTTTTATTGGTTCCACTTTGAATTCAGGGGCGTGTTTACTGGCTTCCAAAAGGCTGCAGTAGAAGCCAGGTCTGTAGCTATAGTGACCAGCACTGGCAGCTTATCAGGATAGATCAAACAGGTCTGTAGCTATAGTGACCTGAGGAGCTGATGCAGCCCATACAGAGGAGATATCTAGGAATTAGGTAGGACACTGTTAATGGACACATATTGTAAAGTGACTTGTTTTTGCAAGATCTTTAACATAAAAAGCAATCCTTGTAGTGAGACAACCCCTTTAAGTTGATTTAGTGTACATGATTATAATGTTAAACGGTCTATTTACTCTTCACAGACAAGATCACTGTGAGAAGGCAGAAGATGTAGCGTGCACAGACAGACAGCTAAGTTGCAGTGCTCCACCTGCTCCTTGTCTGAGTCTTCTTGGAAACTTTGAGGTATCCATTTTATTCCCATATCTGTATTGGCATACATCATGTACCTTTTTTGGGTAGCCTTGGCTAAAGGATGCATGAAAGCAGCAGAGCTGAAGAAGACCTTTTGGCTCCAATATAAACTACTAGCACATATTTTAGTTTTTATTGGCTGCCCTTCTAATTGTATGCCTCTTTATTATAGTTCTCTTAGTGGCCTCCCTCCTATGACACTGGACTTTTTACATTCCAATCCCTTTATGTGCCTTCTCTTGGTTAACAGGAGTCAGTCTTGAATTATCGATGAGAACCTCTGGGCACAGTTGGAGGTTTCACAGCAGATGTTGGAGCAAGTGGAGTGTTCTGTCCAACCCACATGACATTGCCTGTCAGAGTTTCTTTCTTCAGTGTTTCAGAGGACAATGCTCCTTCCCCTTACATGGTAAGACAAAATATGTCTGTGCTAATATATACTTTTTGTAACTCCAATCAATAATGTAGAAAAAGTCTTATGGTATGTTCACACGACTTAATTGCGGGGCGTACTGTACGCCCCGCAATTACGCCGGGTCTTTGGGAGTCACGCTGATCGGCGCGTACTCCCACGACACAGAGGGGGGTGGGCAGCCCGCCGGCCCCATAGACAAGCATTACTTTCGTGCCGTGAATAAATGACATGTCAATTATCTCCCCGCACGTACAATACGATTGTATTCTCTATGAGAACTGTGGATTACCATAATGATTGGGGCGCATTTAGCTCGTATTAGAGCACAGTATGCTCGCAATACGTGGCGAAATGCGCCCCAAAATAAGCTGTGTGAGCTTACCCTTACAGATCAATTAAATAACAAATGTGATGATTTTATTACAGGACATCCTAGAACTACAAGTCTCTAGTCATCGAAGAGAATGCTTAAAAGGCTGTTCACACTATAGACATTAATGACATATCAAAGTTTGGAAGGTGCAGGTTCGCACCAATCTATACAGGCCCCCAAAAGTGACCGCTCAAAATGAAGAGTCAGTCGCCCTTGCACACAACTGTCCATTCTATTCTATGGGAGTTCAAAGTAGTGGTGAAAGGTGTGTTTGGCTGTGGTCGGGTATTCCATAGAACAAAATAGAGAGTTGTATGTAAGCTTTACCAGTTCTTTATTCTGACTTTCCGGGGCCCGTTTCCAAGAAAAGTTAGGGTCCCACAGATGGGACCTGCACCTATCAGACTTTGATGTTATATCCTATCGATTATGCCATAAAAGGCTATGGTGGGAACACCCCTTTAATGTTGTTTATACTAGGGCTTCACAACCTCAATATTTTTGGATATGACCAGAGTCCTTCTAATTCTTAGGAACCACTATTTGTTTTCTTTAGCTCTATAAAGAAACCTTGAGATCTTGCAACAATCACCAGTATTTTTCTTTCTTTTGTGCTGCACTATTGCATTATAGTCTGTGAGGATCAAAAATTCACAGTGAAGAAAAAAACCCAATAAAAAATAACTTTTAACTTGAATTGCCTTAAAGAAATGCCCTCCAAAATGGAGGACCCACAGCAACAAACACCAAAATTTGTTCTCCTAGAGAGGAAGAAATGCTGGTTCCTCTAAATCTAAATATCCAATATAGTGGTACTGACCCAAGGGGTGAAAATTGCCCCCCTCGGCGGAGTAGTCGCCCAACAGGCGGCCCCACCTATTGAGAGCGCACCCTAGGTCAGACTCCTTAAACAGTTCCTAAAAGGATACCAGCAGGACTCCCATATGTGCTATAGACACTCCAGGAGAAACAATTCTATCCACATAAAATCATTCTTTTTAGTCACATATACAGAACAAGAAAAAAAAATAAAAAACAAAAACAACGTTCTGTTGCATCATTGATTCAGAAACCTGTGTGATTTGTTCAAGACCAACAAACAAAAACAACGTTCGTTGTATCATTAATTCAAAAACCCGTGTGATTTGTTCAAGACCCGATGCGTTTCCCCCAAAGATTCTATAGGATTCATCAGGGGTAACAAGAGAACATTTAGCCAACAAGACTAAAATCACAGCATACATAGACGAATAGATAAAGAAACTTAGCAATGATTATCCTTAATGGTGGTAATGCGTCAAGATAATCCAATAAGATACAGATTGATGATGTGTCTGATGCTCAGTGTGGACGATACTGCCATGCATCCATGCTCCCCATGGAGATCTTTAAAGTGGACACCACCGGAAGTGATCTCACAAACCATAACATCACTTCCTGTCACCTCCCACCCCCCCACGGAGATCAATTCAGGCCCGCAGAGAGAGTAGAGATCTCTCATTCCCAGATAGTTCACATGGGAAGAGCAGGTCGCCCCCTTTTGGTGGGTAAGTGAGGCGTTCTACCGCCACTAAACCACATAACATCGCTGCAGAGGTGCGACGGATTTACAGGCGTAGACACCGGTCAGAGCACAACGCTACTCACCGGGGCAACATCCCAGCGCCAATACAAACAGAATAACCGCGCACCTCTATGCATACTTTGCTGTATAAATATCATCCAATCTATACCTATGAGTGTAAGGGATAGAGAGGGAAGCATAAAGCATCGCCACCTGAGGATCATAATCAGATAATAAAAGATCAGAATAGATGTGTTGGTGGACAATCCTGTCCTATAAGCAACACTGGCACATATCACCAAGTGAACCTTCATACCTTTAGGATATTTATATAGATATAGAAAATACAGTTAAAACACCTTTGTCATAAACAATAGATATACGGCTATACCCAGTACATAATTGTAAAAATATACTGTAGTGAACTCATTTGGATACATAAAGTAATGAATAATGTTACAAGAAGCAGCCAAAATATAGTAACTCATTCAGTGCTCGGTTGCATAGTTTTGACCCTATACGTCCATTCAGTCTCCTTACAGAGGAGGATTTCTATCTATGTCACTTTTCTAGAGGAAGTCTGGATTTTTTCAATAACAAACAAAAGAAGACAAGTATAATCACCCTTGTGGTACTCCCACACATGACGGGCCAATGGGGTGTCTCTGCGATGTCTCACATCCCCCAAATGTTCACCTATCCTAGTTTTGATGTATCTAGTTGTTTTTCCTACATACTGTTTTTTACATTGACAGGTGCAGAGATAGACTACCCCTTTAGAGTAACAATTGAAGAATTCTCGGATCTTGAAGATTTGTCCTGTGACCTGACACACAAATTCCTTGGTTTTTTGCACATAGGGGCATGATACACACTTACCACAATTTGTACATACAATAGGTCTACGTTCTAACCAAGACTGGGGTTTGGGTGGAGGGGTGTAGTGACTATGTATTAATCTATCTTGCAGGGACCTCCCTCTCCGATATGTCACAGAGGGTCTAAATGGAACAACTCCTTCCAAGTCCTTGTCAGCTCGTAATATATCCCAGTATTTCCTCAAGATCTTATATACTTCATCACTACAATCATCATACGTCCCAATTTACTCTCACTATCGATTTCTCTTTGTCTCTTTTTGGACTAGGGTTTCGAAGGGACTTTCTATCCTTCTCCAAGGCATATTTAAGGCGATTTTATAAATCGGCCAAGGATAACCCCTATCCAGAAAGCGTTTCTTCAGGTCATTGGACTGTGCATAGAATTCTTCAATGTTTGAGCAATTAGCCTCATCCTAAGATATTGTCCCTTAGGGATACCTCGTTTTAAACTCGGTGGATGGTGGCTCTCCCATCTCAGTAGATTATTAGTTGATGTAGGTTTCCTAAAGGTGGTTGTTTGTAGGTTACATGCTTCATCCTTCCAGATTTTAACATCCAAAATGATATTTCTCTCATGGATTTCTGAGGTAAAACTTAAGACCAATTTCATTGATGTTAAGAGTATCAATGAAAGAATGAAAGTGAGCCTCAGTGCCCTGCCACAATATGAAAACATCATCGATGTATTCTCACCCACAATAAAATACATGAGGTATTAGATCTCCAAAGCCTCACTGAACACCAGGGTCTTCTCCCACCAGCCCAGGAAACAAATTTGCATACGAGGGAGCACATGGGCTCCCCATAGCTAGTGCCCCTGAGCTGGTGGTAGACCTGGGTCATACAGAAAGAAATTATGGGTGAGTACAAATTCCAAAAATTGGAGTACCAGTGTATTATGATTGGCATGCCTGTTGCTTCTAGTATGCAGAAAAGATTCACCCGCCTTCAGTCCATAAGAATGGGGAATACTGCTGTAGAGAGCCTCTACATCCACCGAGGCCAATTTTACATCGGCATCCACCGAGATTCCTTCCAATTTTCTAAGCAAATCCGAGTATCCTCAAGTAGGAGGGCAAAGTGACCACAAATTCCCTCAAGATTTCATCTAGGTAAATCCGATGTTTTGTGTGAGAGACTCATTCGGACATCTATTGGGCGTCCTTCAGAGGGACTAGTCCCTTATGGATTTTGGGCAAGGCATAGAATGTCGCTATTCTAGGTTTTTTTGGTAATAAGAATTGTGATTCTTCTTTAGATAGTGATACCATCTCCATCCCAATCCTTCCAATGTTATTTTGTTAGCAGTTTGGAATATAATGTGATCAGTAGACTTCCTTACACATTAGTTTTTATGTTTCAGGGTAACATTACACTGGAATCTCTTGGCAAAAGGGGATATCGCATACCTCCTTCGGGAACGATTCAAGTGGTACGTACAGTTGTTTGCAGTGCCTCACTTCAATAATGAAAGCTGTGCCAGCAAAACAAGGGCTCAATTCTGCAAAAGTCAAGAATATGATGAGTCAAAGATGGTTTAACGATGTGTGGATACTGTACAATAATATACAATTACAATAATAATAATATCCAAGCAGTTTAATGAAGCAAGTACTTCTATGGAAAGTAGTTTATTGCTCTAGTTCTTATTTATAGAGTTTATTAAAACTCACCTGTAGTCAGATAAATTTGAAACAATTTGATCTGCAAGATACCTGTAATGGGTATGTTTAAATGGGTCAATTATGCTGTAGTTTTTCCTCAGCAGATTCTCAGAAGAAAATGTACGGTTATTACTCTGAGATACCCGCAGCAAATTCCACACCAGTTAGTGCAGATTTTTGCATGTGGGCTTAATCCTGTTGACCAGTGATGGATCTGACCCATTTTAACGTACTCTAAGGATTAAACTGATAGTACAGTTTGTAATGTTACAAAAGACAAATCCATTTAGTCAGCCTGGTAGGCACTCGCAGTATAGCCTACAAGCTAAAATAGTAGGAACATAGAAGCCTGATCTCCAACAGTAGACTTGGACATGTGGGCAGCACGGTGTAAAGGTATACCTGCCAGTAAAAAGTTCTCTGTCCTCTATCTTATTAGATATTTGCTAATTCTATTTTTATTCTAGCTTATTTAGCTTATATGGTAACCTGCACTTTTATTACTACATTTCCTGGGATAAGGAATTGTGGTTTTGTAATTAAGACTTTGAACTTGCCAGAAATGTGCCATGAGTCAGATCTGAAGGGAAACCGATAAGTGGTTTTACTCACAGATATTCATGACTCCAGCACCTCAACTGATGAAGTATGGAGAAGGTTCTACTGACCCATTGAAAAGGAATGCACTCTTGGCCAGATGTGCATGGGGAAGGGGAGGGGGATGCTAGTAGGAGTATTGGTCAGTCAACAGCTGTTGAAGGTGATTGGACATCTGAAGACATTGGGCTGTAAGGCCATGTTCACATGGTTTAAAATGGGCCGTATTTCGGTCCGTAATTACGCGCCGAAAGTGTGCCAATTACGGGCCGAAAACGGCCCCAGTCATTACGGTAATTCACAGTTCTCATAGAGAACTATGGATTACGTCTCCTCTCCCCGCCCGGCGAAGCCGCGGGCGGGGAGATAATTGACATGTGAATTACTAGCGGTGTATACGCGCCGCTGGCAATTCAAGTCTATGGGCCGGCGAAGTGCCGGCCCCCTGCTCAGTCCTCCGCTCCCGACCCGCCCCCGGTCACACGCCGTAATTGCGGGGCGTAATTACGCCCTGCAAATACACCGTGTGAACATAGCCTAATAGAAGAATGGTAAAATGTGCTAGGATTGTGCAAGCATTTATGTAATTGCATATTCCTGTCCCCTAGTGGGACTTAAAAGTGGAAAATTTCAAATTTAAGTTTTAAAAAACACATAAAAAAATACTATTTATGATAGAAAAAGGAAACAATTGGTATTCTTGTGTAAGTTCAAACTTTTACAATGTCACATTTGTTATCCAACATGAAAAAAATGGAATCAAACGTTCACATGTACCCCAAAAAGGAACCCATAAAAACGACAGATCACTCTACATAAACCATATAACCCAATGAATCTTCCAGAATAAAAGCAACATGTCAGGTATACATATCAGGTGAAGTAAAAAAAACTAAACCCAAAAAAGGATGGCAGAACTAGGTTCAACCCTCCCCTACCTTTATTGTAACTGGCAAAAAAAAAAATTGTAATGTATAATTATAAAACTGGTCCAGCGCAAAACAAGCCCTCATACCCTTATGCTAACAAAAAATGAAAATATTAAGATTGGTATTAAAAGGATAAGTTAAGTGAAATTCAGTTCCCAAAAACATTTGTTAAATTTGCATATTTACCATGATTCTCTTTGCATTTCAGACCTTATTTAATCCAAACAAGACTGTGGTGAAGATGTTTGTGGTGAAATATGGTTTGCAAGAAATGCCACCCAATCACCAGACATTCCTGCGGCAGAGAACGTTTTCTGTTCCTGTGAAACGAGACAAGAAATTGACAGTCCCTGATAACATCCTGAAGACAGAAGAGAGGACACTTCGCTACCTCATCCACCTGAGGTAATTCTTCATCAGTCTCTGAACTTGCCCTGCAGACTTATTTAGCATCAGTCTGTTATTTTGGGCCACATGTATGAAATGGTTTTTGTCTAAAATCCACTTTTTTTCCCCATAGAAACCTATGGGCAAAAAAAGTGAGTTTTAGACCAAAACAGTTTCATACATGTGGCCCTTTATTTTAAAAAAAATTTGTTCTATTTTGTGATTATGAACAAAAAATGCACATAAAATTCATATGTATCTAAATCAGACTTGATACACACCAAAGTCCAGTTACAGTCTCCTCCTAAAGTGGCAGAAAAAAATAAGTAGGAATTAAATATCCTTGCAATGTAAATTTATGTTTTTCCAAGTTTTCTGTTTTGTTTTTTGCCATGCTTACTCTTTTAAGCTATGTTCAATCTGTGTTTGCAGTCTGTGTTGGAGGTAGAGCTTGGAAGATGCTATCAATGTGCACCTCTGACATATACAGCTCTTTCAACATGTTAATTAAAAAAACAAAAAGGTGTAACAAAACTTGCTGCCTAGATGTACACCAAAAGGATGCACTTTCTTCACATTGAACACTGGTAGGGCCATATTGACTGATCTCCATTGAGAACAAATGACCGGGTGTGTTTTGATATTCAACTGCCTGATCATTTTTACCACTGACATCTACATTCGGGAAGATCAAGATCTCCTATATAAGTTCTTTTCCTCAATAAACTACTGTTAATTTGATACTGGCGTCACATGATAGGTGTTTGGTGGATACATGAATGTTTTTTCCATAGAGTAATCCATAGCACCCCTTACCATAGACAGGAATATAGGCTATATTTTTATAATGCATTGGTATAAAATATGTACAGGAGTAGAATTTTTCATACATGTATGTTAGAAAATTATTTGATTTTCTACTATATACATAATAAACAAAGACATTGTAAAGTGGAAAACCCCTTTAAAACTGTTATGCTTCACTGAGGCTGAAAATAATAATTGCCAAAGGGAGACTTTGAACAGTAGTGATTTTTTTTTTTTCAGTAGTGACTGGCTCACTGAAATTACTGAAGGGCACAGCCACAACTCAGCCAGAAGTGTGAAATACCCATGTCAGCTTGTGAACATTTATTTTGCATCCAACCCTTTTTGGAAAGGAATCCATGGACTTTACATAGGCAGACAATTTTTACATGCATGTGTGAATGCATCCTTAAAATGCTTATTATTCAACAGTGACCTAAGAGTCTAATAAACTGTAGAAGGTTGTGGTTGTCATAATTGTTTGAGGAGGTGCTGCCAGTTTTTAAAAGGGTGGTTCCTCTTCTATGGAGGACAACTTTATTGCTTATATTACTGTTCCTGAACCTGCAGCTCGCAAGCTGATGGGAGTTGTAGATTAATAACGGCTTGAAAGCTGCAGGTTCAGGAACAGTGTTTGTCTAAAATAACGTTGGTTTATTATCTTTAAAAATAGTTGGGAAAACTGTGTTCGGGTATGTTCACCGGGCGTATTGAGTCACTTTTAGATGCGTGTTTGGATCCGTCTGTCGGACCCAAACGCGCATCTAACGATGTGCAATGTGATTTACATTGCTTTTAATATGAAATACACATTAAATAATGAGCAACGTCATTTACATTGCTTTTACTATGAAACACGTTCACACGAGTAATTGCCGATGCGCGTCTCATTTCGTCTTTCGGATCCATTCCAAGAATTGACACGACAATTGTTGGTCTGACAGACGCAGCAGGAGCCATATAATAAACTATAGGGTGCGATCCTGCTGCATCCAACACGCCGCTGCGTGTTAGATCCATTTAGGGTCCGATCACCAATGCGTTTTTGAATGTGATTTTTCGGATCCAAAAACACTGTGTGAACAAGCCCTTAGAGGGCTTTTGCCACGATGTAATGTTGACGTGGGATCCTCCAAAATGGGTATTTAATCACTTTTCTAAATATATGTCATTAAAAAAAGTGAAGCCTCTGAGAGCTACAGCCTTCCTTACATGCCATTAGTTACTTAAAAGTTTACATTAGACATAACCAGCAGCTGACAGGAGCTGATCTGGTCTGCACTTCTTATCTGATGACAGGGAACATGAAGGAGCTGGCAAGGGACTGTGGAGAAAAAGCAGTGAATAGGCCCTGTGTGTTTTGTATATAGAATCCACTGGTTGTAATGTAATTATTTCAGTGAACATTGCACACGCTCCCTGTTTCTTGGCTGTGTTCAGGGGGGGGGGGCCCTCTCTCTTCCCTTGTGAGGCTTTGTGCTTTGTTTATAGTCTCTTCTGAGCAGATTAAGAGGTAAGGAAGTCACTTCTTGGCAAAACCCCTTTAAAGGCACAATAATGAAAGGAGAAATACTTTCGCGGAGCCCTAAAAAGAACCAAGTACCCAGATATATCCGAATGTAAGCTGTTTATTTTCTTTCCAGGTTCCAAAGTTCCAAGTCTGGAAAGATCTACCTCCACAAAGATGTAAGGCTTCTTTTTTCTCGGAAGTCCATGGAAGTTGACAGTGGGGCAGCATACGAACTGAAATCTTACATAGAAACTCCAACGAATCCTCAGTTTTCACCCAGATGCTGAGATGACCACAGCAAAAAAAATATATATATATAGTTTGACATCTGTGACTCTGGTCTAAATAGATATGACCCAGGAATGGACCAGCTCCCGAGATTTTCTTCAGTGTATTCTGTGTCTTTCGTGTAGACTGGAAAAGAATAGAAAGTCCTAATCCATTTTTGTACTATGTAATACCACTTGATTAGGTGTGTGCTGCATTAGCAATTCTCCCTGTTAGTTTAGTGTTTACACCTTTTATTTTGTTTATTTAATATTTAATGTTTCATTTACTACACAGTGATTTTGTTTTGTCTCCGTGTTCTAATGTAGCACAAAGCCTATGTAAATCATACAATGTATTTTTGACAGTAATACTGAATTCTAAAATATATATAAATCTATAGTTTGGTGTGAATTTATTACATGATGCAATTCACTAGGTGACAGCTGGGGTGAGCAAAGTTTCCCTTTTACAGTCTGTTTGAGGGATATATTTGGGTGAAGGGAAAGTGTCCTTTGACCTTGGCCTATGAACTTTAGGCTTATATATATATAACCGTGTAATGGGTAATATGTTTACAAACTTGTGACATGTCAAGTGGGGGTCCAGGTGCTGAGAGCACCAGTTGCTAAAATAGGAGGTGCAAAAGCCCTTAACTGAGCCCTGTGCCTTATGGAAATTTCTTCAGAAAGAGTATGTGGTGTACAGATTCATAGAAAGTCTTTCTAATATGTACACCGATTGCTCTGTGAGGAAAGCTAATCAGGAAAATGTACATGCTGCAAAGAATTACTTTACTGTATATTAACTAGATAATTCCTTGCTGCCTCTTTAAATACTATTCTGACACCACATTATTTCTCATATTGTAAACCCAAGCCAATTAGGACTGGGGTGATGCTGGACTGAATGCAACACCACACGGTCCTATTAAAATGTGACTTCTTGTTGCACCTAACACAGATCATATTTATATGTTACAAAGCTGTTCATAAGGGTTTGCTCACTTGGTTGCAAGAATGTCTCTCCTATTCATCTGAATTTGGGTTGCAGAGCTCCATGCACATGCTGTACAAATAACCTAGAATATCTTTTCAGTTAAATACGTTTCTGCAGCAAATTTGCCATATGTTAATATGTCTTAGTTTGGTTTTATGATCAAACTGGCGGACTACTAGAAGCTTCCAGAAAAAAAAAAAAAAGGTTGGGGTTATTTTGGGGTCTTGCTGGACTTCAGGTATTTCCTACTCGACAGGTTTGACCAAGACGAGATTCACATGTTGCAATTTGACGGGGATTTTAAAGGGGTGCTCCCCGCTCGCTTTGTAGAGCAGAACATTCCCCGAAAGTCTCCACTTCAGAAAGGAAAGTCAGTTGCTCTTGCGTACGTCTCTCCATTCTATTCTATGGGAGTTTCGAGTACAGCCAAACACAATGCCCCTGTACGTGGAACTCCCATAGAACTGAACAAAGAGTTGTGCCCAACCACAAATTACTCTTCCTCCTTAAGTGGAAACTTTTAGGGGCCCGTTCCTGAGATAAATGTCCCAGAGGTGGCATATACTAGAGAGAAGTCATGAAAGTGCAAGACTGGAAGACTGCTTTAAAGAAGAGATGCAAAATGGCATGCAGAAAGCTACAGTGTTTCAATAGGTCCAAAGGAATCCTCCGGTTTTCTTGTGGGTACCCTCTCATTCGTACCCATAACAGATTATTTACAACATGAACAAAGCTTGAGCCATAATCAGGATGACACTTGAGCACTATGTTACACCCAATAGACAAATATCTGCAAGCCCTGCTTAAACAAGTGATAAGAGGTTTTGTCATTACGTATTTAAATGGCTCTTTACAATCTACGTTGACCGCTGCAGTTTAAAGCCTAGAAAATTGGACTGGATTCACACATGATTATTTTTCAGGCTAAGTCCACACAGCAATGTCAAAATGTCGGCCAAAATTCAATGGCATTTTGACATTGCTGGACCGCGGCAAAACTGTGTTTTTTTGGGGGCGCAGATTTGCGCAAAAGCTGGCGTTGGTTTTTGGGTTTGCCATCAGCCCCGTACATTCAATGTATGGGGCCAACGGCAAATCCAAGTAGAATCTGGCAGAATATACAACATCTTGCATAGTTTGTAAGGCCGAAAAAAAACAGACGTCCATTCAGTTCAGCCTATTGTGCTCTAGTATTGATCCAGAGGAAGGCAAAAATACATATGAGGTAGAAGCCAATTCTCATTTTAGGGAATCCATTCCTTCCCAACTCAAATCTGGCAATCAGAATAAATCCCTGGACCATAACCCTTCTCCATAATCCTAGTCACTATAACTTGTTATATTATTACCCTCTAGAAATGCATCCAGACCCTTTTTGAACTTTGTTAGTGAATTCACCATGACAAGTTTCCCTGGCAGAGAGTTCCACAGTCTCACTACTCTAACAGTAGAGAATCCATTTCTATGTTTTATGTAGAACTTTTCTTTCTTGAAGACGTAGAGAATGCCCACTTGTTCTGGATACAATCCTGGGTATAAATAGATCTTGGGAGAGATCTCTATAATGACCTTTTAATATATTTGTTATGTCCCCCGAAGCCGTATTTTCTCTAAACTAAATAACCCTAACCTTGCTAATCTTTCTGGGTATTGCAGTCCACCCAGTCCTTTTATTATTTTTGTTGCCTGCATTTGAACATGTTCAAGCTCTACAACGTCTTTCCTGTGCACTGGTGCCCAAAACTGTACACAATATTCAATGTGTGGTCTAACCAGTGACTTGTATAATGGGAGAATAATGTTCTCATCATGTGCATCTATGCCCCTTTTAATACACCCCATGATCCTATTTGCCTTGGCAGCTGCTGCTTGACACTGGCTGCTACAATTAAGTTTACTGTCCACCAGGATTCCCAAGTCCTTCTCCAGTCACTTTTAGCTAGCGTTTTTCCATTTAACATGTAATCATGTAATGGATTTTTCCTCCCCACGTGCATAACCTTGCATTTATTTGTGTTAAACCTCATCTGCCACTTCTCTGCCCTGTACTCTATTGTTGATTACTTTACAGAGCTTAGTATCACCTGCAAAGATTGATATTCTACTGTGCAATCCATCTGTAAGATCATTAATGAATACTGTATATTAAAGCGAATAGGGCCCAATACTGACCCCTGTGGTCCCTCACTAGTAACTGGGATCCAGTCTGAGGATGTACCATTAATCCCTCTTATTTTCTATTCATGGAGGTTGGTGATTAATGGTACAAACTCAGACTGGACCCCTGTTACTAGTGGGGGACCACAGGGGTCAGAATTGGGCCTGATTCTCTTTAATATATTCATTAATGATCTTGCACATGGATTGTGGTAAAAAAAAATCTGTGCTGTATAGACTATAGCACAGATTTTTCATTGCCGTCTATGCAGCACAGTTTACTATCGGATTTTTGGCGGATTCAAAATATTGAATCCATTGAAAATCCGACAATAAAGCTGTGTCGTATACACATAACCTAACTTTTCTTAGCTGTCAATGAAACCAGCTATACTCCAAGAAAAAAAAGACAGAAACAAAAGTGACATTTGTGTCTCAATACAAGGATAAATGCATGTACATGGCATAGCAACGAAGTTTCCAAATGGTATTTCTCAGAGTTGGGTGCTTTTGTATGGTGTTTTCATTGTTGTCTCAGTAGCTGTTTAATGACAGGAAGCCCAGCAGTTCTGTATGTCTGGATGCACAGGAACCGGCTCCTGTGCAGGGCAGGTTTTGAAGCTACAAACCAGGATGCGTATTCAAATAATTCTGCAAATGATTATTTTTTTAGGGGAGAGGGTGTATTGCAAAAAAGGGACAGCAATTCAACCTCATCCGAAAATGACCTACTGTTCAACTCATGTTTTATGGTCAAAATATTTTTTAAGAATTTTTGGTTGTGTTTTTTTTTGTTTTTTTATTTCCATGTTATCGATATTTAAAAAAAAATCTGAAATTCTGCAGTTTTATTTTGGCCGTTGTCTGACGCTTTTTTCTGTTCTGTACCGAAAACATTTCAGCAGTCTCCTCTCTACCAGCCCATTCAGGATTACACTCAAAGGAGACACCATTGTGTACAGATAACACAGGATCTACCAGTCACAAGAGGAGAGGTCACAGCTCCCCCTCTCCCCTCCCTGCACAGTGACTTCTTCTGTGATCACAGATCATGCCTAGAAAACTTTTCGATAGAAGTCAAAGGGTCAAGTGTCGGACTGGCCCACCGGAGGAGTCTGGCGGACTCGCGTCTGACATATAACTACTCAGCAGCGCAGGCGGTGCTTACTACTGTGCAGCGTAGACTTCGGGGCCCACTGAAAGCTGTTAGTCTCCTACTGGGCCCTGATCTCTGCGGCATGATGATATCACACCCCTACACCGAACACAAGCGCCTAGCCTGAGCTTCTCCATGGGGGAACGAGAGAGAAGAGGTAACTATTTTTAAATAACAGGGAACACCTATATACCTGCAAGGGCGAGTATAAACCTCTAGGGGGCACATACCCAAGCCATGTCAATAATGGAGCCAGCTGTAATGGCTTTTAGCCACTAACTGCCTAATATCTATGCCCAACATACGTCACCTCTGTACTCTATGGGCGAGTGGAAGTGTTGTGTCAGAACTGAAAGCACATGGAGCTAAATTCTGGGTGGGTTACTCACCACTGCCCTCATTCTATTCTATCGAGAGATAACTACAGCGTTGTCAATCAGGGCAGGGAGGACAGGTAGGTCGAGGTAGAGTACAGCTACCTGTCAGTACAGTCTAATGCCCTGGACAACCCCTTTAAATAACCAGATTGGTTGCTACTTCTTTTTTCAGTTTCAGTTTTGAGAAATCCACCATTAGATGTTTGCAGAATCATGGGGTATAAATTCATTGCATTGAATGTATCTTTACCGTGACGGTTGTTGTGATCCATTATCATACCTCCCAACTTTTATAGCTTGCAAAGTAGGACACATCAGGCCACACCTCTAACCATGCCCAAAACATGTCACACTTGGGCCACCTTCTAACCCGCAAAACATGTCCCCCGGGCCCCCCCAAAAACCACGCCCAAAACATGTCACATCAAGACATGCCTCTAACCACGCCCAAAAAATGTCACATCAAGACAAGTCTCTAACCACGCCCAAAACATGTCACATCAAAACCCCTCAACACCCAAAAAATGCACATCAAAACAATCCTAAAACCCCCCCAAAACCCTATGCCATCAAGACACCCTCTAACCACGCCCCAAACATTCGCACAAACAATCTCTAACCACGCCCAAAAAATTACAAAACCCGGGCCCCCCTCAACCACGCCCAAAACGTCAATCAAACAATCCAATCACCCCCCCAAAACATTCACACAAACAAACCTAACCACGCCCAAACATTCACTCAAAACCCCCTCTAACCAGCCCAAAACATGTCGCATCAAGACAACTCTAACCCCCCCAAAAAATTACACCCGGGGGACGCCCAAACAAAGCCCAAAACGTCCATCAAGACAACTCTAACACGCCCAAAACGTCACACAAGACACGCCTCAACCCGCCCAAAAAATGTCGCACAAAAAAGTCTCTAACCACGCCCAAAACGTACATCAAGACAATCTCTAATCAGCCCAAACATGTTCACATGGTCAAGACAGCCATCTAACACTCCAAAACGATGTCACAACAAACATGCCTCTAACCACGCCCAAAACATGATGTCACATCAAGACACGCCTCTAACCACGCCCAAAACATGATGTCACATCAAGACACGCCTCTAACCATGCCCAAAACATGTCGCATCAAGACATGCCTCTAACCACGCCCAAAACATGTCACATCAAGACAAGTCTTTAACCACGTCCAAAACATGTCACATCAAGACAAGTCACTAACCACGCCCAAACCATCTCACATCAAGACACGCCTCTAACCACGCCCAAAACATGTCGCATCAAGTCAAGTCTCTAACCACGCCAAACTCATGTCACACCAGGCCACGCCTCTAACCACGCCCAAAACGACACATCAAGACAAGTCTATAATCACGCCCAAAACATGTCACATCAAGACAAGTCTCTAACCACGCCCAAAACATGTCACATCAAGACACGCCTCTAACCACGCCCAAAACATGTCACATCAAGACACGCCTCTAACCACGCCCAAAACATGTCGCATCAAGACAAGTCTCTAACCACGCCCAAAACTTCACATCAAGACAAGTCTCTAACCACGCCCAAAACATGTCACATCAAGACACGCCTCTAACCACGCCCAAAACATGTCACATCAAGACAAGTCTCTAACCACGCCCAAACAGAGTCACACAGACATGCCTCTAACCACGCCCAAAACAGATGTCACATCAAGACAACGCCTCTAACATGCCCAAAACATGTCGCATCAAGACATGCCTCTAACCACGCCCAAAACATGTCTCTTCAAGACAAGTCTTTAACCACGCCCAAAACATGTCGCATCAAGACAAGTCTCTAACCACGCCCAAAACATGATGTCACATCAAGACATGCCTCTAACCACGCCCAAAACATGATGTCACATTAAGTCATGCCTCTAACCACACCCAAAACATGATGTCACATCAAGACATGCCTCTAACCAAGCCCCAAAACTTGATGTCACATCAGGCCACGCCTCTAACCAAGCCCCAAAACTTGATGTCACATCAGGCCATGCCTCTAGCCACGCCCAAAACATGTCACATCAAGACAAGTCTCTAACCACGCCCAAAACATGTCACATCAAGACATGCCTCTAACCACGCCCAAAACTTGATGTCACATCAGGCCATGCCTCTAACCACGCCCAAAACATGTCACATCAAGACACATCTCTAACCACGCCCAAAACATGTCACATAAAGACATGCCTCTAACCATGTCCAAAACATGTCACATCAAGACATGCCTCTAACCACGCCCAAAACATGATGTCACATTAAGTCATGCCTCTAACCACGCCCAAAACATGATGTCACATCAAGACATGCCTCTAACCATGCCCCAAAACTTGATGTCACATCAGGCCACGCCTCTAACCACGCCCATACACATGCCAACTTTTTAGACAGCCAAAAAGGGAGACATTTTCAGGATTGCATTGTATCCAATGATGAAATATTAAGTTGTTATGTAATATACAGCGAGGAAGCAAGATAATTTATTGACGCAAATCTATTTTCCCAAATCAAAAAGAGGGACAGTTATAGAGCTAAGAGGGACAAGGGTTAAAAATAGGGACTGTCCCTCCAAAATAGGGACACTTGGGAGGTATGTATTATATATACATATACCATATAAGCAGCCCTATCTGGTTGGAGGCAGAAGGCTGAGTTCATTATATTACTGCCATGTGTCGTTCAGCTTCACTCTTTAGATCTCTGGTCACAACTTCCCATCAATGACAAGAAAACTACAACCCCCATGATGCTTTGCGGTGGGTGACGTCACGCAGCACGCTAGAAGAGGATTCCCTCTGCGTCATGACGTGGCCTACACGCGAGTGACGCATGTAGCGTGGCGGCCATCTTTGAGTAGGAGGAGCCGGGGGTAGCGTAGTGTCAGACGGTGCTGTGAGGCCGCCCTATCGCCACCGACATGTCCGCGGAGAACCCGGAGACCAAAGCTCAGGAGGAGAACAACTCCTCTGACGAACAGAAGGTGAGAGGCTGCGTCATGTGTAGTGAGCGCTGCAGCCGTGGTGTACACCGGGCGGAGCCGCTCAGCAGCGGCCGGTATCGCGCCTCTATCCGCACGGTGTGGCCGCGGCCGGGCAGGCATGACATGGAAGTAGTGGCGGGTCACTCGTGGCTGCTCCACAGCGGCCGGTGCGCGCCTCATGTTCCGGGGGAGTCCTCCCTGCAGCGCACCTGATGCGGCCTCACCCTGCTGACGGCGCCTTGGCTCGGCAGCTCTGATGACCTCACGCGGTGCTCTGGAGGTGGCTGCCCCATGTGTGCAGAGCAGGGTGATGACACGTGGCCCCTGGTGCCCCAGGAGGAGCGGGGCAGCCTCAGTGTTGAGGGGGATGTTCACACAAGGCTGGTTCCCTCATTAGAAATCCAAGGCGACGCCTCACGTTTCTGTTGGGGGTTTCTCTTAGAGGGGCGTCCTACCCTGGATTCTGTCGTTAGGATAAGGCACGGGCGGTCTGATGGCTCAGGGCCCTGTCTCTGCACAACTCTCCATTCTCTTCCATGGGGGTTCAGAATGGAGGGCGGCTCTGCCTTCTGGAGATGGGTGCACGTCCCTCCTGTGGGACCCACCTGTCAGACTTATCCTAGCGATACGCCATCAATGTCTATGGTGTGCACACCCCTGTATCCGAGGCGGTATTTGGCCAGTTTCTATGGGGCTGACCCGTGTCGCTTCTGCTGGAGCGGAGTCTGAGGATCCACCCAAAAGAAAAAACAAGTTTATTCCCCATTATAATGAACTTCAGCACGAACTGTCATTCAAACGAATGTCTGTCAGGTTACACGAGGGAACCCATGTACTCTGCATCAAACTCCTCGTATAAATCTGTTGTGTGAACATAGACGAGGATCGGTGGCCGTTCCTGACAGGTCTGTTAGTAAATCCTTGTGTTCCCTGTGAGCCTCTTCTTTTATAACTCTGTGATTCCTTCTAGAAATGTATTACTGAATCTGTCAGATGGGTGTTACCAGTTGGGGTGTGTCCTGCATAGTCTGACATTGTCCAATCACTGTGTGCAGGGACACACCCAAACTGGAATGGTAACACCCATCTGACACATTACTACTCTTTTAGGGGAATACTGCAAAACAAAAGCTAGAGAGAAAAGGGTTTTTTTCCGGGGGGGACAAGGCAGGTTTTGTTTTAAGGCGATGTGGATTCTCCCCCCCCAAAAAGGCGCAAACACCCCCATTCATTTTCATTGATTCCTATGTGAAACCACAGCCATTTTTTTACAACGATTTTCCCTTTCCGCCTGGAATAATGCCCCTTTTTTGAGGCCCATAGCAATCAACAGAGCTTCAAAAACCCGGCACAAATGTCTTGGCTTTTTTCCCACGATCCCGCGCCCCAAACCACCTGTTCAAAAATTTTTTTTTTTCAAAAAAAATCGTCTGAAAACGCAAAATAGGGGGGGGGTCTTCGCAGTGTTTTAAGCGATTTGGGGGCGAAATATAACGTGTGTAAAACCAAAACTGGGTGGGAGCCTCACAGGAACCTGCTTAAAGGGGATTTGCCACCAGACCAAGTACTGACCTCTGTTCAGCATTAGAGCAAGATGTAAACAAATCACACTGAGTCATGAACTGCGTGGGGAAGGGAGGGGGGTGAGGAATCAAAGGGGGGGTCTCAAAACTTTAAGTGAACTAATAAAAATACAACAGTGGTTTTAATACAGCAAACACAAACCTCAGACTGCACGCAGGAAAACCTTTTCTCTAAGGCTAATGTAATGTAAACCCAAATCCGCGCAAAAACCCAAAAACGCACACAAACAACAGCCCGGAAAGAGCCTCATAACGGATCCTGTGGACATGTTCACTCAAATAATCAAAAAATAACTTTTGGGCTGTAACAAAAAAGGGAAAACCTTTCTACACAGAGCTTGAAAGCTTTTCATCAATAAAGAGGGATTAAAACACACAGCAAATTATTCTTATACAAAAAAAAACATATTTCTACCCTGCCCTTTAAAAGACCCCATTTGCCCGTCATCAGATAAAAAGGGGATTTTACGCAAGCGCGGCCTTCAGCTCCTGGGTCGTGACTAGGGAAGCTTTGTGGGTAACCAAGGGGGGGGGGGAAAATGCTGTAGCTCTCAGAGTTTTACTTTTTTTAATCAATATATTTTGAAAAAGTGATTAAATACCCATTTTGGAGTCCCACGTCAACATTTAAATGGTGGCAAAACCCCTTTAAAAGCTCCACAAATCCTCCTGGTAAAAATAAACCGGAGGAAGCACCAGCCTAATCTGTATGGTCCCAAAGGGGGCGCAGCGCTATTTTTTTATACTTTTTTGGGGATGTCCCCCACGCCGGTTTTTAGGGAATTTTCGGTTTTGCAGACCCTGGGAAACCGCCGAAAATGAACAACGGGCCCTATGGAAAACCCATGCAGCATCCCCACTGCGGGGTTTTCTACCCGGGGCCGCCCAAAGAACTTTCTACAAGCACTTTTTTCCACCCGGTTTTCGGGGGAAATTGAATGGAAGGGGGGGGGGTTTACTTATCGGGAAAAACCCCGTTCCCCCGGTCGTGTGCATCACAAAAACCGGACAAATACCAGTCGGAAAAAACCAACCGGTATTTGTCCCTTGCCGGGGGGACGCACCCCTTAGGAGTTCACACGGCGGATTCACCCCCGTAATTGGGGACGGATTTCGCCTGCGATTATGGTGGGGGGGGGGGGGGGGCTGTGGCAGCCACCGGCTCCATGATTTTCTTTTCCTGGGCACTACCCCCCCCAGGGTGTGCATGTTCATTTTCCCCCCCAACTCGCGTGTCGAGCGGGGAGGAAGAGGGAAACCATAATTCTCTAGAACTGTGGTTCCTTAAGACAGGGACGGATTTCACCGTATTTGTGCGCAGTACAGCCGAAATAGGACTAAAATTTGCCCCAAAACCCCGTGTGAACATGCCTATAGTGTTTCATGGGTTAAAAAAAAGGTACCGCAAATGAGTAAAACTTATATCATAGGGTTTCACTGGCATAAAGTTCTTGCTGCCCATAGAAGTCTATGGAGGGGGGGGGGGGGCGCAGACAAAGGTAAAAAGAGCACGGCTGAAAACGGGGTGTTAGATTCACTAGGGTGGATTCAATTGTACCCCCAAAAATGTCCTCCCTTTTAAAATGGGGAGCGCAGCTCTGCTTCCACCCATGAATGAGAACCAACGGGAAGATGCAGAAACCGGTCACAAATGCCTGATCCCCAAAGGTATAACCCCAAATTGGTGCTTGCCCATGAACCCGAGGCTTCTAAAACATCACCAGGAAGGGCTTTGTCGATCACTGACTTCTTCAAAGGCTGCCACATGTTCTTTTCATTGTTACCTGGGATTGTCCCCAGTACTGTTGAGTCCAGCATTACACGATGGCCTCCCCCTGGGGTTACCTTGGTGCCGGCTCTGTAGCAGCCGGTGCATACACTATAGGAATGGCTGCACTCCCCCTTTTTAAAAACGTTTTGCATAATGCATAATTACAGTCGTAGCGGATATGGGATGCCCCATGCCCCTGGGATAATATTGCACGGTGGTAGACTCGCCCTTGCTGCCTGCTGCCACAGGAACAAAGCTGCACATGGTTTTAAAGGGGCTGTCCACTTGGTTAAATTGAGTAATGCCCCAGGGCTTATAGAAAACCTATCTTTCCCCATGTCTCTCCGATCTAATGTTCATATTCTTTTATTTCCAACGGGGGAGTCCTGCTCAGCTGCTGTTTTCTGCAGTGGCACATTCCCACTAGTTTTTTTTTTTACTTTGGGAAGTTCTGTAAATCAGAGGCTTGTTGGCGCGGGTCAAAGTTCAGCACTGACTTCCATTCAGAAAGGGGTTTTAACAAAGGGCAAAGGGCGCCGGGAACCGGTGTGGTGTTTATAGGGCTCTAGAGCGTGGACAACCCCTTTTGTGACTGCTGTAAATCCCCCCATGATGCTAAACCCCTTCAATGGTGACTGCTTTCCCCCCTCAAGCCTAAACCCCTTCAATGTGTGACTGCTGTATCCCCCTCATGATGCCTACAACCCTTCAATGTGTGACTGCTGCCCCCCTCATGACCTCAACCCTTCAAGTGTGCTGCTGCCCCCTCAAATTGTGCTTAAAACCCTTCAATGTGTAGCTGTACCCCCTCATGATGCCTACAACCCTTCAATGTGTGACTGCTGTATCCGCCTCATGATGCCTACAACCCTTCAATGTGTTTGGTTTTTTTGCCTCAATTAATTTGACTGCGTTCCCCCCATGATGCCAAAACCCCTTTTTCAATGTGTGACTGAATCCCCCTCGATCCTACAACCCTTCAATTTACTGCTGTACCCCCTCATGATGCTAAAACCCCTTCAAGGGGTGTGCTGTATCCCCCTCATGATGCCTACAACCCTTCAATGTGTGACTGCTGTATCCCCCTCATGATGCCTACAACCCTTCAATGATTGTATCCCCTCAAAGACCTAAAACCCTTCAATGTGTCTGCTGTAACTCACTCAGGTTCCTATGCATCCACCACCCAGAACAGGGTAGTTTTTCTTTTTTTCAAGCATCCTTTGCTGCAAAGCATTTCACTAGGTACATCAGGAAATCTCCCAGCTGAAGGTCTAAACAGCACCCATCACACTGTAAAAAATGCATTTAAAGGGAACTAAAAATTATAATAAAATTGAGCCGGGGTGGATAAAAAATAACGTTCCACCTCCCAACAGGGTTGGAGTCGAAAGCAAAAGCCCACCCTAAAATTTCCCAAACCCCGACTCTGACCCCCTCAAAACGGCCAGTTTAAGTGATAACTTTTACTGTGAAAAAAGGTACACGGCTTTACACCTTATGATAAAATAATCAAGCTTTTTAGGTAGAACAGCACTACAAGCAAAAGGGTAACAATTTTTTGATTTTTTGAACACTTTGGGGAAGTTAAGAAAAAAAAATGTATTTGTACCCCAAATCCCGTTGCACCACTTGGGGAAAGGTTTGAAGAGACCTGGATCAGATTTGGTCAAAACTGCTTGAATCTGATCAAGCCCCGAAGATTTGGGGAAAGAAAACCAAAGGTGGATTTCCAAAAACTAAAAAATTAAAAATTTAACATTTTGATTTTTTTGGGAGCAAAACAGTAAAAAATGCAGTTAAGGAAAGAATCGCAGAAATAAAACAATGCTAAATACTTGCAAGTCACGTTTTTGTTAAGATGTAAGTTAATGTATATAAAATTTCAGTGGGCCCCATGTACAAAGCTGTAGTGGAAAGGAGAGATAGGAGTCTGAAATCACAATTAACATATTGTTACCCTTTTGCTTGCATTTTAAAAAATTTTTTGATAACTTTAGAACACAAAAAAATTTTAAATATGCAAAAAAACGCAAGGGGAAAATTTTTTGGAGTCTCTAATTTGTTTTTAAAAAAATAGTATTGCCTCCATTTGATCCTCTACAGACCCAACCCGATCTCATTATTTCCAGGCTAAGAACGGCCTCTCTACACTAACTTGGGTTGGGGCAAAGCGGGGCCACAGGGGGAAAAATCTCTAAAAAATTTCGGGTATAAAGGAATTGCCTCAGCACGTCAGTTTTGATGAATGGTTAAACCTTCTACTTTTTGAAAAAAGGTGAAAAATTTTTTCGAAAAATTTGGGGTTTTCCCTGGGACAGGGTCTTTTCCCCCGGGCAGGCTTTGCCTGCTCCATTTTATCAATTCACCCCATGTGATAAAGGCTTTAGATATGGGAGCACCACCCGGACCCAATTCCCTTTTTTTTTTGCATAAAAATAACTGGGCCAACTATTATATATTTTTTGGGGGAGTCGGTCCCTTTTATGCGACTCCAACTCCCCGCAAAATAGGGACCGGGCTCCACACCCCCTCCCCCCCTGACTCGGGAGCGCCCCGGCAATCTGCGTCTCTTCAGAGGTCTCGTCCTGACTTGCAGGCGGGGTTTTTCCTCATGGTGTATAGCTTTTAAAATCTTTTTGTTATGTGATTTT